>JAMPIV010019698.1:0-28239 GCA_024509875.1 Oreohelix idahoensis
GACCCCTGGTCTATTGTTTGCTGACCAGTTAACAGGATCTTCGACCTCTGGGCTACTGTTTGCTGTCCAGTTAGCAGGATCTTCGACCTCTTGTCTACTGTTTGCTGTCCAGTTAGCAGGATCTTCTACCTCTGGGCTACTATTTGCTGTCCAGTTAGCCGGATCTTCTAACTCTGGGCTACTGTTTGCTGTCCAGTTACCAGGATCTTCGACCTCTGGGCTACTTTTTGCTGTCCAGCATACAGGATTTTAGATCTCTGGGCTAAAGCTTGCAGTCCAGTTAGCAGGATCTTCGACCTCTGTGCTACTGTTTGCATTCCATTTAGCAGGATCTACCACCTCGGGACTACTGTTTGCTGTCCAGTTAGCAGGATCTTCGACCTCTGAGCTACTGTTTGCTATCCGGTTAGCAGGATCTTCGACCTCTGAGCTACTGTTTGCTATCCGGTTATCAGGATCTTCGACCTCTGGGCTACTGTTTGCGGTCCAGTTAGCAGGATCTTCGACCTCTGGACTACTGTTTGCTGTAAATTAAGCAGGATCTTCGACCTCTGGGTTACTGTTTGCTGTCCAGTTAGCAGGATCTTCCACCTCTGGGCTACTGTTTGCTGTCCAGTTAGCAGGATCTTCGACCTCTGAGCTACTGTTTGCTATCCGGTTAGCAGGATCTTCGACCTCTGGGCTACGGTTTGCTGTCCCGTTAGCAGGATCTTCCACCGGTGGTCTACTGTTTTCTGTCCAGTTAACAGGATCTTCGACCTCTGATCTACAACTTGCTGTCCGGATAACATGATCTTCGACCTCTGTGCTATTGTTTGATGTCCAGTTAACAAGATATTCGACCTCTAATCTACTGTTTGCTGTCCAGTTGTTAGCAGGATCTTCCACCTATGGTCTGCAGTTTGATGTCAAGTTAGCAGCATCTTCGAAATCTGGGCTACTGTTTGCTGTCCAGTTTGCAGGATTTTCAACCACGTGGCTACTGTTTGTTTCCAGTTAGCAGAATCTTCGACCTCTTGGCTACTGTTTGCTGTCTAATTAGCAGGATCTTCGACCTCTGGGCTACTGTTTGCTGTCCAGTGAGCAGGATCTTCGACCTCTGGACTACTGTTTGCTGTAAATTAAGCAGGATCTTCGACCTCTGGGTTACTGTTTGCTGTCCAGTTAACAGGATCTTCCACCTCTGGTCTACTGTTTTCTGTCCAGTTAACAGGATCTTCAACCTCTGGCCTACTGTTTGCTGTCAAGTTAAGAAGAACGTCGACCTCGGGGCTCCTGTTTGCTGTCCAGTTGTTAGCAGGATCTTCCACCTTTGGTCTGCTGTTTGCAGTCAAGTTAGCAGTATCTTCGACCCCTGGTCTACTGTTTGCTGACCAGTTAACAGGATCTTCGAAATCTGGGCTACTGTTTGCTGTCCAGTTAGCAGGATCTTCGACCTCTTGGCTACTGTTTGCTGTCCAGTTAGCAGGATCTTCTCCTCTGGGCTACTATTTGCTGTCCAGTTTGCAGGATCTTCTAACACTGGGCTACTGTTTGCTGTCCAGTTAGCAGGATCTTCGAACTCTGGGCTACTGTTTGCTGTCCAGTTAGCAGGATCTTCGACCTCCGTGCTACTGTTTGCTGTCGAGTTAGCAGGATCTTCCGCCTCTGGGCTGTTTGCTGTCCAGTTAGCAGGATCTTCTACCTCTGTGCTACTATTTGCTGTCCAGTTAGCAGGATCTTCGACCTCTGGGCTACTGTTTGCTGTCCAGTTAGCAGGATCTTCGACATCTGGGCTACAGTTTGCTGTCCAGTTATCAGGATCTTCCACCTCTTTGCTACTGTTTGCTGTCCATTTAGCAGGATCTTCGACCTCTGGGCTACTGTTTGCTGTCCAGTGAGCAGGATCTTCGACCTCTGGGCTACTGTTTGCTGTACATTTAGCACGATCTTTGACCTCTGGGTTACTGTTTGCTGTCCAGTTAGCAGGATCTTCGACCTTTGGACTACTGTTTGCTGTAAATTAAGCAGGATCTTCGACCTCTGGGTTACTGTTTGCTGTCCAGTTAGCAGGATCTTCCACCTCTTGTCTACTGTTTTCTGTCCAGTTAACAAGATCTTCAACCTCTGGTCTACTGTTTGCTGTCAAGTTAACACGAACGTCGACCTCTGGGCTACTGTTTGCTGTTCAGTTGTTAGCAGGATCTTCCACCTTTGGTCTGCTGTTTTCAGTCAAGTTAGCAGTATGTTCGACCCCTGGTCTACTGTTTGCTGACCAGTTAGCACGATCTTCTACCTCTGGGCTACTATTTGCTGTCCAGTTAGCAGGATCTTCTACCTCTGGGCTACTATTTGATGTCCAGTTAGCAGGATCTTCGACCTCTGGGCTACTGTTTGCTATAAATTTAGCACGATCTTTGACATCTGGGTTACTGTTTGCTGTCCAGTTAGCAGGATCTTCCAGTTATGGTCTACTGTATTCTGTCCAGTTAACAGGATTTTCAACCTCTGGTCTACTTTTTGATGTCCAGTTAGCAGGATCTTCTACCTCTGGTCTGCTGTTTTCTGTCCAGTTAACAGGATCTTCAACCTCTGGTCTACTGTTTGCTGTCAAGTTAACAAGAACGTCGACCTCTGGGCTACTGTTTGCTGTCCAGTTGTTAGCAGGATCTTCCACCTTTGGTCTGCTGTTTGCAGTCAAGTTAGCAGTATCTTCGACCCCTGGTCTACTGTTTGCTGACCAGTTAACAGGATCTTCGAACTCTGGGCTACTGTTTGCTGTCCAGTTAGCAGGATCTTCGACCTCTTGGCTACTGTTTGCTGTCCAGTTAGCAGGATCTTCTACCTCTGGGCTACTATTTGCTGTCCAGTTTGCAGGATCTTCTAACACTGGGCTACTGTTTGCTGTCCAGTTAGCAGGATCTTCGAACTCTGGGCTACTGTTTGCTGTCCAGTATACAGGATCTTCGACCTCCGTGCTACTGTTTGCTGTCGAGTTAGCAGGATCTTCCGCCTCTGGGCTGTTTGCTGTCCAGTTAGCAGGATCTTCTACCTCTGTGCTACTATTTGCTGTCCAGTTAGCAGGATCTTCGACCTCTGGGCTACTGTTTGCTGTCCAGTTAGCAGGATCTTCGACATCTGGGCTACAGTTTGCTGTCCAGTTATCAGGATCTTCCACCTCTTTGCTACTGTTTGCTGTCCATTTAGCAGGATCTTCGACCTCTGGGCTACTGTTTGCTGTCCAGTGAGCAGGATCTTCGACCTCTGGGCTACTGTTTGCTGTACATTTAGCACGATCTTTGACCTCTGGGTTACTGTTTGCTGTCTAATTAGCAGGATCTTCGACCTCTGGGCTACTGTTTGCTGTCCAGTGAGCAGGATCTTCGACCTCTGGACTACTGTTTGCTGTCCAGTTAACAGGATCTTCGAAGCTTCGACCTCGGGCTGTTTGCTGTCCTTAGCAGGACCTGGGTTAGCTGTTTGCTGTCCTGTTTTACCAGTTAGCAGGATCTTCGATTTCTTGGCTACTGTTTGCTGTCCAGTGATCAGGATCTTCGTCCTCTTGGCCTCCTCTGGGGTACTACTGTTTGCTGTCCAGTTAGCAGGATCTTCGTCCTCTGAGCTACAGTTTGCTGTCCAGTTAGCAGGACTTTCCACCTCAGGGCTACTGTTTGCTGTCCGGTTAGCAGGACCTTCCACCTCTGGGTTACTGTTTGCTGTCCGGTTAGCAGGATCATCGACTTCTGGGCTACTGTTTGATGTCCAGTTAGCAGGATCTTCCACCACTGGGCTGCTGTTTGTTGTTCAGTTAGCAGGATCTTTGACCGCTGGGCTACTGTTTGCTGTCCAGTTAGCAGGATCTTCCCCCTCTGGGCTACTGTTTGCTTTCCAGTTAGCAAGATCTTCGACCTCTTGGCTACTGTTTGCTGTCCAGTTAGCAGGATCTTCGACCTCTGGGCTACTGTTTGCTGTCCAGTTAGCAGGATCTTCGACCTCTGGGCTGCTGTTTGCTGTCCAGTTAGGAGGATCTTCGACCTCTGGGCAACTGTTTGCTGTCCAGTTAGCAGGATCTTCCACCTCTGGGCTACTGTTTGCTGTCCAGTTAGCTAGCAGGATCTTCGACCTCTTTGGCTACTGTTTGCTGTCCAGTTAGTTAGCAGGATCTTCGACCTCTGGGCTACTGTTTGCTGTCCAGTTAGCAGGATGTTCCACCTCTGGGCTACTGTTTGCTGTCCAGTTAGCAGGATCTTTGACCTCTGGGCTACTGTTTGCTGTCCAGTTAGCAGGATCTTCGACCTCTGGGCTACTGTTTGCTGTCCAGTTAGCAGGATCTTCCACCACTGGGCTACTGTTTGCTGTCCAGTTTGCTGAATCTTCGACATCTGGGCTACTGTTTGCTGTCCAGTTAGCAGGATCTTCGACATCTGGTCTATTGTTTGCTGTCCAGTTAGCAGGAACTTCCAACTCTGGCCTACTGTTTGCTGTCCAGTTAGCAGGATCTTCGACCTCTGGGCTACTGTTTGCTGTCCAGTTAGCAGGATCTTCGACCTCTGGGCTACTGTTTGCTGTCCAGTTAGCAGGATCTTCGACCTCTGGGCTACTGTTTGCTGTCCAGTTAGCAGGATCTTCGACATCTGGGCTACTGTTTGCTGTCCAGTTAGCAGGATCTTCGACCTCTGGGCTACTGTTTGCTGTCCAGTTAGCAGGATCTTCGACCTCTGGGCTACTGTTTGCTGTCCAGTTAGCAGGATCTTCGACCTCTGGTCTACTGTTTGCTGTCCAGTTAGCAGGATCTTCAACCTCTGGGCTACTGTTTGCTGTCCAGTTAGCAGGATCTTCGACCTCTGGGCTACTGTTTGCTGTCCAGTTAGCAGGATCTTCGACCTCTGGACTACTGTTTGCTGTAAATTAAGCAGGATCTTCGACCTCTGGGCTACTGTTTGCTGTCCAGTTAGCAGGATCTTCCACCTCTGGTCTACTGTTTTCTGTCCAGTTAACAGGATCTTCAACCTCTGGTCTACTGTTTGCTGTCCAGTTAACAAGAACGTCGACCTCTGGGCTACTGTTTGCTGTCCAGTTGTTAGCAGGATCTTCCACCTTTGGTCTGCTGTTTGCAGTCAAGTTAGCAGTATCTTCGACCCCTGGTCTACTGTTTGCTGTCCAGTTTGCAGGATCGTCTACGTCTGGGCTACTATGAGCTGTCCAGTTAGCAGGATCTTCTACCTCTGGGCTACTATTTGCTGTCCAGTTAGCAGGATCTTAAACCTCTGGACTACTGTTTGCTGCAAATTTAGCAGGATCTTTGACCTCTGTGTTACTGTTTGCTGTCCAGTTAGCAGGATCTTCGACCTCTGGTCTACTGTTTGCTGTCCATTTAACAGGATTTTCGACCTCTGGTCTACTGTTTGCTGTCCAGTTAGCAGGATCTTCTACCTCTGGGCTACTGTTTGCTGTCCAGTTAACAGGATCTTCGACCTCTGGTCTACTGTTTGCTGTCCAGTTAACAAGAACGTCGATCTCTGGGCCACTGTTTGCTGTCCAGTTGTTAGCAGGATCTTCGACCTCTTGTCTACTGTTTGCTGTCCAGTTAGCAGGATCTTCCACCTCTGGGCTACTGTTTGCTGTCCAGTTAGCAGGATCTTCGACCTCTGGGCTACTGTTTGCTGTCCAGTTAGCAGGATCTTCGACCTCTGGGCTACTGTTTGCTGTCCAGTTAGCAGGATCTTCTACCTCTGGGCTACTATTTGCTGTCCAGTTAGCAGGATCTTCTACCTCTGGGCTACTGTTTGCTGTCCAGTTAGCAGGATCTTCGACCTCTGGGCTACTGTTTGCTGTCCAGTTAGCAGGATCTTTGACCTCTGATCTACTGTTTGCTGTCCAGTTAGCAGGATCTTCTTCGACCTCTTGCTACTGTTTGCTGTCCAGTTAGCAGGATCTTCCACTTCTGGGCTACTGTTTGCTGTCCAGTTAGCAGTAACTTCGACCTCTGGGCTACTGTTTGCTGTCCAGTTCGCAGGATCTTCGACATCTGGGCTACTGTTTGCTGTCCAGTTATCAGGATCTTCCACCCTGGGCTACAGTTTGCTGTCCAGTTATCAGGATCTTCCACCTCTTTGCTACTGTTTGCTGTCCATTTAGCAGGATCTTCGACCTCTGGGCTACTGTTTGCTGTCCAGTGAGCAGGATCTTCGACCTCTGGGCTACTGTTTGCTGTACATTTAGCACGATCTTTGACCTCTGGGTTACTGTTTGCTGTCCAGTTAGCAGGATCTTCCAGTTATAGTCTACTGTTTTCGGTCCAGTTAACAGGATTTTGAACCTCTGGTCTACTGTTTGCTGTCAAGTTAACAAAAACGTTGACCTCCGGGCTACTGTTTGCTGTCCAGATGTTAGCAGGATCTTCCACCTTTGGTCTGCTGTTTGCAGTCAAGTTAGCAGTATCTTCGACCCCTGGTCTATTGTTTGCTGACCCATTAACAGGATCTTCGACCTCTGGGCTACTGTTTGCTGTCCAGTTAGCAGGATCTTCGACCTCTTGTCTACTGTTTGCTGTCCAGTTAGCAGGATCTTCTACCTCTGGGCTACTATTTGCTGTCCAGTTAGCAGGATCTTCTAACACTGGGCTACTGTTTGCTGTCCAGTTAGCAGGATCTTCGACCTCTGGGCTACTGTTTGCTGTCCAGTATACAGGATCTTCGACCTCCGTGCTACTGTTTGCTGTCGAGTTAGCAGGATCTTCCACCTCTGGGCTGTTTGCTGTCCAGTTAGCACGATCTTCTACCTCTGGGCTACTATTTGCTGTCCAGTTAGCAGGATCTTCTACCTCTGGGCTACTATTTGCTGTCCAGTTAGCAGGATCTTCGACCTCTGGGCTACTGTTTGCTATAAATTTAGCACGATCTTTGACCTCTGGGTTACTGTTTGCTGTCCAGTTAGCAGTATCTTCCAGTTATGGTCTACTGTTTTCTGTCCAGTTAACAGGATCTTCAACCTCTGGTCTACTGTTTGATGTCCAGTTAGCAGGATCTTCCACCTCTGGTCTGCTGTTTTCTGTCCAGTTAACAGGATCTTCAACCTCTGGTCTACTGTTTGCTGTCAAGTTAACAAGAACGTCGACCTCTGGGCTACTGTTTGCTGTCCAGTTGTTAGCAGGATCTTCCACCTTTGGTCTGCTGTTTGCAGTCAAGTTAGCAGTATCTTCGACCCCTGGTCTACTGTTTGCTGACCAGTTAACAGGATCTTCGACCTCTGGGCTACTGTTTGCTGTCCAGTTAGCAGGATCTTCGACCTCTTGTCTACTGTTTGCTGTCCAGTTAGCAGGATCTCCTACCTCTGGGCTACTACTTGCTGCCCAGTTAGCGGATCTTCTACCTCAGTGCTGCTGTTTGCTGTCCAGTTAGCTGGATCTTCGGCCTCTGGGCTACTGTTTGCTGTCCACTTAACAGGATATTCGACCACTTGTCTACTGTTTGCTGTCCAGGTAGCAGGATCTTCTACCTCTGGGCTACTATTTGCTGTCCAGTTAGCAGGATCTTCTACCTCAGGGCTGCTGTTTGCTGTCCAGTTAGCAGGATCTTCGGCCTCTGGGCTACTGTTTGCTGTCCAGTATACAGGATCTTCGACCTCGGACTACTGTTTGCTGTCCAGTTAGCAAGATCTTCCACCTCTGAGCTGTTTGCTGTCCAGTTAGAAGGTGTCGCAAAATTGGTTTCAAGTCATTGCAAACGTCTTCAGGTAGATTTATAAACATCGATTGACCGCTTTCAAAATGGCGGCGTATCAGCGAAATGTGGATCAGACAGAGGAAATCGCCAAGGATATATAAAAGCAGACGGGAATTAGTATGAAAAGGATTTTACATTTCAGTACGGGGAAGGATTGTGTATAACTGCAGATAAGAAGGAACGGTAGGAAGTTCTCATTTTCGGAGATATATGCGTATTTCGGCTGCCCACAGTTACGCTAACAGCTGGTAAACCCACTTCTGTTCGAAATATTAAAATCAACAAATAACAGTTTGGGAATTAACATGGATAGGAGGAGCCGCGCTAGCGTAGTGGTTACAACACCGCTCTGGCGACCGGGTGATTCAGGATCAAACCCGGGCGACGGCATTTAAGGATTTTTCGTCGACCGGGAATTGGACTGGATTAACTCGAGACCTGGCGAGAACATTTGAAGGAGTGTTGTCGACCAGGGATAGGCGGCTCCTGAGCCGACCCAGCTGCAATGGGTACCTCCGAAATCGGAGAGTATTTGCCTGAATGGCGAGGGACACCTGTCTCTGTACAAGTAAAAAGGGATACTCACGTAAAATCAATGTCAGGTTAGACATAGTAATAACCTGAGATTTCGCCTCGAGTATTAGCGGGCGTACGCAAAAAAAAAAAAAAAAAAAAAAAAAAAAAAACAACAAAAAAAAAAACACATGGATAGGAAGATAGAGTTTTATCAGCTGTATAAAACTAGATAAGATGGAACAATATGGATATTATATATGCCGAGAATGAGAAAGGAAAAATTTCCGTCGACGCACAGATCGGCCGAAATCACTGTTCGGGAAGGATTTTTTAGGTCTAGGTCTAAGCTGTGACGTCGGTACTCTCCGATACGTCCGCGCTATCGTATATAAAGCGTACCGGTAAACTGAGACCCAGACAACGAAAAAGGTTTGAGACAGACTGGAGGCCGAGTTTCGCCACTATCCATGAATTGTGAGCGGATCGCCAGAAACATTTTTAAGTCCAGTATCTGAAGTCTGAGGGTAAGCGAAATTATGATAACTACCGTGTATAATATTTGTTATTTCAGGTTCATATAGAATTCACAAAATATGCCTGTATAATAGTCATTGATATAATGTATTGTATTTTTAATATGATCTAAACATGTACATTGTGGATGATTGTTGCTTGTACAAAAATTAATCACAAATAGCCCCACAGCCTAATGAAGATATATTTATCATATTGCTTTATCGCTTACGAAGATAAAGGCAGTCCCATGGCAGAGATTGTCATAGGGAAATGAAGTGTTAGAAACTTCATCATGGAAGATCCCAGTTACGAGGCTAAGGTGACTAGTCCCCTTCCTCGCTGCCTTTGCCTTCCCTAGTTCGAGCGCACAACTTTGTACCCATTTACAGCTAGTAAACTGGAGTGTTCTACAGCCAGTTTCAGTAGAAAGCAACCTGATCACGTGGTCACTCACTTTCTTTATTTATGTATTACTTTTGTGTAGATGCTAAGGATAGCATCAGTATTTGAATTCGTACTTGATATGATTTGGAAGGATCAAGTTATAGAATATGAAGGGATGTATAGGAGCGGAATAAACCAGATGATGTTTATTACTGATATGTTAATATTAATTCTATATCATTGAACTGATGTTACTTGCTATGACTGTATAACTTTGACACCTGATGACTGACTTGTCTGACTTATGTGCTAGTCAGTTACACTTAATTGAAATGTTAATATTAATGCTATATCACTGAAATGATGTCCTTACTTACTATGATTGTATAACGGTGACATCTGATGACTGACTGGTCTGACATCTGTGCTAGTCAACTACAAGTCTAGCCAGATACTAGCCAAGGCTGATATGTTGCAGGTTCCATGAAATAACTTAAACCATTCTGTCCAGTATCAGAAGCCGGTGTAGTTCATCCGAGGCAATCCCACCAAAGTGCAGGACCCCAAAGAGTGAACTTCAACTGGTCATTGGCATCCCTACTGTTGGGCCTACCAAGTCTGATATCAGCAAAGGACAGTTTCAGCAGTATCAAGTTGGAAAGATAAGTGTCCTGTTTGACACTGACCACCTATACATGTGAAACAGCCAATAGTTGAAAACAATAAGTAACCATACAGAAACTCAGTCAACTGATGACAGTTATCCTTAAATTCAAAGGACTAATAACAGTGATTTCAGTAACTTTATTATTTAAGATCTTGAAGTATAAACAGACCATAATAGTAATTGTGTGAATACTTTTATATATATATGTATATGCTCTTTTCCAACTAGTAGAAATAGAATATTAGTGTAATTATTAAACTATTTTAACTGTACCTGAGGATTTATTCACTTCTTCCATTTGTGGTTTCAGTGAATGTTCATTTTACTTATCCCCTAGAATATAAGTAATCATAAGATAGTCATAGGGAGGAGACACCTTAAATCCTGGTACTACTTCTTACCAACTGGGCCAGGGTTTTTACAGTCTGACTATTTTTATGATAACAATACACCAGTGCTTATTTCTAAGACTGGGGTATTACTTGTAAGGTCAGAACTCTTTACTGGCATACTCTTACATATAAATAATTTTAAATAACCTCCCGCTACAGTGGGGGCTCGTCTGCGGGATATATCTTTGATATTCCTGAGTCAACTTTCTATTTCTGCTTTGTAGAAAATTTTGTTTTGTAAAATTGTTTGGAAGGAGTTAACATAGTAGGAAATAAATAATTTTTTAGGAGTACCATTGAGTACAGATAAAGAAAGCTGTTTCATATATGGTGAAGTCAGTTTAATTAACTTTAATTTTAAATAAGTTAATTATATTGTAGTAAATTAGTTTGAGTAAGATCGCTTGCCCTACTAGACTACAGATACATCATGGCTGACTTGATCAAATTTAGGTCTGCTACACTGCAGGTGGGAAAAGAGCTTGGCATGGATGGTGACGCTCTGATCCGGTATGTCACGACGGAATGTGAAAAGTACACAGAGAGAGAAGCAAAGCAATTAGAAGCAGAGAGAGAAGCAAAGAAAATAGAAGCAGAGAGAGAAGCCAAGAAATTAGAAGCAGAGAGAGAAGCCAAGAAATTAGAAGCAGAGAGAGAGAAGCCAAGAAATTAGAATTAGAAGCAGAGAGAGAAGCCAAGAAATTAGAAGCGGAGAGAGAAGCCAAGAAATTAGAAGCTGAGAGAGAAGAAAGGAGGTTACAAGCAGAGAGAGACCATGAGCTGAAAATGAGACAGCTTGATCTTGAACTTCAGGCTGGGACTATCACCCATGGTAATAGCTCACCTCATTCTGCGAATAGCTCTTTTCAGAACACAGCAAATGGGGCCATGAACTTCCACCTAGATCCATTTGTTGAAAAGGAGGACGCAATTGAGTCGTACCTGGATAGGTATGAAAGGCTAGCCTCTACATATGGACTGGAAAAGGAAAAATGGAGTCTAAAGTTATCCCAGGGATTGAGAGGTATTGCATATGATGTGTTTCTGAAACTCCCCAAAGAAGATCAGGAAAATTATGAAATACTAAAGCAAGCCTTACTGATCCGGTATGAAAAGAACTCTGAGGCATATAGGAAGAAATTTAGAACTTCTAAACTTCTACCTGGAGAAACATATAACCAGTTCTCAGCTAGGCTAGAAACGTATTTGTTGAAATGGAGTAGTTTAGGTAAGTATCAGAAAACCTACGAGGATCTGAAAAAAATGGTTATGTTAGAGCAAGTGAAAGATTCCATGTCTCAAGAAATGAGGAAATTCCTTATGGAACAAGGAGCAGAGAGGCTGGAAGACATTTTGAAATGTGCAGAGAGATACCAAGCAGCTCAAGCTGAATTGGTAGGAACAAAAAGGAAGCAGGTAGAAGGATATAAGCCACCACCGCAGAATACCCAGTTTGACCAGAAGGATCATCCATACAGAAACAAACAAAGATTTGATAATAAGGACAAGAACCCTCAGACTCAGGAAAATAAACCCTATAAACAGGGAGCTAAGTGGTGCAAATTTTGTAAGATGAGCAACCACAACACGGATGAATGTGGGAGGAAAAAACCCCTTCATCATGCTGCATGTCTACAGGTGAGGACTTCTGATAGGAAGGAACTGACTGTGAGTCAGAATAGCCTCCATCACCCACCTACACAGGAGATAGTGACTGTGAATGGCAAACCAGTCACAGGAATGTATGACACAGGTTTGTCCTATGACGCAGTCGTGTGTGCATCTCTGGTGAGCCCTGAACAAATCACCACAGAAACAGTAGACATTCAAGGGCCACTAAAAGGAACATCACCCCTTACTTTACCCATAGCAAAGATTCATGTCAGTTGTCGCTATGTGGAAGGGGAGATAAATGCAGCTGTGATAGATGATCCCTTTTACCCCCTAATGTTGGGGCGTAAATATGTTTTCTTGGGAGACCCTGTAAAACCTATGGTTATGGCAGAAACCCAGACCAGGTCTGACTCCAGAAACATAGAGAGGGACACCAACTTAAAATTTCATTCGACTGAAATGAAACGGGCTCAAGAAGCAGACAGCACATTGAAGCCTTGTTTTGGCAAATTGTCAAAGACACATAACACACCAAGGAAAGGACACTTCTATAGGGAACATGGACTCTTGTACAGGAAAGCTGGCAGAGGAACGAAAAGTCATGGTCAAATTGTTGTACCATCCACCTATAGGAATAAGGTTATAGGCTGGGGACACCTATCAACTTTGAGTGAACACCTGGGTAATGGTGCCACAAAACAAAGAATAGCCACCCAGTTCTACTGGCCAGGTATTACGGAAGACATAAATCAGTATGTAAATTCCTGTCCAGAGTGCACCTATGTAGATTCAGAAAGTCGACGGAAGAGTCTTCATCAAAAATCTACAAGCAAACCAGCAATCAGGGAAACTCCCGAGATTTGCACGGGAGGGGAAAGGAAACATCCCACACAGGTTCAATTGCAGTCTGAACCCCATGCGCTGGAAAAAAGGAACAAATCACGTAGCGAAAATCAAACACCTACGGAATTGCGAGGGAAAACCACATCCAACTATCAACGAAAAGAGGGCGGTAAACTTCATGGGAAACCTACCGACCCCGTTTCACCAGCAGTAAGAGCCTGGATGAAAAGCCGAACAGGAAGGAGAGAGATAGTAAAGGATGAATATATTCTTGGAAAACAATGTGGGCGCAGATTTTCTCAGTCGCCATCCCACAGAGCTTGAGGAGGATAGAAAGAAGGAAAACTAACCTCGGAATGGTCGTTTTGCAATTGTCTTGTACCCAATAGTTAAGCTAGATATCATCCAAAAAAATATGGGGGAGCTATGTCGCAAAATTGGTTTCAAGTCATTGCAAATGAGTTCAGTTAGATTTATAAACCCATCTACGATCGAGTGACCGCTTTCAAAATGGCGGCGTATCAGCGAAATGTGGATCGGACAGAGGAAATCGCCAACGATAAATATAAAAGCAGAGGGAATTAGTATGAAAAGGATTTTACATTTCAGTACAGGGAAGGAGTGTGCATAACTGCAGATAAGAATTAACGGTAGGAGGTTCTCATTTTCGGAGATATATGCTTATTTCGGCTGCCCCCAGTTACGCTAACAGCTGGTAACCCCACTTCTGTTCGAAATATTAAAATCAACAAATAACAGTTTGGGAATTTACATGGATAGGAAGATAGAGTTTTATCAGCTGTATAAAACTAGATAAGATGGAACAATATGGATATTATATATGCTGAGAATGAGAAAGGAAAAATTTCAGTCGACGCACAGATCGGCTGGAATCACGGTTGGGGAGGGATTTTTTCAGGTCTAGGTCTAAGCTGTGACGTCGGTACTCTCCGATACGTCCGCGCTATACGTATTTAAAGCGTATCGGTAAACTGAGACCCAGATACACAACGCAAGAGGTTGAGACTGACTGAGGGCAGATTTCGCACACTCTAAATCCATGAATTGTGAGCGGATCGCCAGAAAATTTTTAAGTCTAAGTATCTGAAGTCTGAGGGTAAGCGAAATTTATGATAACTATCCGTGTAATAATAATTTTTTTTTGTATTCAGGTTCATTTAGAATTCACAAAATATGCATTGATATAAAGTCATTGATATATTATTGTATTTTTAATATGATTTATTCATGTGCTTAGTGGAAGATGGTTGCTTGTACAAAAACGTATCAAAACTAGCCCCACAGCCAAATAGAAAATATTTATTATATTTAATGCTGTATCTCGTCGATATTAAATGCATTATCGCTTACGAAGATAAAGGCAGTCCCATGGCAGAGATTGTCATAGGGAAATGAAGTGTTAGAAACTTCATCATGGAAGATCCCAGTTACGAGGTTAAGGTGACTAGTCCCCTTCCTCGCTGCCTTTGCCTTCCCTAGTTCGAGCGCACAACTTTGTACCCATTTACAGCTAGTAAACTGGAGTGTTCTACAGCCAGTTTCAGTAGAAAGCAACCTGATCACGTGGTCACTCACTTTATTTATTTTATGTATTAATTTTGTGTAGATGCTAAGGATAGCATCAGTATTTGAATTCGTACTTGATATGATTTGGAAGGATCAAGTTATAGAATATGAAGGGATGTATAGGAGCGGAATAAACCAGATGATGTTTATTACTGATATGTTAATATTAATTCTATATCATTGAAATGATGTTACTTGCTATGACTGTATAACTTTGACACCTGATGACTGACTTGTCTGACTTATGTGCTAGTCAGTTACACTTAATTGAAATGTTAATATTAATGCTATATCACTGAAATGATGTCCTTACTTACTATGATTGTATAACGGTGACATCTGATGACTGACTGGTCTGACATCTGTGCTAGTCAACTACAAGTCTAGCCAGATACTAGCCAAGGCTGATATGTTGCAGGTTCCATGAAATAACTCAAACCAGACTGTCCAGTATCAGAAGCCGGTGTAGTTCATCCGAGGCAATCCCACCAAAGTGCAGGACCCCAAAGAGTGAACTTCAACTGGTCATTGGCATCCCTACTGTTGGGCCTACCAAGTCTGATATCAGCAAAGGACAGTTTCAGCAGTATCAAGTTGGAAAGATAAGTGTCCTGTTTGACACTGACCACCTATACATGTGAAACAGCCAATAGTTGAAAACAATAAGTAACCATACATAAACTCAGTCAACTGATGACAGTTATCCTTAAATTCAAAGGACTAATAACAGTGATTTCAGTAACTTTATTATTTAAGATCTTGAAGTATAAACAGACCATAATAGTAATTGTGTGAATACTTTTATATATATGTATATGCTCTTTTCCAACTAGTAGAAATAGAATATTAGTGTAATTATTAAACTATTTTAACTGTACCTGAGGATTTATTCACTTTTTCCATTTGTGGTTTCAGTGAATGTTCATTTTACTTATCCCCTAGAATATAAGTAATCATAAGATAGTCATAGGGAGGAGACACCTTAAATCCTGGTACTACTTCTTACCAACTGGGCCAGGGTTTTTACAGTCTGACTATTTTTATGATAACAATACACCAGTGCTTATTTCTAAGACTGGGGTATTACTTGTAAGGTCAGAACTCTTTACTGGCATACTCTTACATATAAATAATTTTAAATAACCTCCCGCTACAGAAGGATCTTCAACTTCTGTTCTACTTTTTGCTGTCCAGTTAGCAGGATCTTCTATCTCTTGGCTACTTTTTGATGTTCTTTTATCAGGATCTTCGACCTCTGGGCTACGGTTTGCTGTGAAGTTAGCAGGATCTTCGACTACGGGGCTACTCTTTGCTGTCCAGTTAGCAGGATCTTCGACCTCTGGGCTACTGTTTGCTGTCCAGTTAGCAGGATCTTCGACCACGGGGCTACTCTTTGATGTCCAGTTAGCAGGATCTTCGACTTATGGGCTACTGTTTGCTGTCTAGTTAGCAGGATCTTCAATATCCGGGCTAATGTTTGCAGTCCAGTTAGCAGTTTTTGTTTACCTCTGGGCGACTGTTTGCTGTCCAGTTAGCAGGATCTTCCACCTCTTGACTACTGTTTGCTATCAAGTTAGCATGATCTTCGACATCTGTGCTAGTGTTTGCTGTCCAGTTAGCAGGATCATCCACCTCTGGGCTGCTGTTTGCTGTCCGATTAGCAGGATCTTCGACCTCTGGGCTACTGTTCGCTGTCCCGTTAGCAGGATCTTCCACCTGTAAAGGAACCCGTTACACGCCCATTGAGGCATATTGGGAATATGGTGTTAGGCCCATATTATCTTGACCGTCGGCACACGAGGGGTGATGTGGTCGGCATCACGCCGGCCGCCTTAACCTTCCCAGAGTAGCTCTGGTACCCATTTGGGGCTGGGTCGACCCAGGAGCCGTTTGTGGCCTAAAAATTTTTCCGCCTCATCTGGGGATCGAACCATAGACCACTGCGCTAGGAAGCCAGTGCACTAACCACTATGCTACCGCGGCTCCTGTGGTCTACTCATTTCTGTCCTGTTAACAGGATCTTCGACCTCTGATCTACAGTTTGCTGTCCAGATAACATGATTTTCGACCTCTGTGCTTCTGTTTCATGTCCAGTTAACAAAATCTTCGAACTCTGGGCTACTGTTTGCTGTCCAGTTCTTAGCAGGATCTTCCACCTTTGGTCTGCAGTTTGATGTCAAGTTAGCAGCATCTTCGATATCTGGGCTACTGTTTGCTGTCCAGTTTGCAGGATTTTCAACCACGTGGCTACTGTTCGTTTCCAGTTAGCAGAATCTTCAACCTCTGGGCTACTGTTTGCTGTCTAATTAGCAGGATCTTCGACCTCTGGGCTACTGTTTGCTGTCCAGTTAACAGGATCTTCGACCTCTGGACTACTGTTCTCTGTAAATTAAGAAGGATCTTCGACCTCTGGGTTACTGTTTGCTGTCCAGTTAGCAGGATCTTCGACCTCTGGGTTGCTGTTTGCTGTCCAGTTAGCAGGATCTTCGACCTCTGGTCTACTGTTTGGTGTCCAGTTAACAGGATCTTCGACCTCTAGGCTACTGTTTGCTGTCCAGTTGTTACCAGGGATCTTCGACCTCTTAGTCTGCTGTTTGCTGTCCAGTTAGCAGGATCTTCGACCTCTGGGCTACTGTTTGCTGTCCAGTTAACAGGATCTTCGACCTCTGGGCTACTGTTTGCTGTCCAGTTAGCAGGATCTTCGACCTCTTGGCTACTGTTTGCTGTCCAGTTAGCAGGATCTTCAATATCTGGGCTACTGTTTGCTGTCCAGTTAGCAGGATCTTCTACCTCTGGGCTACTGTTTGCTGTCCAGTTAGCAGGATCTTCGACCTCTGGGCTACTGTTTGCTGTCCAGTATGCAGGATCTTAGATCTCCGGGCTAATGTTTGCAGTCCAGTTAGCAGTATTTTTGACCTCTGGGCTACTGTTTGCTGTCCAGTTAGCAGGATCTTCCACCTCTTGACTACTGTTTGCTATCAAGTTAGCATGATCTTCGACATCTGCGCTACTGTTTGCTGTCCAGTTAGCAGGATCTTCGACCTCTGGGCTACTGTTTGCTGTCCAGTTAGCAGGATCTTCCACCTCTGGGCTACTGTTTGCTGTCCAGTTAGCAGGATCTTCGACCTCTGAGCTACTGTTTGCTATCCGGTTAGCAGGATCTTCGACCTCTGTTCTACTGTTTGCAGAACTGTTAGCAGGATCTTCCACCGGTGGTCTACTGTTTTCTGTCCTGTTAACAGGATCTTCGACCTCTGATCTACAACTTGCTGTCAGGATAACATGATCTTCGACCTCTGTGCTACTGTTTGATGTCCAGTTAACAAGATATTCGACCTCTAGGCTACTGTTTGCTGTCCAGTTGTTAGCAGGATCTTCCACCTTTGGTCTGCAGTTTGATGTCAAGTTAGCAGCATCTTCGACATCTGGGCTACTGTTTGCTGTCCAGTTAGCAGGATCTTCGACCTCTGGGCTACTGTTTGCTGTCCAGTTAGCAGGATCTTCGACCTCTGGGCTACTGTTTGCTGTCCACTTAGCAGGATCTTCGACCTCTGGGCTACTGTTTGCTGTCCAGTTAGCAGGATCTTCGACCTCTGGGCTACTGTTTGCTGTAAATTTAGCAGGATCTTCGACCTCTGGGTTACTGTTTGCTGTCCAGTTAGCAGGATCTTCCACCTCTGGTCTACTGTTTTCTGTCCAGTTAACAGGATCTTCAACCTCTGGTCTACTGTTTGCTGTCCAGTCCTCTGGGTTACTGATTGCTGTCCAGTTAGCAGGATCTTCCACCTTTGGTCTGCTGTTTGAAGTCAAGTTAGCAGCATCTTCGACCCCTGGTCTACTGTTTGCTGTCCAGTTAACAGGATCTTCGACCTCTGGGCTACTGTTTGCTGTCCAGTTAGCAGGATCTTCGACTTCTGGGCTACTATTTGCTGTCCAGTTAGCAGGATCTTCGACCTCTGGGCTACTGTTTGCTGTCCAGTTAGCAGGATCTTCCAACTCTGGGCTACTGTTTGCTGTCCAGTTAGCAGGATCTTCGACCTCTGGGCTACTGTTTGCTGTCCAGTATACAGGATCTTCGACCTCCGGGCTACTGTTTGCTGTCCAGTTAGCAGGATCTTCGACCTCTGGGCTGTTTGCTGTCCAGTTAGCAGGATCTTCGACCTCTGGGCTACTGTTTGCTGTCCAGTTAGCAGGATCTTCGACACCTGGGCTACTGTTTGCTGTCCAGTTAACAGGATCTTCGACCTCTGGTCTACTGTTTGCTGTCCAGTTAGCAGGACCTTTGACCTCTGGGCTACTGTCTGCGTTCCAGTTAGATGGATTTTCAACTTCTTGGCCACTGTTTGCTGTCCAGTTAGCAGGACCTTTGACCTCTGGGCTACTGTGTGCTGTCCAGTTAGCAGGATCTTCGACATCTGGTCTACTGTTTGCTGTTCAGTTAGCAGGATCTTCGACCTCTGGGCTACTGTTTGCTGTCCAGTTACCAGGATCTTCGACCTCTGGGCTACTGTTTGCTGTCCAGTTAGCAGGATCTTCGACCTCTTGGCTACTGTTTGCTGTCCAGTTAGCAGGATCTTCGACCTCTGGGCTACTGTTTGCTGTCCAGTTAAAAGGATCTTCGACATCTGGGATACTGTTTGCTGTCCAGTTAGCAGGATCTTCGTCCTCTGGGCTACTTTTTGCTGTCCAGTATACAGGATCTTCGACCTCCGGGATACTGTTTGCTGTCCAGTTAGCAGGATCTTCGACCTCTGGGCTACTGTTTGCTGTCCAGTTAGCAGGATCTTCGACCTCTGGGCTACTGTTTGCTGTCCAGTTAGCAGGATCTTCAATCTCTGGGCTAATTTTTGCTATCCAGTTAGCAGGATCTTTGACCTCTGGGCTACCGTTTGCTGTCCATTAACAGGATCTTTCACCTCTCGGCTACCGTTTGCTGTCCAGTTAGCAGTATCTTCGACCTCGGGTCTACTGTTTGCTGTCCAGTTAGCAGGATCTTCCACTTCTGGTGTACTGTTTGCTGTCCAGTTAGCAAGATCTTCGACCTCTGGGCTAATGTTTGCTGTCCAGTTAGCAGGATCTTGCAACTCTGTGCTACTGTTTGCTGTCCAGTTAGCAGGATCATCGACCTCTGAACTACCGTTTGCGGTCCAGTATGCAGGATTTTCAACATATGGATACTGTGTACTGTCCAGTTAGCAAGATCTTCCAAATTTGTGCTACTGTTCGCTATCCAGTTAGCAGGATCTTCGATTTCTGGGCTACTGTTTGCTTTCCAGTTAGCAGGATCTTCGACCTCTGGACTACTGTTTGCTGTAAATTATGCAGGATCTTTGACCTCTGGATTACTGTTTGCTGTCCAGTTAGCAGGATCTTCCACCTCTGGTCTACTGTTTTCTGTCCAGTTAACAAGATTTTCGACCTCTTGTCTGCTGTTTGCTGTCCAGTTAGCAGGATCTTCCAACTCTGGGTTACTTTTTGCTGTCCAGTTAGCAGTATCTTCGACTTCTGGGCTATTGTTTGCTTTCCAGTATACAGGATCTTTGACCTCCGGGCTACTGTTTGCTGTCCAGATAGCAGGATCTTCCACCTCTGGGCTACTGTTTGCTGTCCAGTTAGCAGGATCTTCGACCTCTTGTCTACTGTTTGCTGTCCAGTTAGCAGGATCTTCCACCTCTGGGCTACTGTTTGCTGTCCAGTTAGCAGGATCTTCGACCTCTTGGCTGCTGTTTGCTGTCCAGTTAGCAGGATCTTCTACCTCTAGGCTACTGTTTGCTGTCCAGTTAGCAGGATCTTCGACCTCTTCTCTACTGTTTGCTGTCCAGTATACAGGATCTTCGACCTCTGGGCTACTGTTTGCTGTCCAGTTAGCAGGATCTTCGACCTCTGGGCTACTGTTTGCTGTCCAGTTAGCAGGATCTTCGACCTCTGTTCTACTTTTTGCTGTCCAGTTAGCACGATCTTCCATCTCTTGGCTACTTTTTGATGTTCTTTTATCAGGATATTCGACCTCTGGGCTACTGTTTGCTGTCCAGTTAGCAGGATCTTCGACGTATGGGCTACTGTTTTCTATCCAGTTAGCAGGATCTTCGACCTCTGGGCTACTGTTTGCTGTCCAGTTAGCAGAATCTTCGACCTCTGGGCTACTTTTTGCTGTCCAGTTAGCAGGATCTTCCACTGGTGGTCTACTGTTTTCTGTCCAGTTAGCAGGATCTTCTAACTCTGGGCTACTGTTTGCTGTCCAGTTAGCAGGATCTTCGACCTCTGTGCTACTGTTTGCTGTCCAGTTAACAGGATCTTCAACATCTGGGCTACTGTTTGCTGTCCAGTTTGCTGATTCTTCGACCTTTGGGCTACTCTTTGCTGTCCAGTTAGCAGGATCTTCTACTTCTGGGCTACCATTTGCTGTCCAGTTAGCAGGATCTTCTAACTCTGGGCTACTGTTTGCTGTCCAGTTAGCAGGATCTTCGACCTCTGGGCTACTTTTTTCTGTCCAGTATACAGGATCTTAGTTTTCCGGGCTAAAGTTTGCAGTCCAGTTAGCGGTATTTTTGACCTCTTGGCTACTGTTTGGTGTCCAGTTAGCAGGATCTTCAACCTCTTGACTACTGTTTGCTATCAAGTTAGCATGATCTGCGACATCTGCGCTACTGTTTGCTGTCCAGTTAGCAGGATCTTCGACCTCTGGGCTACTGTTTGCTGTCCAGTTAGCAGGATCTTCCACCTCTGGGCTACTGTTTGCTGTCCAGTTAGCAGGATCTTCGACCTCTGGGCTACTGTTTGCTGTCCGGTTAGCAGGATCTTCGACCTCTGGGCTACTGTTTGCTGTCCCGTTAGCAGGATCTTCCACCGGTGGTCTACTGTTTTCTGTCCAGTTAACAGGATCTTCGACCTCTGATCTACAGCTTGCTGTCCGGATAACATGATCTTCGACCTCTGTGCTACTGTTTGATGTCCAGTTAACAAGATATTCGACCTCTAGGCTACTGTTTGCTGTCCAGTTGTTAGCAGGATCTTCCACCTTTGGTCTGCAGTTTGATGTCAAGTTAGCAGCATCTTCGAAATCTGGGCTACTGTTTGCTGTCCAGTTTGCAAGATTTTCAACCACGGGGCTACTGATTGTTTCCAGTTTGCAGAATCTTCGACCTCTGGGCTACTGTTTGCTGTCTAGTTAGCAGGATCTTCGATCTCTGTGCTACTGTTTGCTGTCCAGTTAGCAGGATCTTCGACCTCTGGACTACTGTTTGCTGTAAATTAAGCAGGATCTTCGACCTCTGGGTTACTGTTTGCTGTCCAGTTAGCAGGATCTTCCACCTCTGGTCTACTGTTTTCTGTCCAGTTAACAGGATCTTCAACCTCTGGTCTACTGTTTGCTGTCCAGTTAGCAGGATCGTCCAACTCTGGGCTACTGTTTGCTGTCCAGTTGTTAGCAGGATCTTCCACCTTTGGTCTGCTGTTTGCAGTCAAGTTAGCAGTATCTTTGACCCCTGGTCTACTTTTGCTGTCCAGTTAACAGGATTTTCGACCTCTGGGCTACTGTTTGCTGTCCAGTTAGCAGGATCTTCGACCTCTTGTCTACTGTTTGCTGTCCAGTTAGCAGGATCTTCGACCTCTGGGCTACTGTTTGCTGTCCAGTTAGCAGGATCTTCGACATCTGGGCTACTGTTTGCTGTCCAGTTAGCAGGATCTTCGACCTCTTTGCTACTGTTTGCTGTCCAGTTAGCAGAATTTTCGACCTCTGGGCTACTGTTTGCTGTCCAGTTAGCAGGATCTTCGACCTCTGGGCTACTGTTTGCTGTCCAGTTAGCAGGATCTTCGACCTCTGGGCTACTGTTTGCTGTCCAGTTAACAGGATCTTCGACCTCTGGGCTACTGTTTGCTGTCCAGTTAGCAGGATCTTCTACTTCTGGGATACTGTTTGCTGTCCAGTTAGCAGGATCTTCCACTTCTGGGCTACAGTTTGCTGTCCAGTTAGCACGATCTTTGACCTCTGGGCTACCGTTTGCTGTCCAGTTAGCAGGATCTTCGACCTCTGGTCTACTGTTTGCTGTTCGGTTAATAGGATCTTCGACCCCTGGTCTACTGTTTGCTGTCCAGTTAACAGGATTCTGGACCACTTCTCTACTGTGTTCTGTCCAGGTAGCAGGATCTTCGACCTCTGGGCTACTGTTTGCTGTCCAGTTAGCAGGATCTTCGACCGCTGGGCTACTGTTTGCTGTCCAGTTAGCAGGATCTTCTACCTCTGGGCTACTGTTTGCTGTCCAGTTAGCAGGATCTTCGACCTCTGGGCTACTTTTTGCTGTCCAGTATACAGGATCTTAGATCTCCGGGCTACTGTTTGCTGTCCAGTTAGCAGTATTTTTGACCTCTTGGCTACTGTTTGCTGTCCAGTTAGCAGGATCTACGACCCCTAGTTTACTGTTTGCTGTCAAGTTAGCATGATCTTCGACTTATGGGCTACTGTTTGCTGTTTAGTTAGCAAGATCTTCCAGCTCTGGACTCTTTGCTGTCCAGTTAGCAGGATCGTTAACCTCTGGGCTATTGTTTGCGGTCAAGTTAGCAGGATCTTCGACCTATGGGCTACTGTTTGCTGTCCAGTTAGCACGTTCTTCCACCTCTGGGCTGTTTGCGGTTCAGTTAGCAGGATCTTCGACCTCTGGTCTACTGTTTGCTGTCCGGTTAACAGGAACTTCGACCTCTGGTCTACTGTTTGCTGTCCAGTTATCAGGATCTTCGACCTCTAGGCTACTGTTTGCTGTCCAGTTGTTAGCAGGATCTTCCACCTTTGGTGCTATTTTGTTTTGCTGTCAAGTTAGCAGCATCTTCGAAATCTGGGCTACTGTTTGCTGTCCAGTTTGCAGGATTTTCCACCATGGGGCTACTGTTTGCTGTCCAGTTAGCAGAATCTTCGACCTCTAGGCTACTGTTTGCTGTCCAGTTAGCAGGATCTTCGACTTCTGTGCTACTGTTTGCTGTCCAGTTAGCAGGATTTTAGATCTCTGGGCTACTATTTGCTGTCCAGTTAGCAGGATCTTCGACCTGTGGGCTACTGTTTGCTGTCCAGTATACAGGATCTTCGACCTCTGGGCTACTGTTTGCTGTCCAGTTAGCAGGATCTTCGACCGCTGTGCTACTGTTTGCTGTCCAGTTAGCAGGATCTTCGACCTCTGGGCTACTGTTTGCTGTCCAGTTAGCAGGATCTTCTACCTCTGGGCTACTGTTTGCTGTCCAGTTAGCAGGATCTTCGACCTCTGTGCTACTATTTGCTGTCCAGTTAGCAGGATCTTCGACCTCTGGGCTACTGTTTGCTGTCCAGTTAGCAGGATCTTCGACCTCTGGGCTACGGTTTGCTGTCCAGTTAGCAGGATCTTCTACCTCTGGGCTACTATTTGCTGTCCAGTTAGCAGGATCTTCGACCTCTGAGCTACTGTTTGCTGTCCATTTAGCAGGATCTTCGACCTCTGGGAAACTGTTTACTGTTGAGCTAGGAGGATCTTCGACCTCTGGGCTACTGTTTGCTGTACATTTAGCAGGATCTTCGACCTCTGGGCTACTGTTTGCTGTCCAGTTAGCAGGATCTTCCAATTATGGTCTACTGTTTTCGGTCCAGTTAACAGGATCTTCAACCTCTGGTCTACTGTTTGATGTCCAGTTAGCAGGATCTTCTACCTCTGGGCAACTATTTGCTGTCCAGTTAGCCGGATCTTCTAACTCTGGGATACTGTTTGCTGTCCAGTTACCAGGAGCTTCGACCTCTGGGCTACTTTTTGCTGTCCAGCATACAGGATTTTAGATCTCTGGGCTAAAGCTTGCAATCCAGTTAGCAGGATCTTCGACCTCTGTGCTACTGTTTGCATTCCATTTAGCAGGATCTACCACCTCGGGACTACTGTTTGCTGTCCAGTTTGCAGGATTTTCAACCACGTGGTTACTGTTTCTTTCCAGTTAGCAGAATCTTCGACCTCTGGGCTACAGTTTGTTGTCTAATTAGCAGGATCTTCGACCTCTGGGTTACTGTTTGCTGTCCAGTTAGCAGGATCTTCGACCTCTGGACTACTGTTTGCTTTAAATTAAGCAGGATCTTCGACCTCTGGGCTACTGTTTGCTGTCCAGTTAGCAGGATCTTCTACCTCTGGGCTACTATTTGCTGTCCAGTTAGCAGGATCTTCTAACACTGGGCTACTGTTTGCTGTCCAGTTAGCAGGATCTTCGACCTCTGGGCTACTGTTTGCTGTCCAGTTAGCAGGATCTTCGACCTCTGTGCTACTATTTGCTGTCCAGCTAGCAGGATCTTCCACCTCTGGGCTACTGGTTGCTGTCCAGTTAGCACGACCTTCCACCTCTGTGCTACTCTTTGCCTTCTAGTCAACAGGATCTTCGACCACTGGGCTACGGTTTGCTGTCCAGTTAGCAGCATCTTCAACATCTGGGCTATTGTTTGCTGTTCAGTTAGTAAAATCTTCGACCTCTGGGCTACTGTTTGCTGTCCTGTTAGCAGAATCATCGACCTCTGGGCTACTGTTTGCTGTCCAGTTATCACGATCTTCAACTTCTGTTCTACAGTTTGCTGTCCAGTTATCAGTATCTTCGACCTCTGTTTTACTGTTTGCTGTCCAGTTAACAGGATCTTCGACCTCTGGTCTACTGTCTGCTGTCCAGTTAACAGGATATACGACCACTTCTCTACTAAGTGCAATCCAGTTAGCAGAATTTTCAACCTCTGGTCTACTGTTTGCTGTCCAGTTAGCACAATCTTCCACCTCTGGGCTACTGTTTGCTGTCCAGTTAGCAGGATCTTTGACCTCTGGGACTGTTTGCTGTCCAGTTAGCAGGATCCTTGACCTCTGGGCTACTGTTTGCTGTCCAGTTAGCAGGATCTTCGACCTCTGGGCTACTGTTTGCTGTCCAGTTAGCAGGATCTTCTACCTCTGGTCTACTGTTTGCTGTCCAGTTAGCAGGATCTTCGACCTCTGAGCTGTTTGCTGTCCAGTTAGCAGGATCTTCCACTTCTGGGCTACTGTTTGCTGTCCAGTTAGCAGGATCTTCGATTTCTGGACTACTGTTAGCTGTCCAGTTAGCAGGATATTCGACCGCTGGGTTACTGTTTGCTGTCCAGTTAGCAGGATCTTCGACCTCTGGGCTACTGTTTGCTGTCCAGTTAGTTAGCATGATCTTCGACCTCTGGGCTACTGTTTGCTGTGCAGTTAGCAGGATCTTCCACCTCTGGGCTGCTGCTGTTCAATTAGCAGAATCTTCGACCTCTGAGATACTGTTTGCTGTCCAGTTAACATGATCTTCGACCTCTAGTCTACTGTTTGCTGTTCAGTTAGCAGGATCTTCGACCTCTGGTCTACTGTTTGCTGTCCAGTTTAGCAGGAGCTTCCACCTCTGGGCTACTGCTGTTTTTCCTGTCCAGTTAACAGGATCTCCGACCTCTGGCTACTGTTTGCTGTCAAGTTAGCAAAGA
This sequence comes from Oreohelix idahoensis, assembly GCA_024509875.1. Classification (NCBI taxonomy): domain Eukaryota; kingdom Metazoa; phylum Mollusca; class Gastropoda; order Stylommatophora; family Oreohelicidae; genus Oreohelix; species Oreohelix idahoensis. The sequence continues at coordinate 25,687 of JAMPIV010019698.1, forward strand.
TCTTGACCTCTTGGATACTGTTTGCTGTCCAGTTGTTAGCAGGATCTTCCACCTTTGATCTGCAGTTTGCTGTCAAGTTAGCAGCATCTTCGACCTCTGGGCTACTGTTTGCTGTCCAGTTAGCAGGATCTTCGACCTCTGGGCTACTGTTTGCTGTCCAGTTAGCAGGATCTTCGACCTCTTGTCTACTGTTTGCTGTCCAGTTAGCAGGATCTTCTACCTCTGGGCTACTATTTGCTGTGCAGTTAGCAGGATCTTCTAACTCTGGGCTACTGTTTGCTGTCCAGTTATGCAGGATCTTTGATCTCTGGGCTACTGTTAGCTGTCTAGTATGCAGGATCTTAGATCTTCGGGATTATGTTTGCTGTCCAGTTATGGGGATTTTTGACCTCTTGGCTACTGTTTGCTGTCCTGTTAGCAGGATTTTCTACCACTGGGCTACTGTTTGCTGTCCAGTTAGCAGGATCTTCGACATCTGCGCTACTGTTTGCTGTCCAGTTAGCAGGATCTTCGACCTCTAGTCTACTGTTTGCTGTCCAGTTAGCAGGATCTTCCACCTCTGGGCTACTGTTTGATGTCCAGTTAGCAGGATCTTCGACCTCTCGGCTACTGTTTGCTGTCCAGTTAGCAGGACCTTTGACCTCTAGGCTACTGTTTGCTGTCCCGTTAGCAGGATCTTTCACCTGTCGTCTACTGTTTTCTGTCCAGTTAACATGATCTTCGACCCCTGATCTACAGCTTGCTGTCCAAATAACAGGATCTTCGACCTCTGGGCTACTGTTTGCTGGCCAGTTAGCAAGATCTTCGACCTCTGGGCAACTGTTTGCTGTTCAGTTGTTAGCAGGATCTTCCAACTTTGGTCTACTGTTTGCTGTCCAGTTAGCAGTATCTTCGACATCTGGGCTACTGTTTGCTGTCCAGTTTGCAGGATCTTCAACCTCTGGGCTACTGTTTGCTGTCCAGTTAGCAGGATCTTCGACTTCTGGGCTACTGTTTGCTGTCTAGTTAGCAGGATCTTCGACATCTGGGCTACTGTTTGCTGTCCAGTTAGCAGGATCTTCGACCGCTGGGCTACAGTTTGCTGTCTAGTTAGCAGGATCATCCACATCTGTGTTACTGTTTGCAGTCCAGTTTGCAGGATCTTCCACCTCTGGTCTACTGTTTTTGTCCAGTTAATAGGATCTTCAACCTCTAGTCTACTGTGTGCTGTCAATTTATCCTTGGGCATGATCTTCGACTCCACCTCTGGGCTACTGTTTGCTGTCCAGTTAGTTAGCAGGATCTTACACCTTGGGCTTACTGTTTGCTGTCCAGTTAGCAGGATCTTCGACCCCTGGGCTACTGTTTGCTGCCCAGTCAACAGGATCTTCGACCTCTGGGCTACTGTTTGCTGTCCAGTTAGCATGATCTTCGACCTCTTGTCTACTGTTTGCTGTCCACTTAGCAGGATCTTCTACCTCTGGGCTACTATTTGCTGTCCAGTTAGCGGGATCTTCTAAGACTGGGCTACTTTTCCTGTCCAGTTAGCAGGATCTTCCACCTCTGGGCTATTTGCTGTCCAGTTATCAGCATCGTCTACCTCCGGGCTACTATTTGCTGTCCAGTTAGCAGGATCTTCGACCTCTGAGCTACTGTTTGCTGTCCAGTTAGCAGAATCTTCGACATCTGGGCTACAGTTTGCTGTCCAGTTATCAGGATCGTCCACCTCTTTGCTACTGTTTGCTGTCCATTTAGCAGGATCTTCGACCTCTGGGAAACTGTTTACTGTTGAGTTAGGAGGATCTTCGACCTCTGGGCTACTGTTTGCTGTACATTTAGAACGATTTTTGACCTCTGGGTTACTGTTTGCTGTCCAGTTAGCAGGATCTTCCAATTATGGTCTACTGTTTTCGTTTTTTCGTCCAGTTAAACAGGATCTTCAACCTTCTGATCTACTGTTTGATGTCCAGTTAGCAGAGCATCTTCCACCTCTGGTCTGTTTTTTTTTGTTTTTTTTTTTTTTTTTTTTTTTTTTTTTTTGTTTTTTTTTTTTTTTTTTTTTTTAATTTTTTATTTTTTTTTTTTTTAATTTTTTATTTTTTTTTTTGGTTTTTTTTTATTTTTTGTTTTTTAAAGTTGTATTATTAATTATAAATATAATTATTTTTGTTTTTTTTTTTTTTTAAAATATAAAAAATAATGTTAATAAATTATATTAATTTATTTAAATAAAAAAATAAAATTAAATTTATTTTTAATATTTTATGGGATTAGTTTATTAAAAAATTTTAGAAAAAATTAAAAAATAATTAAAATTTTTTTAAAAAAAAAAAAAAAAATATAATAAAATATAAAGTATTAAAAAAAAAAAAAATTTTTTATTAAAAAAAAAAAAAAAAAAAAAAAAAAAAAAAATGATTAAAATAAAAAAAATAAATAAGTTTTAAAAAAAAAAGGTTAATTTTATAAAATGTAGAAAAAAAAAATTATAATATATTTTTATATTTTTAAAAATAATAATAATAAAATTAATTTTAAAAACTAAATGTTTAAATTAGAAAAATAAAAAAATAA
>JAMPIV010019699.1:0-63723 GCA_024509875.1 Oreohelix idahoensis
GGGGAATTTAGGTTTGAGGAATGAGGGGGAGGTGAATAGTTGGAGGAGAGATGAAGGGAATTTGGGAGGGGAGGACACGAGTTAGGGATGTAAGGTGGAAGATTTGGTCGTGTTGACAAGTCTAAAGGTATATAATATTATGCTCCCTCCGTAATTGTCCCACATCTGTTAGAAAACCTGTATGCAGAACGACTATTATTGTAATTTTCAAGTATTAAATAATATAATGAGGACATGAAGAGGAACAGTCCTTTAATGGTTAACACGTCCACCAGCCCTTATTTTACATATTAAGTGGCGTTAAAAGCAAGCTGTGCTCTCTTGACACACATTGATACCTGTACTCGAGATTCTTCTTTGCCTTACTGCTTCGAACCTGCATTCTAGATGCAACAGAAGACTATGCTCGTTTACACTAGGTCAGATGGCCGTCTGCTTAATCTTTTCAAAGCTGAAGCCAAAAAACATAAATCAGAAGTCACTATAAAAGACTTGTTGTTCCGCTGATACGTCAATGCTTTTATGCAGTCTCACTCAAAGCCAACAGAGCTTCAAACTTGATGAATCGTCTTCACTAAAGCGTGCGAGGACTTTGGCCTCACGATAAGTCTAAGGAAGGCGAATGTGCTGAGTCAGGATGTGGGTGCTGCAGCAGCAGTTATCACTATCGATAACTATGAATTGGCAGTGGTGCACCACTTCACATACCTAGGGTCTTAACCATCAATGACAAACTCTCACTGGATACAGAAATCGACAGCCGCATTGGCAAAGCTGCAGCTACCTTTGCCCGCCTCACATCGCGTGTTTGGGGAAACTCAAACTCACAAATAAGACCAAAGCTGCGGTATATAATGCCTGCGTCACCAGCACACTCCTATATGGCAGCGAGACCTGGACGACCTATGCTAAGCAAGAAAGAAGGCTCAATACCTTCCATTTGCGGTGTCTACGCCGCATCCTCGGCATCTCGTGGAAAGATAAAGTGACAAATGTCGAGGTGTTGTCACGTGCTGGCCTTCAAAGTATGTATACGCTGCTTAGACAGCGCAGACTTCGCTGGCTTGGCCATGTTCGCCGCATGGAAGAAATGTCGCATCCCAAAAATATCTTCTACGGACAATTAGCAGATGGCAAGAGAACAGTTGGGCGACCACAAGCTGAGGTTCAAAGATATTTGAGCAAGAAAGATATGAGGCACTGGACATGGATCCACAACATGGGAGGATTAAGCTGCCAATTCGCACTAAGTGGGCGAATGCTAAATTTATGGCACCCACATCAGATTGTGCGAAGAGAGGCTCAACAACAACGAACGCAGAGGTGAGGAGAAAACGTCGAAAGGAGCACCAGGAAAAATAATCAGCTGAGGACTAGCCACCCACAGGGCGCATTTCCCCTAGTCAGTTATGACTGAAAAAAATAATATTCTTCTAGGATATATTATACATTTTATAGCCCAAAAAGAATATAGTGAGGATGAGAGTTACTTTGTTTTCTTATTTTGTGCTGAGGGAGGTGTCTGTCAAGTACACAGCACCAATACATTATAATCGCCACGATGTGGCCATGTTTTTGTAACCTCTATTTTTTAAGGGAAGCGCAACATATGCCAACCGAGCCACCAGTAAGTTTAGTAGCACTTATTGATGGGATTGAATGTAAATACTAAGCGCAGAAAACCTAAAGAAGATAATTAGAAATGTGTGCTTAGACTACAAATTAGACCTAATTTTTGACCAATGTTAGGGGGGGAAGGGAATCGTATTTGGTATAGTGTTGTCATAATTGATAGCTAGAGGAAGGCCGATAGTAGGGGGGGTACAAAAATGAAGGAGTTACTTGTTTTGGGGAAACAATAGACAAATACGTTTATCTGTGAAATAAACAGGTAATAGCACGTCTCTATTTTTTTTTATTTGGCCCGTACCGATTCACATAGTTTTACCGCCGATTGGTTAGAACCGCAATATTGAGTCCATTAGGTGCTCAGTTCAGTCCACAATTTTTACATTTAATGGCCCTACGACACCTTGAACTGCAGACCCGTCCGAAGATGAGAAGTAATTCAGCTTGTGTTGGTGAGAACAGCCTGTTTCTCCCCACTCAAACCCAAACCATAACCATAAAACAATCAACAAAGAGGCAGATACTATAGATATTTCGTGCAAGACTAAGCTAAGTCATTTCGGACATCCAGTCCAGTAAAAACTTTTGGAGAATCAAGCTTTCGCATTTAGCCTTTAAAGCACATACATAATGTTGCTCTTTTACATGTTCAACAGGTAGAGCGAATTGTGTCGGTGAGGCGGAATGGGTAACTCTTGTACTGTATGAAAGTAGCCATTTTGTTTCGCTGGTTGAATGTAACAATGTGCATTCGTAATGGGCTGCATGATATGGTTATGTTTTATTAAGTTAATTAATCTTGAATGGGTGGAAGGTGGAACTGGTTTGCGTGAGATCAACTGTTCAAGTAGCATAAGGACTGGTGGCAAAGAAGCTACACCTTTTGAGATCTAGGCTAAAGTGCTCACAACCTGAATATAGGGACGTGGCTGTTTACTATAAGGGACAAGTGACCGGCACTATTTTTGTAGGGAAGAAAGGGTGAAACTAGAAGCGTGTTGCGTATAGAGGGTAGTGGGGAAAAAGGAGGGAGCAAAAAGTTTTTATAAAATCTGGAATAGGGTAATTACCAAATCACATACACTACGATCCCACCTATCTTATGACCTGATACTACCTCATATTGACGACTATAGGTAAACGAGTATATAATGGCGTGTAAGGATATTTGTTATAGTAGTGTACAGTCTAAACATGTAACGGAACGAATGGCCAGTAGTTGATTACTGGTGTACCAAAATTGTCTATGATGAATGCTACGGAAAGAAGCAGTTGGACCTATTCCATACCACAACATGAGTGTACCCCTGCTTTTGACGACATAATGAATACTCATGACGTACATCAGTTAAGTACTAATGTGTTCAGTAGTGGACATATATGCATTTAGAAATTAGTTTCTGATAGTAGCGAGTTGTATACAGTCGAACCTGTCTATGTTTTCAGTGACGTGTGGGGGGTTCCCTAAGGTGTCTATTACAAATGAAACCGTGTATCCATGAAGGACAGCACCTAGCCTGCACCATGGTCCTTGAGTTTGCTTTTAGCTATCAGCAAAAATCATCCAGATGGCTGGACCCGTCTAATTTATCCTGGTTCAGAATATGTGATAACATTGAAAACGTGTGTGGGTGTCGCTCTCACATGATACTACTCGTGTGATTTCAGTTTGTGAAGAATCACAAGCCAAACTTCACTGCCCTAAACGATAGAGAGGGGGGACCGGAAGGTCTTATACCCTGCCCATGTCCATCACGGAAATGACCTAAGATGATACAAGTTCTGTGGTCTCAGAGCCAGCGCAGTCAACACTCGATAGCATTATGTCCCCCCACCCCCCTTGCAAAAATTGACGATTATATTAACAGCCGTAAGCAAGTGAGAGGGACACCCGTCAAGAGTGACTGGTTATTCAAATGTAACTAGGATATTTACTTGTGAACTGCCATCGAAAACAATCTAATGGATCTTCTCACGATCCATTCAGACACTTGAAGTGCCATAGATGGAACAAGACAACAATGCTATGCTTGCTGAAAAAAAACCCCTTAACACAGTATTACCTCATAGGTACTACATTTCCATGGCAAACTTTCACACAGATAGGATTATTGTTAGGATAAATTATGTCAATACCAAAGATTTTACAGTTATCATACAGGTGATAATCTACCAATCTTAGATTGTGATCCTGGTTATAGACTGTGTAGTTGATTTCAGGATCCAGCTTCTATGAGTTGAATAAGTTTAACATTTATTTATGCCCAGATGTTGAAAACCTTTACACTTGAGAGCATTTAGATACCCAGTCTTACAGCTGGATGTGCTTATATGGTGTTGTGAGTGTCTCTAGAGTTGTAATCTTTAACAAGTGTAGGTGTAGGAACTCCAAGCTCGCCAGAGTTCTTGATTCCTCTCTGTTATGTTGTTGGTCGGGACTTACAGGTCATCATTAGTCATAACTCCTCAGACATTCAAAGTTAAGTCAAGTTCAAAATCATTCTGAAGTAAATTCTGACTGAGGTATAATGTCAATAGGTTAGCACAGTAAAAGGTCTAATGTAAGTGTCGACGACTTGGCCTTAATCTTCTCTTCACATTTTTTTAATTATTTACGTGGACACGTTTCATTGTTCCCATCCTCAATGCATGATCGCAAAAGTCCCGGGAAATTGTCACATTGCGGAAAATCTCTCCTAGCGTTCGGTATTTTTCTCCTCGCTAGTTTTTAGATACGACGTCCTTGTTGGACCAATGAACCTCGGTAGCGAGTGAGAAATGGAAACCCGTTTTAAAATTTATGAAAACTCTGCTTGAACTTGGGAGAACCAGTTTAGGCCACTTAGGAAAACATCATCACGTGACTTTTAACATTCTTGATTGAGGGAGCGTCCTAAAACGAGGCTAAGGTCACATGATGCACACCTACGGATCACGTGTCCAAGCGGAAATGACCCCGCTAAAAGTGCGGCACAACACGGCAATTTTTTACTTATACCCCCCCAGGAACCCTCAAGAAAGCGTAAGGTCTAAGCCAGTTTATCGGCGAATTCTCGCATTATAAAAAGCACTGAAGCCATGTGGTCTAAAATTGCGGGGTTTTTGGGGTTTAGCGTCCATCTTTTGATAGTCTATGGATGGAGCCTTGCACGTACAGTCCAATCTCACGCAGATGTATACAGGAGCCGAGCACAGAGAAGGCAAATCCGAAACCATTTCAAGACCATGGACCGGGGGCAAACGTCAGGAGACCGGAGAACTAACCACACATCACTATCAGCCGGGGCTGAAAAGCTAAGTCCACGGACAAAAAGGGAACTCACTACATCAAATGCCTAGTTTTAGTCTCCATGATGAAAAACACTTGAATTGTGAAAAACATAATACACACAGCAGAACACTAATTCCATCGACAATACTATCATTCACCATCTATTCATCTTTTATTTTGCAATAAACCCAATTGGTGTATCATTACTGTGAAAAATTCAAAAAACAATCACATAAAAATACAATCTATATACTGTACCCCCACGCTTTGTTCCTTCCATTAGATGTTGATTATTGTCTATGATTTTATCCTTCCTTTATAAGGGAGGGGGGGCTCGTAAAATATAATATAATTTAAAGAATAATAATAATAGATAACTGAGAAGGGGACGACGGTAGCGAGAGACCAAATATCTCCTACAATCTTTTCCAGACCTGTCGAGTTAGGAGAATTTACCCTCTTCGTCACCCTTCGGAAGTGGGAAAACCCAGCAGGGATTCCTTGAGCCAAATCTTCCACATCAGATCTATTATTTCCTCTAACTAATTCTCTTATCCTTTAACCGCTACGTATCACTGGTGTCTCGGGTCCGGGATGTTAAAATCTTATGTAATTTTATCATACCTCTGGGATAGTATCATCCATTCAGTCATGACAGTATACCATTTTAAACACATGTTATTTTCACAACAGTGAGCTTTATTAGAAGGACAGGGAGAAAACCCATTTTTGTCTATTAATTTCAGGCATTTATTTGGTGAATCCTTTTATTTATGTAGTATTTAAATTTAAGTTTAGTTCATGATTTTGTATTTCATTGAAGTACAGAAACCTTATGTAATACATTAATTGTAGTAATTCTCATTTCTACAAGCAGGTCTGGTAATTACAATTTGATATTATACTTGTTGTTAGAAATACTATTGGAAGGCTAGCCCTTAGGCTAGCATACTACAGTGGGGACTTTAACTGCAAAAGATGGCCTTGTGTGAAAATCTAGTTAAAGTAAAAGGCCCAGCCCAATGCATAGGGTAAGGCGGTCGAGATCTAGGTCTACTAGGGGGTTGGACCTTGCAAAATTAGGTTCTGAGTGTCGGAGACTGATTAAGTATTTACGCTCTGAGAAACAGCGAAAAGCTCGAAAGAGAAGAGCGAATAAACGCTAGCAGAAATAGATGAAGAGGAATAAAAGCTGTCGTAGACGCTAGAGATAGAAAGCGAAGAGAGATGAACGCGGAGCTTTGCAATGAAGAGGAAGCAGGTAGACGTTTGCAGGGTCCGGCTCAAAGAGTTGAATACCGGTGGTAGCCGGGTGCGGAACCGCATACTACCTCCTCAGGGCAACCTATCGATACACGGTCAGATGATATGCCTTCCTTGCACCAGGGGGCACAGGACCTTTGCCATCCTCACTCATGTCAACTTTGGGGACCCTTGACGTTTCCATTTGATGAAGCTTTCTCGGAACAAGCCGACATCGATCGATAGGGTATTTGGACAAAAATTTGAGGAAGTTTTTGCCACCATCATTTGGGTTGGAGACGAGCAAGTGGAAACATGAAACTGTCGGCAAGGGCTTTGAGGAATGCTTCTGGACTTGTATAGCAAGCTTCCTCCAGGTTTACAGGATGACTATGACTCTCTGAAAAAGTCGCATTATCCCTGGATCTTTATGAGCTACATGCTGACAGCTTATAGGAAGAGGTTCCGTAACTCTATTGAGGGAAGTCGGAGGAGAAACTTTGGCTCAATTTGCTGCTAGACTGGATTCGTACGTGGAAAAGTGGGGGTGCCCTAGGGAATTTTTCTCCTGATTGGGAAGGTCTGAAGGAACTGGTCATTATTGAACAACTGAAGGACACCATGACTTCCGACATGAGAAGGTACCTGACAGAATGGGGCCAGCACCTTAGAATCTATCGTCCAGTTGGCGGAACGTTATCAGGCAGCGCTAACGGAGAATGACCCATCCTGGTGGGAACCAACCGGAAGAATTATCGAGGCCGACACCTCAGACACACTTGGACCCCCAAATGAATCTACCTTACCACCACTTCAAAAGCATGACAAGCCAGACTACTAAGACTACTCAGAGATCAGCTTTCCAGCATCAGAGCGGGAGAAAAGTGGTGTAAACGTGCAAAATGAGCAACCACAATACTGCCGAGTGCAGAAGGAAAAACCCTCCACATCATGTTGCATGTTTGCAGGGTGAGGCTGTTGACAGGAAGGAACGGACAGTGAGTCAGAATCGCCTCCATCACACACCTATACAGGAGACAGTGACCGTGAATGGCAAACAAGTGATCGGGATGTATGACACAGGTGTGTCTTATGACGCGGTCGTTTCTTCGTCTCTGGTGCACCCCGAACAACTCACCACAGAAACAGTGGATACCCAGGGGCCACTCAAAGGGAGCATTACCCATAAATTTGCCCATAGCGAAAATTCAGGTCAGTTGTCGCTATGTGGAAGGGGAAATCAATGCTGCAGTTTTAGAGGAACCTTTCTACCCCCTGATGTTAGGGCGTAGATATGTCTTTTTAGGAGAACCAGTAAAGCCTGTGGTTATGACTGCCATCCGGACCAGGTCTGACTCCAAACGCATAGAGAGGGACTCTAAGTTAGAAATTCATCCGAATAAGATGAAAAGGGCTCAAGCAGCTGATAGCACGTTGGGGCCTTGCTTTGGCAAATTGAAAAACTCACATAACCCTCGAAGAAAGGGTGACTTTTATATGGAACATGGACTCTTGCACAGGAAAGCTGGCAGAGGGCTCTAAAAAGTCATGGGACAGATTGTGGTGCCATCCATAATATAGAAATAAAGTTATGGAATGGGGCACGGTGCTACTTTGAGTGAACACCTTGTTACGGTATATGATATTAACGCCGTCTGCTAAAGGTTATCAGACGTGCCATTGTAAAGGTTAAGGCCTTTAATATATTGCGATAGATGTTTCAATTATTGAACGCTCCATACACGATCGATTATGACGTGTATAGCGTTGTTTGGGTCACAGTCGGTAACTAAGAAACGCTACCCTTTGTTACTTGACCGCCAAGCTGAATAGCTGCGTTTTTTCTAACCTTCCAATTCAGTGGCATGATATAGCCATTATAAATGCATTTTTTGATGGACCAGGGTCAGTCCTAGAACTCTATATGAGAGGAAAATTTATGGAGGTTAGTATTTAACTAGAATTCTCAGAAGGAGAAGAATAATCGTCAAATTCGTATGAATATATTCAGACTCGCAGTCTCACTGTCGGCAGGTAGCCATGTCTATCTGCTCGTGCATATAGCTGTGATGTTCTGACGACAATACTGCATTGTATCCTTAAACGGACATTGACACGTAAACCAGCAGTCTACGTTATTGATTAATTTATGCATGACTTATATGGACTGATGTTCTACTCCTATTTGAAATGATCATCCTGTGTGTACAATTGTGAATTAAATGTATGGACTCAATGAAATGACTTATCAAATCAATCGTATTCCAAGGTTCAAGTATTGTTCGGAATCTTCCACCCCCGCATTCGCTTAATCTTCCATCGAAGGCACGATGCACTATCACTGAATGAAAAAACTAACATATCAAAGAAAAAACAATGGCCAGAAATTTATAATTGTTTTATTCATATCAGAATTGTTACGGTATATGATATTAACGCCGTCTGCTAAAGGTTATCAGACGTGCAATTGTAAAGGTTAAGGCATTTAATATATTGCGATAGATGTTTCAATTATTGAACGCTCCATACACGATCGATTATGACGTGTATAGCGTTCAATAATTGAAACATCTATCGCAATATATTAAATGCCTTAACCTTTACAATTGCACGTCTGATAACCTTTAGCAGACGGCGTTAATATCATATACCGTAACAATTCCCTGAGGCTGCAAAAGCTAAGGCTCGATCTCTACAAAATAGGTCTCGACGATTACGCCAATTATTCCCAGGCGATGAGGCTTATGTGTTACTTCCTCACAATAACAATAAATTATTGATATCTTGGAATGGTCCTTACAAAGTCATTGATAAAATTTCCGACGTTGATTACGTCTTAGATATCAAGGGACACAAAAAGATATTTCATATTAACATGCTCAAGCAATTTCATACACGTCCTGAACACTTACAGTCAATTTTTCATGAACTAGATGACAACACAGTATCTACTTGTTATTATTCTAACTTATCTGTCATCCAGGAAGAAGAATCTTCTTTTCCTGAGGTACAGTTACCGTTACCGGTACCAGCAGTTCAACCTACTGAATCTTGGCGGGATGTAACCATCTCTTCAACGGTTACACCGCAACAGCGTCTACAGATTGCTAATCTATTACAATCTTATCCAGATGTGTTGACCGACGTCCCGGGTCGCACATCGGCTATCAGTCATGACATTACTCTCAATGATGATACACCTATTCGTGTACATCCCTATTCTGTTCCTTTACATTTCCTTGCTAAAACTACTAAGGAACTTGAACAGATGTTGTCTCTGGGAATCATTGAGACTAGTAATTCGCCATTCTCTTCTCCATTAGTGATTGTCCGGAAGAAGGACAATAACATTAGACTATGTGTTGATTATAGAAAATTAAATGCTAAGACTATAGTTGACAGCGAACCACATCCACTTATCGACGACTTACTGCCACGTCTATCCAACGCAACTATATTTAGTAAGATAGACTTAACTAAAGGTTATTGGCAGATACCACTGACCGAAAAGGCTAAGTACTACACCGCATTTTCCACTCCACAAGGTCTATACCAGTGGAATGTGATGCCTTTTGGGCTTGTTAATGCGCCAGCTACCTTCATTCGCCTGATGCGACAAATTTTATCAGGTAGACCAGACGTTATTACATATATTGACGACATATGCTTGTTTAGTTCGTCATTTGAGGAACATGTTTCGGGACTTAGATATGTTTTCGACACTCTAAGGAATTATCATCTAACTGCTAAACCTACAAAGGTGCAAATCGCGTGTAATGAGATAACCTTTTTGGGACATATCATTGGATCGGGATATATCCGAACGTTACCTAGTACAGTCTCCAAAATCCTAAACATAGCAGTTCCTCAGACGAAGAAACAGGTCAGGAGTTTGTTAGGACTTGTTCAATATTACAGTAGATTCATACCAAACTTGTCATCCATCACGGCTGTATTGTCTTCATTGTTAAAAAAAGACATGCTGGTGAAGGTGACATGGACTGGTACATGCAATGAAACTTTCAACAAAATTATAAATTTGTTCTCGCATGAACCAATTTTAAGACTTCCCGATGCTTCCAAAAGATTTTTCTTACGAACAGATGCTAGTAACTACGGCATTGGTGCATGCCTGCTCCAGAACCATGATGGCATTCTACATCCTACCTTATATATTTCAAGAAAGCTAAAGCCGGCAGAAACAAAGTATTCCACAGTCGACAAGGAACTTTTATCTGTGATATGGGCAATAACTAAACTTGAAAAGTTCCTGCTTGGTGCTCCCTTCACCATACAGACGGACCAACGTGCTGTAGCATCCTTGCGTCGATCTAACCATAAAAGCCAGAAACTCGCCAGATATGCAATCATCCTACAGCCATTTGAATTCTCCATTGAACATATTCCTGGCACTGAAAACATTGTGGCGGATGCGTTGTCACGTAATCCTATTGACGACGAATAATCAACATTAACATTCCTAAAACATATCAACTATAAAGGAACTAACCTTGCCTTCAATTTAAACTTTATAAACACTATATATATCAAAGAATTTAACTATAGACAATCAAGGTATACATATTGACATTGAACTTCGTCTAACGTCCATACACGATATATGAATATTCGTTGAACAATCATGGAACAATATCTGACGACAAGTCGAACTTATTATCCTATGTGCACTTAATTCTTGGATGCTGGGATAAATGACATTTCTTTCCAACGTAAACGTTTGAACATTTTTGCCTAAAAGAATTCATCAGGATCAAGACTACGGATGGATCATCATATCCTATACTAATTAATTAGTTAACTTAACTTCTTAATTGAATTATTATCAATAAAATGAAATGTGAGAAAAAAATGAAATGAAAGAACAAAAAAAGAGAACGAAATATAAAAAGAAGAAATTATGAAAAGAGAAAATAAATCTCACACAAGTATTAGATTAATATTTTTTTTTTAATGTACCTATACATTATTTAGTTAGTTAAATTAGATAGTTATTATTCACTAACACTTAACACACACAATTAAGTTAAACTTATATTCGAATTTCTTTCTATTTCTTCTCACTTATTTTGTTTTTTTTTCTTCTCTCATAACATCGCGTTACATTAGAACCTTAATAAATTAACTCTTAGTTTAATTAATTAATTTAATGTTAATTAGTCAAATTAATTCCTATATGACATACTAATACGACAGACCTTACTTTAATTTAATTCTATCATTCACTATTAACATTGGACATTTTATTTAGTTGATATAATAATATGTATAATTGATATATAATATGATTAATGTTAGATGACTATGACAAATAGTTAGTTGACATGACCGCAACACGGTTCTACTCAGAACATCGTCGGCCATATGTCACAATTGTGTTAAATTTTTTTTTGAAAAATTGTTAAGTCGGATAGATCTTGAAAAAAAATCGATAGATTTTTTTTCCCCGGTGTACAGGGAATTGTTACGGTATATGATATTAACGCCGTCTGCTAAAGGTTATCAGACGTGCAATTGTAAAGGTTAAGGCATTTAATATATTGCGATAGATGTTTCAATTATTGAACGCTCCATACACGATCGATTATGACGTGTATAGCGTTGTTTGGGTCACAGTCGGTAACTAAGAAACGCTACCCTTTGTTACTTGACCGCCAAGCTGAATAGCTGCGTTTTTCTAACCTTCCAATTCAATGGCATGATATAGCCATATATATGCATTTTTTGATGGACCAGGGTCAGTCCTAGAACTCTATATGAGAGGGAAATTTATGGAGGTTAGTATTTAACTAGAATTCTCAGAAGGAGAAGAATAATCGTCAAATTCGTATGAATATATTCAGACTCGCAGTCTCACTGTCGGCAGGTAGCCATGTCTATCTGCTCGTGCATATAGCTGTGATGTTCTGACGACAATACTGCATTGTATCCTTAAACGGACATTGACACGTAAACCAGCAGTCTACGTTATTGATTAATTTATGCATGACTTATATGGACTGATGTTCTACTCCTATTTGAAATGATCATCCTGTGTGTACAACTGTGAATTAAATGTATGGACTCAATGAAATGACTTATCAAATCATTCGTATTCCAAGGTTCAAGTATTGTTCGGAATCTTCCACCCCCGCATTCGCTTAATCTTCCATCGAAGGCATGATGCACTATCACTGAATGAAAAAAACTAACATATCAAAGATAAAACAATGGCCAGAAATTTATAATTGTTTTATTCATATCACATGGAACATTGTTCAGAGCAAACCACCACCTTGCAACACACCTGGGTAATGGTGCCACAAATCAAAGGATAGCCACCCGTTATTATTGGCCCGGCATCATGGAAGACATAGCTCGATATGTGAAGTCCTGTTCAGAGTGTAACCAGGGAACCTCAACACATAGGGTAGACCAGTTACAGGACCTAGGGAAGCATTGCTGCAGACGTAGGCATCCAAGGAAAACTAGGAAGAAAACCAGAATATTTACCTGGGAAGAACAACGTAGGGGCAGATTTTTTGAGCAGACATCCGGACGCAACCGAGGAGATATGAGAAACTGAAAAAGAAGAGGAAGACAGGACCAGAGGAGTTGGACGGAACGTCAAACTTGAGGAGGGGCTTGTGTGACGACTTGGCCAATCTTATCTTGATTTTTTTATTATGTCGTATGACCAATACATTTTTTTCCCCAACCTCAATGCATGAATCGCAAAGTCCCGCATGATGAAAAACACTTGAATTGTGAGACACATAATACATACAGCAGACACTAATTCCATCGACAATACTATCATTCACCATCTATTCATTTTATTGCAATAAACCAATTGGGTGTATATACTGTACCCCACGCTTTGTTCCTTCCATTAGATGTTGAATATTGTCTATGTTTATCTTCCTTTATAAGGGAGGGGGGCTCGTAAAACATAATATAAATTAAAGAATAATAATAATAGATAACTGAGAAGGGGACGACGGTAGCGAGAGACCAAATATCTCCTTACAATCTTTTCCAGACCTGTCGAGTTAGGAGAATTTACCCTCTTCGTCACCCTTCGGAAGTGGGAAAACCCAGCAGGGATTCCTTGAGCCAAATCTTCCACATCAGATCTATTATTTCCTCTAAATAATTCTCTTATCCTTTAAACGCTACGTGACAAAGTTCCTCAAAAGCAGGTATAATTTTCCAAGAACGTTTTCTTTTATTTGCAACAACAGTTCAACCAAAATGAATGAAATATAAAGCAGATATTTACAGGCATAGTATTCATAGTTCAACAAGGCAGCTATTTTCTTAGCATTTCAGTCGATATACTTCTGTACATTTTGGGCAAATATGATCATAGTTTTCTCTGCATAATATACGTTGAGTTTGGGGTTAGGCATAATAGTTTATAGCATGTCTACTTACGATCTGGTTGAAAAATCATGGAGAAAACACAGTTTCATCCTGGTTATCATACTGATACTAGCTTCTGCACATTTAAGGCTAACTAGGTGAAAAATCCTCACAATTATCTAGTCCCACATTTTAGAATAGATTATGTCTGCAGTAAAAACCACTCCTTGATCTACATGATCAAGGTGTTATCGAGACACATCTGTTCTCTTCAGGGCAATGAGATCAACTGACTTCCCCGGCGAATTCCGCTGGGTAAGCAAGCGTGCATGATCTACTTATTTTCAGCTCAACGATTGGTCAAGGATCTGCCAAACGCTATTTTCCATCATCCTTCCTTCCCTCGACTGTCTTTTTATCTAAGTTACAAATATAGTCCGTTTCCATTAAAAATAGCCATTTATTTTATACTAATTTTCTTCTGTTTTCAGTTTAAAAGGTGATTTTCCAATAAGTTATTTTTTTAGTACAATTTCCTAAAATGACGAACGTACGGTCACATATAGATCCCGGGGCTCTGCAAATGTATCCCGCAGGGAGACATTTGAGTACTATCAATCTCAAAAAAATATCCCAAAAATTTAACTGTTTATAGAGTTCATCATCAAGTGTTTTCATTCACTGTAGAAAATGTTTCTATTTTATTTTTTCTTCAAAATATGCGATGTTTTTCTCCAAAATCTATATAAGCTTATACGTTCTGGGGTGATCCTGTCCATAAATAACTCAGTTATTTCTAATCATTCATAGATTTGTCCAGGCCTATCTTCTGTCAAACCAGTATTTTTCCATGCTGAACATTTCATAGAAATATATTTTTTGTTTGTTGTCTGCGTTCAAAAATTCTTCTTTGAACTATAATTCAGCAATTATCAGGGACATCCGAACAACTTCAGCAATTAACAGACGAATATGTTTACTATCATATTATTACAAATATATAAATTACAAGGGACAGAAGAGAAATTTAGTTTTCAAACACATCATGTATTTAACCAATATTGGTTTTTCTGAGATCACTTTATTTTCGTTGTGTTAATACAAAAAAACTTCCTGGTACTACCAGACAATATGTTATCCAGGGTTGTTCTCAGGGCATCCCCGTATACAGTTTACAATTTTTCTTTTTTTTTTCATAACTCCAAATTTATTCATTTATGGTTACTCAAAATCTATTGTATACAGTTTGAAATCATTTTCCAGTCCTCTGTTATTTGAAAATCACATTCATTTATTTTCTCATTACGTATAATGTCTAGCAAAGACATTAATAAAAAACACATCAAACAATACTTTTATGTAACAATCAACTAAATGTTCCAACTTTGGAATGAACAATATGAAACAAAAAACCAGTATCTTATTTTACAATATTTTGTAGTATTTTCAACACTAGCTTTGGCCTTCGCTTTGTCGAAGAGTTGTCAATGTCTATGCAGTGTTTAATAACATCTGCTGTCTGCTACAGCCAGAATGGTGTTAGTCTCTATTGTCCTTAAAATTTGTTTTTTTAAATATTTTAAGTCCATTAATTACGTAAGTGGGTGTCACATAGGCGAATATGTATCAAAATGAAAGTGTTTATCCATGACTCAGTGATATGTATTTTCAATCCAGGGTAATCTTTTTTATATATATATATCCACCGTGGTGTATCCGTGACACAGTCTGTCTCTTGGGACAACATTTTATTTTCAGCCTATGTATCATTAAGAGGCATCAGATCATCTATGTATATCAAAATGCATCAGTCATATTTTGACCTTCTGGTATATCTTGTTATTTTGTGAGTCTACTGAAATATCAAAGTATTACAATCCATCTTAATCAGTAGCAAGCAATAATAATTTATTATATATCTATACAACAATATTCATATAACAAAGGCAAATTGGCAAAATTCATGGGACTATACTCTCCTACATGGTGGTATCTTTTGTCTATTATTTTCTGGGTGCAGACAATATTCAATTATTTCTTTCCCATATTTTCTACAATGGTGTGTCCCGTTAACACCTGTGGTTCCCATGGGATTATCATAATCCATTTTGTATCTCCTTGTCCATTGATAATCCATACACTTTATGGCTTCCCATGAATGCAGCAATCATCTGTCTCTGATTTGTTCCATGTTCATATATCCATTAAAATTATAAATTATTTTCTCGTCTTATTTATCCATAACCACGAATGAAAAGACTGCAATATTATTACATCAATGTTAATACTGATGTTAGGAATGTGTGCATAATGAACATATTAACAAAAACATCAGTTTGTACCATCATTAAGTAGTTTCACCATAACATGCTTGAACACCATATAAAAATGTCTCTAAGGCAGTATCATTAAATAGTTGCTTCCTCATCTGGTGTTATGGCCATATGCATATCATCAGGTAATGGGGTTGTTTTCAAATCCGGGGTCAGCTTATACAAATGCTACTAAGGGTGTGTTTTCATTTGCAAAGTCAACATGTGCAAATGCTATTTAGGGCATCTGGCATATGCAGTATCATTAAACAGTGGCCGAGGGGTATTCTATCTATTCACACCATGAAATACAGGTGGAGCAATGTATTCAACAAACAGTCAATTTGTTTTTCATCAACATGTGTGAGGTGGCATATATGGATATATATAACAGCCTGTAAAGCACAATGACAATTTTTCTACAACTGTGTTTTCGTTATTCATTCTTTTCAGTTCTGTGTTTTCTTCCAGTTTTTTCTCTTTCTGTTTCTCCATCTAGACACACTATTTCTGGTCTGTCTGTTTTCTGTTTTCACAATGAACAATGACAGTCAGTTAATAAAACCAAAATTTTAATAAAAAATGATAATAACCAGTTTCTCCACATATTAGCAAAAATACATACCAAATGCTTCTGATCTCCGGGGTGGAAGAAAATCCTAATCAATAGAGCAATAAGAAATAGTTTAAAGTTCAGAAAACAACTAAACATAGTAGTAGTAGCTGTCAATAATTAGTATAAGAACAAGGTATTGTGGTTCGTAACAAAAATCTCCAGATATTAAACAGATTGTAATTCAAAAAAAAAAGGATGAAGATGATGGCCCGACGACGAAGAAAAATTTACAAGTTCCTAGAATGTCTTCTCAAATAGTAGGGAAAGGAAAACAGTTGGAGAGTGAAGGGGGTGTGAGAGGTGGAGTGAGAGACAATCACGTATAATGGTGGGTCTAAGGTGGGGATGTACACATCTGTATTGCAAAGTGCAATATGTTAACCATACTATTCCACAACAATCTTTTAGAACCTGTAGCAAAGTTGATTTTTGCTGG
Organism: Oreohelix idahoensis; assembly: GCA_024509875.1. Taxonomy (NCBI): domain Eukaryota; kingdom Metazoa; phylum Mollusca; class Gastropoda; order Stylommatophora; family Oreohelicidae; genus Oreohelix; species Oreohelix idahoensis. The sequence continues at coordinate 16,869 of JAMPIV010019699.1, forward strand.
AGAGATTATGATGGTATCCTAAAAGAATGAAAAGGTGTCTGCTTTAACCGTGTGAGGTCAAGCACATGTAGGCCTCTGACTCTAATAAATGATGATGATGAATATGTGCAGAGAAACCTACAACTACCTCCCTAGGTCTCACATGGTCACTCTTCTGGCTCCAGTGTATGGTGTATGGTGTACCTAGTGTCTAGGGGAGAAATGAAATGATGGTACACAACAGTCAAACACTTTAAGTTCTATAAAAGAAGATAATAAAACTAGCAGTTAAGTTTTCTTTGAACAAATTTTTACAATTTATTTTGCCCGTCCATTCATAGCTTGTGGACAGGTCTTTGAAAATAAGGACAAGATAGTCTACAGGAAAGAACAATTAAAATTTTGGTACAATTTGCCCCAATAACTAAAAAAAGTTATTATGTAATTTTATATGTCTTTCCTGTAGGAAATATTAAAAGAGTTCACTTTATTTTATCTAAAGGGAGAGTCACTGTATATGAGGGCTGTAGTTCATCCTTCCCCCATAAAACGTCCTGTGTAATATTTTGAAACACAAGAAACTGTCAGAGATGCCCCAGATGTCTAACTCATCACCTGGGAGTCCTTGTTGTAAGATATTTCAATGATGATGATAGGAAACTCTTTACAGAGCGATACAACAGGAAGCAATCTGATCATCAGAAGAAGTCCCCCCATCTGACAAGTGTTTCGGCCCGATTACTCCTTTACACTCTAAGGGGGGCGGGCCCACTTGGGTCATGACTCCCAAGCGTCTCAGCTTCCTGTTGTCATGTATCGAAAATGAACCCAATGTAGTAGTTGCAGAAAGTTCAATTTCACCACTCGCTAAAACTCCTACTGTTATCTTCGACAGCATATAAGACTGGTTTGGAGACTGGTTGGCGTTTTATAGTACTCAGCAGGTTTCCTGTCACCAGCCGGCAACAGGGAACATAGACCCTCTGCAACAAAAGGACACCCTGGCCTTTTATCTCTGATCACTTATTCTAAACACTTAATTTCCTACGTGGGTATGGGGTCAGCCTCGCGTGCCTTACAAGTGCACTCGCCCCGAATTGTACAGGACTCCCACCTTGTTGTGACCACACCTCAGGTCCTTATATAGTAGATACGCCACTGTACGTTCACATACTTTTTCCTCCATACAATAATGTGGAGTAACCACATTTCCTTTGATATGATATTCTCTTCTTTTCTTTTCAATTATATTTGGTTCGGCATGTAAACAGTGTTCATTGAACACAGAGGCTTACTAATCTAATTTTAATACAATAATAAGACAACATAATCATAACAACAATACATCAGTTAGATACCGTTTAATGTGAGGACTCAACAATGTCTGCTTCCGACATGTCCTTCACTTTTTCCTCAATAGCAGTATCTAACTTTGTAGTTGGACCAAACATATTAAATTTTTTATAAAATATCCTTACCACAATCAAGAAATATATAAAGAAATGACGCTGACTGTGTGAAGAAATGGCCTCAGCTTCCTCCGAACTGCACAGAGTGTGAATTTATTCTTTATTTAAGTTTAAAATTAACACAGCTGTATTTTTTTTCAGCGTATCTGAATACAATTTTTAGTTCAACTGGCAATGAATAGTCAAAGCCTTTTGCTAATATTTTACTAGCACTGGCCAATCGAAACGCTTTCGACTACTTGAATTCAAAAGCAGTCTGAATGAAACACCAAAATAATTTCGAATAATTTCTGCGCCTGGTGGTCGATTGGCCAGTCTGCTTTTGTCATGCCCAATACAAAAAGATGTTTCGTTAGGATTACATTTCTCCTACCGCTCCCCTTTCCCATTTATACTCTGTTTACCCAAGCGAATTTGAATGTACCTCCCTGCCTCTTTTCCCAGCTCGCGTCCCCCCTAACGTTACCAAAAAACATGAGCAGGAACGCCAGTCTGTCTGGTCGAGTGTCTTTAGATATTAGTATTTTTCTTCAATAACTTCTCTAATACTGGGACTATCATATATATTTAAAGTACATTCTTACTCAGCTAACTTTACGTCATACTATCATATAATTTTCATGGGGAACTTCATAATGGTTTAAAATTTCCAATTTATGTCATCGTCAATCGTCAAATAAAATTTTGCACAAGTCCGCCATCTTTCCTCTCCTTCATCTTGCTAGCATGTATTTTTCAAATAACTATCTTGTTTTAGTTACGTCAGAAATGCTACCACTAGGAGGAAATTAAAATTGTCTGCGTGGTTATGCCTTGGCTGGCTTTTCCGCAGTGTGTGTATATGCGTTGCAGACTGTGTCAGCGAAGCGGGGTGTAGACGGGGCGGGTTAAGAATTTGCGTTATTAATTAGTATTTATCGTGTAATACTACCAAACAATGTAAGGATTACTACTAAATTTTTGCGTTACAGTTGACAGAAAGCGTTACTTCAGATAGTTATATTGCGGCACGCTTCCACCAATAGTTAATTATAAGGCTAGACTACAAAGTGTATGCAGCAGATGGGCAAAAGTTAAATATATTAGTAGTGTTTCTCGAAAACGAAACTAAAAGCTGTCAGACTATTACCGTGAAATCGGTCCATAGGCTTAGCACTGTGCAAAAAGCAGCGCTGCTGGCGTCGAAGATGCCAACTGTCAGACACATGCGGGCTAATGTATTTATTATCGTTTTATGCCTAAATCTTACTGAATTGAGCGTTTATTCTCGCAGATTTTGCTACAGAACCTTATCAGTGATTTAACTTTTGTTTGTCAAAAAATTAGATACATGTTAATTTTAGGATAGTACTACAAACAAATTTTGTATACATGCAAAAATAAATAAACCTGTGGAGAGAAAAAATAGCATAGAATGTGCTGGCAATTTTCATTTATGAGGTTGTAATAAAATTTTACATTGTTTTAACAATTATTAGAATAGATTCAGTGAAAAAGATGAGTATGGTAGAATGTGCATCAAGGGGAAAAGGATACATTAATGAAGGTGATAGATGGACTACTAGTGCAATGTGAAAATTGCCTGCGTGAGTATACACAAAGATGCATGCGGATAGAATAACCACCCTCTGTAATGGTGTGCAAAAGGAAGGGCGAAGAAATGGAAGATAACAAAGCTACAAGATATGGACCATGTTACATGACAAAATTTGTGTGCAATTTCGTGAACATGATTCTGGGTTGTGCAATTAAACAATTTAAACATCAAAATTGTCTGTGACTAATAGGTGTGTCTGCAAACTACTAACAACCTTATCTTGTGTGTCATCTTTATTTGTACAATCAACAAAATACTTAAATACACCTGCTGTCATTCCTGGAAATACTCTGGTCATCATTTGTAGCATGGCTGGGGAAAAAAACTTGTTGGGTGTGGCTTTGACATCTCATTCTGGAACTAAGTCATTTATGATAGTTTCACCGGGACAATAACTTGCTGAGTCTGAAAATAGAGTACATGTAAAAACGTTATTACATAAAGTTTTCACTTCCGCGTTGACCGTGCATGGATTGGCAAGCACATATGAACACCTGGGTGTGTTTTAGAACAGCTTTGCCAGCACCAGCATTGCAATCTCCCGGCTGGATAGGCGAGCATCATATGTGGTAGCAGTGGTGATGGGTGTGGTAGGCTACACTGCATTGGCTGTTTGTTGAGAAGATACAGGGTTCGTTGGCGATTGCAATGTGGCCTGGGGGTGTGTGGCTGGTACAACTTGGTGCGGCCTGGAAACGTGTCTACGTTTAGTCATAATTTTTCGCCTGACCTGATTCTGCGATTCTTTGAGAAATTTGGTAACAGGAGGCGATTCGTTGAATGAATAAAGACATGGACGTTTGCCAGCTGCTTGAATCTCCGGGGGCAAAGTATCAGCAATTGATGAATCATCTGTGCAACCAGGACCAAGAGAATCGACACCAGAGTCTCGTCGATACATGTTGGTTATCATCTCATCGTACGTTTGAACAGGGCAATCATTGGATATATTGTCAGTGTGAAAGAGTTGGTCTGTTAGTTCGTGTTGTATGTGTGTATTTGTACCTTGTTGTCAGTGTTGTGGCATTCCATTCACAGCACAATAAATAAGGCGTTGTATAAAGAACGACCATTTAGTAATTCCAATAGAACACACATGTTGACAACCAGACGAACATGTACACGATTACAAACATGATAAGGAACGTCTGTTCCCAGCTGAACCGTCATCCAGCACCAACGGTGGTAAGAACGTCTCGCTGTTAACGGGTCATGTCGACAACATCCGGTTCATGCGGTCATCGCACATTACCGCACAAAGCCGATATAGCAGGGAACGAAGCTGGCGTTCTGTTCTAAAACTTTAACAGTTCCTCCCCAGCAATTAAGAGCTAAGATCGAATCTGACAACTGGTTTTCGTTGTCTTTGAGATCTTCATGGAGGTACTGCAGCATCTACCACACTTCTATCTTCCATAACAGAAGCTCTGTGGCGTCAAGCAGTAGATCAGGTGCTGCCTTGGTAACTTGATCCATGATGGCTTTTGTTGAGTAAAAAAGTCATCACAGCTATCGTCGGAGGGTGGTCTGATCTTCATGAGACTTCCCGGTCCTTAACTGGTTCTGATGCTTCCGTACATTCATGTTGTTACTTAGATGAACAGTATACATCATATGACCGATAGTTCTTATAATGTGACCATGCACCCAAGGATCACCTTTTGAGGAATAGTTTCCTTACCCACACAGGGTCTCCAATTCTGAATCTTGACTCTTTAACTTCAGCTGTTTCACTTCTTCGTTCTTGCTGAGGCATATAGCAATGACAGTTGTGTTCTTGGCTGACGGCCAAGTATACAAACTCGGCAGGGGACTTGCCAGTCAAAGAGAATTTGATGTGTTGTCCTGTAAGCCCGAACAGTAGTAGTTTCATCCAGAGCTCGATGTCGTGTCTTCCCTCCCCAGCAAATCTTTGCCATAGAGGTTTTGAAGGTGCGGACATAAGCGTTCTGCCTCTCCATTTGAAGCTGGATGAAAATGGGAGCTGTTATGAGATGCTCAATTCCATGTAGTGAACAGAATTGTTGAAACTTGAACCGAAGTTAAAACTGTGTTCCATTATCTGAAACAATTGTGTCAGGAAAACTTTCGTGAAGGAAGATCTTAGCTAAAGCTTTTATTGTTGTCTCAGTTGTCAAGGAATTCATCGCAACAATATATGGATATTTAGAATATGCATCGACAACTACCAGCCATTGTTCATCCATAAAAAGGACCTGCGAAATCGATGTGGATTCTCTCCCCCGGACGTTCAGCTATTGGCCATGACTGATAATGTTGATGAGGATTACTCTGGTTTGCTCTGCATGCATTACAGTTTACTGATAACGATTGTATGTCCTTGTTAATGGTGGGCCACCAACAATGCCGTCGAGCCAGTTGTTTCATTCGGATTATGCCGAAGTGTCCTTGATGCAGTAAATGAAGGACTTTTTCACGAAGAGAAGTGGGTACAATCACTCGGTTAGACTCAGCCTGCCATAACAGAATGCCTTTGTGAATTGATAAATTAAGGCGCCTATCAAAATAAGGTTTTATGTCGCTGTTATTTCGTGACAGTGATTCTGGCCACCCACTGAGCACAAAATGTTTGACTTTATGAAGAATCTTATCTTTAGCAGTTTCAGATTCTACCAAAGCAGAGTCCAGCGGAATATCAGCTATGGCATCATCATTTTCCATGCTGACATTATAACATGATGCTTCAGACTTGTCAAATGCAGGATCTGGTCCCATAGGTAATCTTGACAGTGCGTCCGCATTAGCATGTTTCATTGTTGGCCTATGTTTGATGACAAAGTTGTATGACATCAATAGAATGGCCCATCGCTGCAATCGCTGCATGGATAACACAGGCAATTTGTGATCAGGCGAGAAAATAGACAAAAGAAGCTTGTGGTCTGTCTGCAATTCAAAAGGTTTTGTCAGGCCATAGAGATACTGGTGAAATTTCCGTACTCCAAAAATTATTGACAAGCCTTCCTTTTCAATTTGGCTATAGTTTTTTTCTGCTTCGCTCATGGTCTTGGAAGCAAAAGCTATTGGTCTCTCAGAACTATTTTGGTAACGATGTGATAATACTGCTCCTATTCCATATGAAGATGCGTCTGTAGCAAGTATAATAGGCAGGTTTGGATCAAAATGTACCAATCTAGTTGCTGTTATGATAGCTTTCTTAAGAGCTTGAAAAGCTCTTTCCTGATCTGTGGACCAGAAAAATGGCGTGTCCTTCTTTCTTAACTTATTTAGTGAAGCAGAAAGTTCTGAATAATTATCAATGTACTTATGATAATAATTTATTTTCCCCAAGAAGGACTGGAGTTGTGTTAAGTTTTCTGGGCGGTGTAGCTGTTTGATAGCTTCGATGCCAGAGTCTGATGGTCGTATTCCTTCATCAGAAATAATGTTACCTAGGTACTCAACCTCAGGTTTGAAGAATTCACATTTGGACCAATTACACTGAAGTCCATGCTGTTCTAACCGCGTCAGAAGTTCTTCAAGTGTTTGCAAATGTTCATCATCTGACCTTCCTGTTATGATGATATCATCCAGATAGTTTGCACAACCATTGAGATCTGTGGTTATCTGTTCTATAAAGCGCTGAAAAATAGCAGGAGCACTCAAGATGCCAAATGCAAGTCTTTGGTACTGGTACAGTCCATGCTGCGTATTGATAACAGCTAGATTCTTAGATTCTTCATCCAGTTCAATTTGAAGGTAAGCATCAGACAGATCTAATTTGGAAAACTTTTTTCCATTTTGAAGTTTATGAAATAACTCTTCTGGTCTTGGTAAAGGATACTGTTCAACTTGAAGATGGGAATTGATAGTAACTTTAAAGTCTCCACAGATTCGAACAGTGCCGTTAGACTTTGGAACTACCACTATCGGTGCAGCCCAATTGCTTGTCTGAATTGGTTTAATGATACCAAGCTCCTCCAATCTTTGTATTTCTTTCTTTACTGCATCCTTCTGAGCAAAAGGAACTGGTCTAGGCTTGTGGAACCTTGGGATTGCCCCTTGACGTAGCTGTAAATGAGCCTTAAAAGTCTTGCATGTGCCTAGTCCATCTGAGAATACCTTAGGAAATCTAGAACAAAGATGGTTCACCTTAGATAGTGCTTCTGATGCATGGACAGGTTCCACCATATTGACAATTTCAGGTGGCAGACTATTGTCCTCTGTGATTTTAAAACCAAATGCCTTGAACCATGGGGCGCCAAACAGATTCATGCCTTCTTGTGTATCAGCCACTAATAATCGAAGTGTTCGAACTTTATCTCCTAATCTCACTTCTACGTTTGTCCAACCCTTCAGTGGTATGTTCACAGCGCCATAACCCTTGACTTGTGAGTTAACGAGCTGTAATCTCGGCATACCTATCTGCTCATAACCCTTCAAGCCTACCATTCCACAAGTGCATCCTGTGTCAAGCAGAAATTTCACTGGGTGGTTATTCACCAGAACCTTGATGTAAAATTTATTCTTCTGTTCTTCGATGCTGACAGTGTTTACATCTTCAGACTGACCCTTCCTTGACCTACTAGTAAACTTGTCTAGACTAGCACTTCGACGTGAGTTCATTACATGTGTAGTGCCTGTAGTTTTCACTGAAGCACAGACGGATGAAATGTGTCCAATTTTTCCACAAAGATTGCATCGAGACTGTCTGTACTTGCAATCTGATCGTTCGTGTTTGCTATGACATGAAGGACAAGACTTCAGTTTGTTTAATCTCAAGCTCTGTGACTTGCTTCTGTCTGTAGCTTTTCTATCCAATGACGTGGCACGCTTCTGTTTATAAAAAGGTTTCATAACATTAATTTCTGAAGATACAGGTTTCTCATCTCCTCTTAAAGTTTCACTTGCAGCCAAAGTTGTTTCATATAATGCTGCTATCTGAGCTATCTTCTCAAGGGATGGATTTTCTTCTGACAATGCAGATCTTCTTATAAATTCATGCGGCGTAAATTGAAGAACCATGTCTCTAATATGTTCTTCTACTAGTGACTGTCCACAACCGTTCTTTGGGCATAAAAATCTACAGTCAGTCGATAGACCACGAAGTTCAGCAATCCACTGTGCATATGACTGATCTAGTTTCTTCCTGGATTGCCAAAATTTATGACGAGCAATGATCAGATGTGTTGAATGTCGGAAGTGTGTTGTCAGCTTAGATGTCAGTTCTGTGAATGTAAATTTGGATAGATCTTCTGTTCCACATATCTTCTGCGTTAGCTGATATAAAGATGAGCCAATCCAAGAAAGGAAATAGTGCCTTTTTATCAGGTCATCTGTTTGCTGATGAGCATCAAAATGATGATTTAGTCGCTTAAGATAAATGTCCCATTTTTCCTGTTCTAGCTTAAATTCAGGGAATGCAGGAATGTGTTCTTTGATTGGTGTAGAATGTGGTGCCAATGCTCCATCTGAGCTGCTGCTAGTGGTTTGCCTCTGCAACAGGAGATCTAACATTTTTCTTTGGTCTTCACTTTGCTGTTTCATTTGTTCATTTTGCTGTTTCATTTTGCTGTTTCGTTTGTTCCATGAACATTTTAAGCAACAGGGTCATTTCTGATGCTTGCTCTGCCATACTGTGAAATTGCTTAGTATGGAGAACCAGTATTAACTTTGAAACAGTGAAGCTTGAATTGGCGGGGAAAATGTGAACATAAGGATAAAATACTGCAACCTGGAAAATGTCCGTGCTACAAAGTTCTTATTACTATAAGCTTGTGTGTATGTAGCGACAACGACGTGTCAGAGCTTTAGTAAAGATCTTAGAGATTACCTTGGTTATATGTTCACTTAACCACTTAGGCCTACGTAGATTAGGATTTCGTGACGAAATATTCCCACAGCAGTCCGTTATCCTCGTCGCCAGTGTTGTATGTGTGTATTTGTACCTTGTTGTCAGTGTTGTGCATTCCATTCACAGCACAATAAATAAAGCGTTGTATAAAGAACGACCATTTATTAATTCCAATAGAACACACATGTTGACAACCAGACGAACATGTACACGATTACAAACATGATAAGGAACGTCTGTTCCCAGCTGAACCGTCATCCAGCACCAACGGTGGTAAGAACGTCTCGCTGTTAACGGGTCATGTCGATAACATCCGGTTCGTGCGGTCATCGCACATTACCGCACAAAGCCGATATAGCAGGAACGAAGCTGGCGTTCCGTTCTAAACTTTAACAGTTCGTGAGTGTCCATGTCAGAGTCTGTTTGTTCATTAGTGAAGGTGTAACTTGGGGGCCGGTGATTAAATTTTGCCTTTCTGACAGGTCTATTGGATGGCTCTGTAGAATCGTGTGTGGTCATCTTGCCTTTAACATTACTAGTAGATGGTTCAGCATATTGTTTCGGGATGGTTTCGTCTGGATCTGATTGTTTGGAAAGAACGATTTGATCAAGTGTGTTGTAGACTAATCTCGTAATTTCGTCTTTTCTGGCAGATAGGATCATAGCAAATCTTTCTTGCAGGGAATCAAAAATTATGTGGACTGTGAGGACGCTGAGATCACCAGTTCTCAGAATTTCATTTATCGCTGCTCTCAGCTCCTCTGTGCTTGGTCCAGTGACTGGGATGGATTTCAGGGGTGTTGACTGTTCTACTGTTGTTAGTGGGTCGCAAACTTGACTTGGTGTGTCAGTGTCTGTCTGTGTGGCGACAGATGTCATTTTAGGCTCATTTACACTTGGTTCAACCGTTTTACTAATGTTCTGTGTCTTGATCAGATTTTTATATCCAGGATCACTTGTCTCACCTGTTTTCTTTTCTCTCTTGACGTATTTGTTATTTCGTGTTGACTGTAAGGGTGATGCTACAGTGTTTATCTCTGTCAGTGTTTTGGTACGAATCATCTTGGTTTTATTTGTTGCTGGTTCTTGAGTTACCGTTTTAAGTTGATTATTTCTAGGAGGCAACTGTACTAAGTTCACTTGTTGGTATGTCTTATCTGTCTTTCCTGATGTTATTGGACCGATGTGTGCCCTCCATCTATCTTCTGTTGTCAGGAGGCAAACTTGTCCGTTCTTCGATGTTACGTTACGAAACTCCCAGATTTTTCTGGATTTAACTTCATTGATGAAATTTCGTACAGCTATTCTATGGGCTCTTTTGTTCAGTGTATCCCAGTGTTTCTTTCATGGTCTGCGCTCTATTTCCTTGGGGAAATAATGTGGTGGTTTAAATATTGATTCTGAACTGGGGTTTGAACTGGGGACAGCGTGGGTTGGGTACCGTTGTCTTTGCCAACCTCTACCTGGTTCGTTGTGCGTTATTTCATTTATCACGTGTCTATTACCTTGATACAGATGACTATTGGATGGGAGCATGTGGGGTTGCCTTCTTTTATCAGATGGAGGAAGTTCGTTGTGGCTGTGGATGTTTCGTACAGTGCAGTACCTTCCTACCGAATCGCATGAAAATTCTACCTCTGTTTCAGGATACGTAATCGAGTCTCGTATTTCAGAATATCTCACTGGTACATGGTTTCTGTAAGCCTTGACGGATAGTGTGGGGTGTATTTGTTGTACATTTTTCTGTCCGTGGCATAGCGAAAACTTTTACTGACCTGTGCGGGCCGCATGTGGCTCTGGTGTGGGTGCATTCTCCTTGGTTGCTTCATGTTCTATTGTATAGTGGTTTTTATTTGCTCTTAAAGAGAACTGGTCACGGACATCATATCGTATTATGTGCTCGTGCAGGGTTCCACTTGGGACTGGAACAGCACCATATCGTATTATGTGCCAGTGCGGTTAATGTGTTCTACTTGTATTCTTTAACAGAGAGTAGGTTTAGTTAACTGGCCAAGCTCGCCAGAGTTCTTATTAATGGGGGATCCAGGTTCTTAGTAGTTCTCTTCAGATGTTAATGTTAGAGCAATTTTAGATCATCGTTTTATTTCCAACTGACATGCATTTCCACAGTAAAAGGTTATTCAAGTTCCTCAAAAGCAGGTATAATTTTCCAAGAACGTTTTCTTTTATTTGCAACAACAGTTCAACCAAAACGAATGAAATATAAAGCAGATATTTACAGGCATAGTATTCATAGTTCAACAAGGCAGCTACTTTCTTAGCATTTCAGTCGATATACTTCTGTACATTTTGGGCAAATATGATCATAGTTTTCTCTGCATAATATACGTCGAGTTTTGGGTGAGACATAATAGTTTATAGCATGTCTACTTACGATCTGGTTGAAAAATCATGGAGAAAACAACAGTTTCATCCTGGTTATCATATTGATACTAGCTTCTGCACATTTAAGGCTAACTAGGTGAAAAAATCCTCACAATTATCTAGTCCCACAGTTAAGAATAGATTTGGTTTGCAGTAAAAACCACTGCTTGATCCACATGATCAAGGCGTTATCGAGACACATCTGTTCTCTTCAGGGCAATAAGATCAACTGACTTCCCCGACGAATTCCGCTGGGTAAGCAAGCGTGCGTGATCTACTTATTTTCAGCTCAACGATTGGTCAAGGATCTGCCAAACGCTATTTTCCATCATCCTCCCTTCCCTCGACTGTCTTTTTATCTAAGTTACAAATATAGTCCGTTTCCATTAAAAATAGCCGTTTATTTTATACTATCTTCTGTTTTCAGTTTAAAAGGTGATTTTCCAATAAGTTATTTTTTTTTAGTATAATTTCCTGAAATGATGAACGTACGGTCACACTGGGTAGATTGGAGCACAAAGCTACTGGGTTCTGAATGCAGAGGCAAATGCTCTAGCCACTCTGCCAAGCTGGTAAAATACATGATAAACTGGCAAGTAGCTGTGGAGCTAAGATAAGCTTGTGAAAGGAAATGGAAAGCTACCAAAGCAAGAACTAAAACTGATAAGCAAATGTGAAAACTGAAAGTAATCTTACCCACAGTCTGCAAGATCATTTGTTTCAAATTTGACATCAGATTTTTTTGAATCCACATTTTTAGTGCTTTGTGTCTTTCTGAGAGAAACCTTTTGCAGAACTTCCAAAGGAACAGCTGGCTGACCACCAGCTGCCATACCCTGATAACAAATATAGTTTAGTGTCAATTGTTTGTCTATCAGCCTTTACCAGGAACAGTTACAATTATGAAACTGGTAAGTACTAATTATAAATTTCCTCAGTACTAGACTTCTACACTTTTAACACTTTGCTGACCAAGTTCGACGATCATCAAATTTCCGCTACATACCCTTGCTGACCAAATTCAACGTGTCGAAATAGTAAGACTAAGAAAGCGACATGGCAGCTGTAATTAATAGTTTTAAGAAATAAGCAACATCCGGGTATTTGCAGCCTTCCAACATGGCTGCGCCCACGATTGATATCGTTTAGCGATGTTAGTAGCGGAAATTTGATTAAAATTTCATTAATTTTTAGTACAAGAGCCTGTTCATTGTTTTCTTCATGAGTGATGATGAAAACCTGACTTATAACAGAGTTGATTCTGTATCTGGCAGCGAAACTGGGGCTGAAGCAGACTAGCGTGTTACAAGGGGCCATAGCAGGACTGCACATCAAAATAATCCTTGGAAATGGAGAAAGCTTACTCAGAATGAACTTATTGAGCTTGACATTCTTCCTCCATATGAAGAACAAGGTATCAAGGCAGATACAACTGAATTCAAGTCCAAAGATTTTTACAAACTTTTATATTCTGTCATTGCGATAGATCTGATCACTGATGAAGTGAATAGGTACTGAGAAAATCACCTCGCACAGCACACAGGGAGGAATATATTTCAAGCACTACCTGCCAGCAAAACCCACAAAGTGGGGATTCAAACTATCTGCTCTCACTGATGCTAACACATAAAACTGCATGAAATTGAAAATTGATACTGGTTAGGAAAATGATGAAGCTTGTGTTGGGGCAACTTCTAGGGTTGTGAAAGATCTTGATGGATAGGCAACAAGACATACTCTCTACTGCAGCAGTTTGTATTCAGCCCCCAGCTTCATTTCAAGACCTGAAACAAATTCAGATTAGTGCACTTGGAACAGTATCTGAGAATAGGAAGCATTTTCCTGAAGCACTGAAGAAAAAGCAACTCAAATTGAAAATGACAAATCATTCTGTGTTTTGTACAACAGAAGATAAAGGCGTGATACGAAAAGAATTAACCTTATATCTACTGTTCACTGCAATGATATTATAGACAAGACAGTTAGAAAAAAGAGGAAGCCAGTGCTTGCAGAAAAATACAACAAAAGTATGAGAGGTGTCGACCACTTCGGCCAACTGGGTGCAAGCTACCCCTCCCACACCGATCCTTATAAATGGTACCTGCCATTACATCATTTCTTAGTTGATACTGCCCTGGACAATGGGCATGTAACCTACAACACTGCCAACTGTACAAAAAAGATCAAAGCAGAGAGGTTCAGACAGGATGTCAGTCTCACTCTTGTTGAACCTGCTATTCAACGCAATGTGACATCTTCAAAATCACAAGTCACAACAACACGACTTTCTGAGAGCCACTTCATTGACAAATATGAAAGGGCAAGGCACAAACAAGTATTATGTGTATGGGGCAGTCTAAAACAGATTGCAAAAATATTTTTTTTTAAACCATAGACCAAATAAAGTATAAGAACATGCTGGCAATAGAGGAAACCTATTTATAACATTACCAGTTAGTCCTTGTTCTGTAATCCCCAGGGTAAGATAAGAAAAGGTAGACCAAAGAACACAGAAATTAAATCATGAGGAAGACACGGAAAGACATTAAGCAGATGGCATGTGACAGGACTTGATCTGTGTTACTTGTAGGCCTATTCTCCTTGGGGAACAAGAGGTTATTGCTTGAATGAAACAAAGTGTAGAAAATGTTTGATTTTTGGGACAGACATGACAGAGTTCAACTGGATAGGAAAAAGTTAATTATTTCAAATTCAGTATCTCATTTTCCTATTCAATACACTTCAGCTCCCCAAGGAGCACAGGTCCTCCTGGCATGTGCCATCAGCTCAAGGTCTCTCCACATCCTCATCATTTTCATCTCTCCAGCTCTCTTCTCCATGTTTTTTTTTTTAATCTACCTCTGCCTCTCTTACCCTCGAGATTCCAGGAAAAAGGACAGCCTTGTAATGATATCAACCACATCCTTATTATTATACAGCAATTTATGTTTATGTCAAACAAAATCAAAAGGTACCTTCAACAAATGATCACAGTTTGAATGAGATGTATCATCTGCATTCTTCAGCTTTCTTAGCTTGACATTCTTCAGTAATTCAACGGTGATTTCAGGACCAACAGCTACACCTGCAGACTAGCAGACAAAAAAAGACTAAATACAGAGCAAAGGAGACATACTTGGTCAGCTTTTCAAAATGACAGTAGTAATAATGAGGCTTTAGCCCCATTCAGCCATGGCAAATTCATTCAACTTGTAGGCCTAAGGTACCTTTTGTTATTTAGTTACACCATTGATTTTCTAGGAACTAATGATTTGGAACTTCTTTTAATCCAGACAAAATTACGAGGGTAACTGATTCCCGCAACCGTTATGACTAGTTTGATCGGTTGCAACAGACGATGTTGCATTCTCACTTTGATTGCTTACACTGCAACGTTTGGTGATGACTTCATGAATTTCTGTCATTACATTATTGTGCGTAAATTTACCCCTAGTCTAATGATTGACCATGTATTTCAACATGAAAGGCTAAAAAAAATTGTGAATAAAATGCAAAAAAATTTAATTTTTGTATTTGTCTTTTTTGAGTGGATTCTGTGGCATCTGACAATGAGTGTTTGTGAATGTTTGAGTAGTTAAGTACGTCTAGTTGGAGTCTGAGCTTCTTCCTTCATTAACTGGGGTTGAAGTTGTAGGCCTCTGCAAGAGTCTTTGTCGTGAACGTTGATAATCCTCGACTGTGTGGTATAACTTGAAGCAGGGTATCAGGCATAAAGGTACATTGCAATCTGGGCAGTACATGCAAGTCTGGCTTCTTTTCCCTGCAGCCTTACATACAGTCTGGTTTGTGCCTTGCCCTTTCATATTTGGCAATGAAGTGGCGCTCAGATAGTCGTGCTGTTGTGACATGGTTTTGAAGGTGTTACATTACGTCGAAGAATTGCAGGTTCAATAAGAGTGAGACTGACAGCCTGTCTGAACCTCTTTGCTTTGATCTTTTTTGTAGAGTTGGCAGTGTTGTAGGTTACATGCCCATTGTCCAGGGCAGTATCAACTAAGAAATGATGTAATGGCAGGTACCATTTATAAGGATCGGTGTGGGTAGGGGGTAGCTTGCACCCAGTTGGCCAAAGTGGTCGACACCTCCCATACTTTTGTTGTATTTTTCTACAAGCACTGGCTTCTGAATTGTTCTGCACTCAGGAATTCCTCTTTTTCTAACTGTCTTATCTATAATATCATTGCAGTGAACAGTAGATATAAGGTTAACTCTTTTCGTATCATGCCAGGTGACTGCCGGCATGCCTTATCTTCTGTGGCACAAAACACAGGATGATCTGCCTTTTTCAATTTGAATTATATTTTCTTTAGTGCTTCAGGAAAATGCTATCTATTCTCAGCTACTGTTCAACATGCACCAATCTAAATTTCTTTCAGCTCTTGAAATAAAGTTGGGACTGAATAAAAGCTGTCGCAGTAAAGAATATGTCCTTTGCTGCCATTTCCAATAAGAACTTTCACAACCCTGGAAGTTGCCCCCACACATAACTATCATTTTTCTTATCAGTATAAATGTTCATTTTCAGGCAATAGGGGCCTATTGTGTTTTAGCATTCATCAGTGATCAGATCTATGGCAGTGTCAGGAAAATAACGTTCGAAAAAAATAAATGGACTTGAATTCAATTGAGTCTGCCTTGATACCTTCTTGCTCTTCACATGGTGGAAGAATGGAAAGCTCAATAAGTTAATTTTGAGCAAGCTTTCTCCATTTCCAAGGATTATTTTGATGTGCAGTCCTGCTATGGTCCCTTGTACTATGCCCATCTTCTGCTTCAGACCTACCTACATCTTCTCCAATTTTGTTGTCGCTACTGTCACTATATTATTCAGTGAGCCATCTCTACTTCGCCATGAGATATCACTTTCAGCCCCAGATTCACTGCCAGAGTCAGAATCATCTCTGTTATAAGTCTGGTTTTTGTCATCACTCATGACGAAAATGAAGAACGGGCTCTTGTATTAAAAATAATCAAATTTCCACTTCTAACACCACTACACGACATGAATCATGGGTGCATCCATTTTGGAATGCTACAAATACCCAGATGAGGCTTATTTCGTAAAACTATCGATACGGCAGCCCTGTCGCGTTCATAGTCATGCTAATTCGACGATGGTCGAATTTGGTCAGCAAAGTGTTAACACTTGTTCTCCAGTGTGTACATGCTTGTGCATGTGACAACACTATCATTTTTCTTTTCCGCTCCCGATGGAGTATGGCACCACTACTGCATCTGGTCCCCCCGCAGGAAACCTGCACCAAGCATTCACACGTTCTTGCTGCAGTGGTCTCTGTGGCAACACACATTATACATGTGATAAATTGTTCAGACTACCCCCAAAAAAAAGAAATATTATAATCATCTGATGTTACCCACCTGGCTTTTCTTTAAAGTATTTTGTTCTGTTTTATTCAAAGCTGATGTTGCACTGGTTGTTAACAATTTTGCTGGTAAGGGTGGAGGAGGTGGAGGCGGGGGAGGAGGCGCAACATCTTTTAATGGTTCTTTTGATGACGATGAAGAGACCAAGAGGTCAGTCAAACAGCCTGTCAGCACTAGACTTGATGTTAAAGAGTCTGCCTGTGTTTTAGACCGCTACTGTTTCATCTTTTTCACCAGTAATGAACTGAGGACAAATGGAATCATTTCAATGTGATTGCTTTGTTCCTATATAACAATTAGTAGTTAATTAATAGACAGAACTATTCTGCGTAGATTGGCTCTCCTGGTTCATTATGAGGTCACGGTCTTCTAAAATAAGCAGTACGTAAACGCTGCGAGGGGGGGGGGGGGAAAGGTCTCTGAGGACACAAAGAAAGAACAGGATTAATGCTCCTTCTGGCATGTCATACAAGGCAACTAATGAGGTTATGCATGGGCTGCAATCTCATCATGTAAAACAAACTGTCACACAAAAACCACCACTGCAGGAGCATGTGAATGCTTGGTGCAGACTTCCTGCAAGGGCACCTATTAGTGGTGGTTCCCTACTCTCTAAGTAGCACAAAGGGAAATGATGATGTAAAAATTACTGAATCAGGTTTAAATTAAAAACAATACAGTCACAGTGTTAGTTCAGATGATAGTGCAGCTATGTTCACTGAAGATATGGATATATGAGTTCATGGAGAAGTTCTTGAGGATGAGTCATTCAACACAGATGAAAGCGACAGTAAATCAGAAACAGATATAAAAGCTGAAACTGATGATAATGAAGAATATCTGTAGTTCATATTATCACACAGACTCAAATTTCACAAATGTTTAGAGCACAACTGCTTTACAGTTATGATGTTAATAACAAGATAGATTTTTTTTTAAATATAGAAAGAAGAGATGATAAATGAAAAGCCCTTGAAATTTAGAGATGTGACAAGAGGTAAGGGATTTTGAATTTTTTTGGGCTATGGGGAAACTTTTAAACATTTTTTAAAAATTAAACAAAATATGCATCTTGCAGGAATTTTACAACATAAATTGATTTAGAAAAATGGATCACATATTCAGCTAAATTTCTTAAAACAGCAATTTCACAAGTGTACAGTAACAGTATTACAACCCAAACAACAGCTTGATTGATGCACCCTGTATCTTGTCATGTTCAGAGCTGGAGAAGAACATTGCATACTTAAAAGGAAAGCTCTGTATCTAAATAAGGCTCCAACTTGATTTCTCACTACAGTAACACATTTCCAGCAAGAAACTTACTTAGTTATCTTATGATCTGAACCATGATTCTGATAACCCCTTTCATCAATACTGCTGCCCTTGCCCTCTAATGTGGTACACTGTACACATGGCACGTTACAGACCTTGCACAGATGCTGTTTCTTTGACAGTTTGGTACTACTCTGAAAGTAAGGGAACAAATTATTTATTACAGATATCACAAGTAAAAGAGAAACCTCATACAACGCAAATGACATCTACATTAAATTAGAAACATTCTAAAATGAAATATATGGTAGGAGCATAAAAGTATATCATATATATTACTGGGGCCCAAAGGGGAAGCAATGAATGGTAACACTGGAACGTACCATGCATATCATAAAAAGTGACCAAGGATGGCTGGGCAGGATAACGGCTACCCAGTCCTGTAGAAACTAAGCCACAAGAACTTCAACAAATGTAGACAAATCTACTCAAGAAATCTACAAGAGCAACTCTGAGAAGGTTAAGGTGGCCAGCATGATGCTGACCACATCATCCCTAGTGTGCCAATGGTCAAGAAAATATGGGCCTAACAACATATTCCCAATACTATACGCCTCAATGAGCGTGTAACGGTGTTATGAGTTAAATTCATAACAGTGTTGTTGATATCTTTAGTGGGTTCGACAAGGCTTCTTGTTTGTTTATTATACGTAGTCCTTGGTAACACAGGAAGTGACATCATTGCCTCGGGGTGGATATTGGCAGATGTGAAACTGTGCATTAGCGAAGTTAGAATATCATCTGATAAGCCTTCTTGTGTGTGTTTCATGGCGAGTGGACGTATGTGTCTGAGCTCCTGAGATTTATATGATTCTGTGGTATATTCCTACATTGTACCATCATCAGTACTCCAAGATCTTGTGTGAGGGGTACTTGATATCTTCTTGTGAAAGGGAGTACTCATGTTGTTGAACTGATTAAATAAAAATATGTAAAACTGTCGTGGACAGTGTTCTAGCTACTGACGTTACAGAGCTATACTAATGACTGATGATGTTATGCCATAAGATATAATGGCTCTCAAGTTGTTCTATGTGGAGCAGAGTGTACCGTAATAGTAAGGAGAGTAGAAGAATTGCAATTAGCTGAGAAAAGGAGAGAAGAGGAATTAGCTGAGAAAAGGAAGTTCTTGTTGTGATTTTATCTCTGCCTGAGCCTGAGCATAGGCCAATTTCTTCTCCTCAAGAGCTATTTCTTCTGCTCTTCTCTTCTCAGCTAATTGTAATTTCATCCTCCCTATTCATCTTCCTCAGGTTCATATCGCTTTTCTTCTTTATAATGAAAATACCCTCCTCTTACTTTTCTTCTCAGCCAATTTCCTCTGAAAGTAAAGCCACAATTCCTCCTCCTTTTCTCCTCCTCTCTATCCTAACCTTAATTTCTTTGATCTCTGAGTTCATTGTCTTCCAGCCTTTTTAATTCTTTTGCATACTCAGTGAATGCATATGTTTTCAAAATCTCACCTTCCATACCAAACTCTTTTCCAATCTTCACAAAATGTTCCAAGATAGCCATAATTTACTATTATTGTGACTTAACTTGTCCAACAATAATGCAAATATTATATACTGAAAATATGAGCAATATTAGCAATAATTATTTCACCACTCAAAAGTGATCAAATGCATGTAATATGAGATGTTAACATAGGAGCAAAAAATAAATAGATACAAACAAGATGACAGTATACAGTGAATGAGCTAACTGAAGATAATGCAAATGATCAACCAAAACAGAAATGTATGAACTGTATAACAAATGAAAAAATACAATGTTTATTACGGTACACTCTGCTCCACATAGAACAACTTGAGAGCCATTATATCTTATGGCATAACATCATCAGTCATCAGTATAGCTCTGTAACATCAGTAGCTAGAACACTGTCCACGACAGTTTTACATATTTTTATTTAATCAGTTCAACAACATGAGTACTCCCTTTCACAAGAAGATATCAAGTACCCCTCATACAAGATCTTGGAGTACAGATCTGAGGTGGTATCAATTGTTAGGAAGTATCTCACATGAATCTTAATAAATCAACTCAGACACATAAGTTCCAACTCGCCATGGATACACACACAAGAACATGAGTCAACTTCTCTCTGCTAATGCTCAGTTTCATGTCTGTGTCTGCCATATAGTCCACCCTGTGAGGCAATGTGTGACGTCTCTTCCTGTGTTACCAAGGACTAACGATATAATAAACAAACTTGAAGCCTTGTCCGTAACCCACTAAAGAAGATCGACATCACTGGTGATGAAATTTAACGCATAACAACAACACCATGTTGATGTGCCAAAATTTTTCCCTTGAACACTGCTGTTTGTCATAGAAAGCGTAGAAATGCTTTATCACACACATGCTATTACTGGCCCTCTGAAAGAAGTCATGCAAAGAACAAAGTAAGCATATAATTACAAATATACAGTAGACACGCAAACAGTAAACATGAAATGATTGTAACACAGTAGCTAGTATTATCATTTATCAAGCATCATCAATGTTTTAGCTTCCTTTAATTTTCTCTCCCCCCCCCCCCCCCCCCCTAACCATTATCTAAGAATCTAACAATATCTTCTAACACCTTCTCAAAAAAAAAAAAAAATCATGCAGTGAAATAGAATTTGTTAAACTCCGTTATCTGATTAAAAAGCGTAAAAACGATCATCTTATACTGTTCTAAAGGGAGCTTCTGACCAACAGAGAGGTTAGAGCACTAGTCTTCTCGGGGTAAAGGTGCTGGGTTCGATGCACAGTGTCACACACTCGTCTGTCTACCAGCACTTTAAATGGATATCCGACTTTGCTTCTTGAGTTAAGGGAATGGAAAAGGCAGCAAGGAAGGGGACGGGGTCACCTAACCTTCTTGATGCCGGACATAGTTAATAGTGAAGGTTTCTAACACTTCAACCTATGCGGATGAAAGTATTTGGGGACTACTACCATATACCTTTACCTGTTCAAATGTGGGGAGGAGCAGGAATATCAAAAAAAAGGATTAACGATTAGAATTTATTTAAACATGTAAAAGTAAAACTAAGAATTCATTTCCATTTCTATTTTCACTCAATTTGTAAAACATGGAGCCACCAACTAACCAGGAAAACCTGCATCAAAGCATTTATGTGCTCTTTTACAGTGGTGGTTTCAATCAGCAATAATGTTCTACATGATGAAAATGGAATGCACAACACTGACAACAAGGTACACACACACACACAACACACTCATTGACTCATGAAATCATCCACACACTTCCAGGGATTCCCCCTGTGGTGAAATATGTCGAGAAACCCAACATTGCACACTATACTTGGAAGAGTCACTTGAGCGTTTACATTGTTGGCTGCATGCAGGAGGATCTCACTGTGGACCCATGAGCTGAGAAGTGGCTCTGTCTAGAAAGTGACAATTCCTTGGAAGAGCACAGAACCAGAGCACAGTATTTTAGCTCTGTATATCCGGAGAGCCCCCTTGGATGGCTGGGAATGCAGAGTATGCCATGTGCTTCTTTCTCCTAGCTTGGGACCAGATATGATGATCATTTAAACGCAAGCCAAGCTGGAGAAACTGGAGCTCATGACTTCAACTCAACACATTTCAGAATGGCAGAAAAGCCACAGGAAAAGCCTAGATCTACAGTGTAGATAATACCAAGGAGTCTTCAACTTGGTATTGGCTGTAAAAGAGTGAGAAGCTCAGCAGGTTTAGTTAAACAACAACAACAGTTCAAACAGAAACATAATACTTTACCAATAATGAAAATTAGAAGCACCCATCACATGACCTGCAGGAAAAGCTGTAAGAATACTGAATGCAATTTTAGTGGACAGAAATTCCAGTACAGAAAGCCATCAATTCTTAAATCAAATTAAAGAGATGAAAGTGGATTCATGTTATATAAATAAAAAAAGTATGAAATCAAATAAAAGAGAATTAGTTGCGATTTTTTAATGAAAAAAGACAGACAGCCAAGGCAAGCAGCAGACTGTATTCAATACGGGCAAAAAGAAAATACTACACTCATGGGTACACAAGGGAAAAAAACTGACAGAATTCTCAAACGAAGGAAAGAGACAAAGGATCATTCAGATGGAGAATTTTTCTCTTTCCTTTAACTGCCCTTGAGCATGGCAAGAACTGATGTTCATCACCATCAATTTCTTTTTCATTCCCTATGGAGTATGGTACTATAACTGCACCTGATCTCCTTCCAGAACCCTGCACCAAAGCATTCATGTGCTTTTGCAATAATAGTTTCTGCAGCAATGTGTTTTATACGCTGATATTGCCAGCCTCGTGCACAACCATATGTTTGTCTCTTACAACATGCCTAGAACCGATGCTAATAATGAAAAATAAAGTGAAGTGACAGCTTTTAGTTTAGCTTGATGATATATGTGGATATATAGTATAAACTCACCTTCACAACATAGAAAAAATAATAAGCAGCATAAATACCAGCAAAGCAGGCAGCTGCTGAAACAGATGGGTTTTCTACCAGTCTTGTAATCACTGATCTCACATATTCCATTGTGTTATTGGATTGTATTCCTTTCCTATTCTCACAGATTGACAGCAGAGGTGTGTACCTTGATCATACACAAACCTTTACTTTCCAAATGCACAACTCAAAGCGGTGTGGGTGTCAGACCTGAGGATTGCAACAACATCAAAAAGTCAATACAACAAAGGATGAAAATATCAAACTTTTTGGTTTGTTGCCATTCTTGGTGTTTCATCTGATGTGACTTTCAAGAACCAGACAATAACCAATGCATTCCTAATTTTCCTTTTTGCTCACTATGGAACCACCACTACAGCTGACTCCCTTGCAGGAAGCCTGCATAAAGCATTCACATGTCGTACCTGTAGCAATCTGTTTTGCATGACGAGGTTGCCAGCCCCAAGCACAACCTCATGTTCGACACGTTGCATGATAGGCCAGAGGGAGCGACAGTCTTCTTTCTTGTGAGCCCCCCCTTCTCTTTACCCCGGGAACTACAAGGGTCGACAACTAATATAGCTGAAGATTAAAGACATAAAATGAAGATGGACAGGACATACTCTCAGGAACAAAAAACACAACCAGTATAACAAGACATGCTACTAATTGAAATTGTGAGGGAAAGAAACAAGAACGAATGCTGAAGAGTATGAAGAAGAGGATGAGAAAGGGAGGAATCCAATGTGACCAGTGCAACATGGGCAGAGCAGAAGAAGATGGCCCAAAATAGAAATCAGTGGAAGAAACAAGCGAAGCTATGTGTTTCAATGGGTTGAAATGAAGAACAGTGGGATGTGTTCTTTGACATCATACAAATAAGTCACCCACGTCATCAGGGTTAGGATTAAGGTTTACGGTTACGTTTAGGATTCATAAACTTTACCCTCATCCATTTTGATGCATCTCTGAATTCTCAGATGGCCCACTGTTCTTCATTTAAATCATTTCAAGGAGAACAAACATAATGTTTGGTGATGATAATGAAAGCTAAAAAAGGTCAAGGTAGTACTATAGCAGATACTGCTGTAGGGCAGTGAAGTGTTGGAGACTTCATTATACTAAGACCAGCTTTATGAGATGTGGTGACCAGATCCCTTCCTTGCTGTTTTTGCTTTCTTAATTCAAGTGCAGAGTCAGGTACCCCATTTACAGCTGGGCAGACTGGAGCTTGACGCTACCAGGTATTGAACCTGGAACCCTGTAACTTTGCCATGAGAGGCAAACGCTCTCACCGCTCTGCAAATTGGAGGCTATGATAGCCAAAGCAAAAGTAAATAAGCAACATAACCTTAGAAAATAAAATTTAAAAATATTCTATGTGACAAGATTTTACCCTAGGAAGAAGAAAGAGATCCCAACTGTTAATAAGATCCCCTTGGTTGAAATGAAGAACAGTGGGCCATGTGTTCGATACAGTCTCAAAAAAAATATTCAGAGAAGCAGTAATAAGGGACAGGAATCCTAGTCCTAATAGTCTAAAGATAACTTTTACCACCCTAACGATGTGGGTGACTTACTTGGATGACATCGAAGACTTCCCACTAATGTTCATTTTAGTCAGATCACTGTTGTCTTAATAAGGCCATTACAGGCCTACATATCCGCGGCAAATTTAAAAAAAAATTACCAAAGGCAACAGAGATGCAAGTTTATAGAATAATGCTGAGAATCCAAGTGGGACGTGTGTTCAATACTGGCTTAAAAAGAATTCAGAGATGCAGGGCCGGATTAAGAACTCCGGACACCTAGACTATATAGAGACCGCAGTCAGCGACTCATAGCTTGACTGCCTGCGTCAGGACCAGCGAACCAGAGCTGGTCAAGACCGCACTCCACCTCCACGTGGTGGTCCTGGAAACAGTCTGCAGCTGTGCAGTCTGGCTGAGCGAGTGTGGATCGAAATGGGAAGGCAAACCCGGTCCTAAAAAATGCCGTGCAGAAGTCGGATGTGTCGACCGAAAGGTGCAGATATCACAGCTTAGGCATAAACAGACACAACGCAACCACCGTCCTTTTCAGGACGAACGAAGAAGAAGAAGAAGAAGAAGAATATTTTGGGGCTCCTCTCCAATGCTTCTAAAGATAAAACTAGAAAAAAACTAATGAATTTCAGATAAATGTTTTTATTAACATTGTTAATCTTTAGCTTTCAATTAGATTGTCTAATGTTGTCCTCCCAGTGGACTCTGGGTCATCCTGGGGGTCTGGATCCCTGGCTCTTTGTTTCCCATGCTTGTCGTGGTTGCCGATCTTCTCCCATTCTGCAGACATGGCCAAACCATCTTAGTTGGGACTGTTCTACTTGGGTCTGCAGGGGGTGGGATTT
Organism: Oreohelix idahoensis; assembly: GCA_024509875.1. NCBI lineage: Eukaryota > Metazoa > Mollusca > Gastropoda > Stylommatophora > Oreohelicidae > Oreohelix > Oreohelix idahoensis. The sequence continues at coordinate 41,691 of JAMPIV010019699.1, forward strand.
TAGGCCTTGACATACCGTCTGGTTGCAGACCATGTCTCTTTTTGTCACTTCAACCATTCCTCAGATACCTCATTTCTGATGTTTGGATCTGGCTTTTGTGGGTTGTAGTCATTGCCCATGACTCGCATCCATATGTCAAGACTGGGACATAGGTGGAGCGGTATACAGCCATCTTCGTTTTCTTACCAACCTCTCTCTTGCTGAGGAATCTTCGATTTATGGCCTGAAAAAGTCTCCCAGCTGCTGCTTTTCAAGTGGCCAACTCTTCTTTGATGCCTCCCTTTCGGTCTATAACAGCTCTTAGGTATTTAAAGTGGTCGATCTGCTCCAGGACCTGTTCTCCCAGCTTAATCTGATGTCTTCTTTCTTCTCGTGATATCACCATGGATTTTGTTTTAGAGCTGCTTATGGGACCATCCCTCTCTTCTCACAGCTCTTCCTTCCAGACTTGCAGGTTGGATTGGAGATGTGCCTCTGATTTAGCAATCAGGGGAACATCATCAGCAAATGCCAGCTCTGAAATACAGACCTGTCTCATCTTCCAGTCCCCCACTGAATACTTTCTCTTGTTCTCTCCTTACATGCCTTGATGACATCGTCCATGAGGAGTATGAAATGATAAGGTGACAGGATATCACCTTGTCTTACACCAGTGGTGGTCCTGAACTCTTCTGACTTGTAAATATATATATGATTTTAAAATTATGGTTCTATGAATAGAAGTTCTACTTTAGACACAGTCAAATTTGTCAAACAGAAATATTTATTTGAAACTTCTTTGTAGACATATCTTTATATCTGTGCTTTAAGTGTATCAACTATTACCACTGAATGTCAATATGCAACACTTTTCTCTGGGACTTAGATTTACTAATAGCTCTTTATCATTATTATCTTGATTTTTTCTAATTCACTTCCTGGATTTTGCTTCTTTAAAGTCAGTATCAGGTAGGATGTCTTGATTTGTTTTCAACTTTTTGCAACTCATTCCTCAATATGTCCAGATGATCAGCTAATGACTGATAAAAATTTGAACATGTTTTTAAATCCATATCTTCTCCTTTCAGAATTTTACTTATGCGGTGAAGGCTTTGTAAAATTTCATTCCAAAATATCAACATAAACACAAACTCTAACTCTTGCATTTTGTTAGCAATGTTTCTGCCTCTTGTTTAGTTTCTCCCTTTTGTGTATGATCTTCAGCTATGCACTCTAAGGTGTCTATAATTTTTGAATAGGATTCTAAAACTGCACTCGATGCAATTGCTTGTGCTTCCCAGCGAGTTTCTGAGAGAGATTTCAGTACTCTCTCATTACAAAGATGAGTTTTAAGAACTGCCCAGCGGTGTGTTGAAGCAGAAAAGAATGTGTGTAAAGTAACTGTACTTGTTTGAGAAAAAAATTACTGCTATATTTGGACTGCAGTCAACAATTCCACTGCAAGCCTTACAAGATTTAGAGAGTGTGCCTGCACAGGGTTATGAATTATAGGCATAAACTGTTTTGCTCTAGGACCTTTTGTTGCATTCCTTTATAGCACACTGCCATGTTTGCAGCATTATCGTTGGACTGTCCTCTACATTTTGAAAAATTTAGTTTACATAATTCTTGCAAGTATTCTAGTACTGCATTTGCCATTTCTTCTCATGTGTGGCCTTCCAATTTTAGGGATATTAAAAATCGTTTCACTGGTTTTTTGATCTGTTGGTGACACATACCTTATTATAATGCTCATTTGATCAATGTGAGAAAGATCAGGAGTAGAGTCAACTGACAAACTGAAGTATCCAGCACAATTTATTTTGTCTAGAATAACTGAGTGTACTGTCACGAAATGGATTTAGGACTAGAGACTGTCTACCTATAGTGACAAGACACTAGTGAGAAGGAAGACTGGAAAATTAGATTTTGAAGAAAATGATAGTGCATATGTGAAAGTGAAAACTATTGGACCCGGAGTTTGAAGAAATAGGATTTGGACTCTTTCCTCGCCATTGCGTGTCGTTTCTGATGGCTTAGTTTCGAACCACCTTCATAAATAACCCTGATTGGGGATATAGGTTCAATTTAAGATTCACAAACACCAAGGTTACAGACAAACATATAGCTACTGTACTAAAGGATATGACTGATGCCAGCTACTACAATTTATACAAGTTTTTTATACTCCTATAAACAAACAAAAAAAACTCAGTTATACATGTCAAATACTAAAGTGCGGAGGGTGCAACAACTGGGAAAACAAAATCAAGCACAGTTAAAAATGCATCAACCCCAACCCTTCTCCACACAATTGCAACCTGTATGGGGGACAGAACGTTTGGATTATACAAAATACTACACACACTGCCCTAGGTGGGGTTATCAGAGGTCAATTCTCCACTTCAACAACTATTCTAAATTAAATGTTAAGTGTCCACAGTCAGCTGGAACATCTACAAAGTGTCTACTCACAATACTATGCGCAGACTCTGGTTATAAACAGCCTATCCTGAAATCTCTTGCACCCCTGCTACACAATTAAACTCGTCTAAAAAACGTCAGCTGGCTGTCATCCTGCTATACTTGGACAACACTGCGACGACTTCTGTGGAGAGTTATGGTCACCCTCTCTCTCTCCACCATTTTGGAACTGATGACTAAGGTTTAACAAAAGAACCCCACTGGATTCTGGGGAAATTGGAATAGGTAGCTGGGTTCTCAAAAACACCTCTGGAGTTTACCTGCCCTCTCCCTCCTATGGGTTCAGGCCTTCGGCGTTATTATGGCCGGGACGAAGTGAAATAATTTACGACAACGCTGGCAGCATGCCATTTTGCGTTGTTGTGTAACATGAACGAGCTTAAGCGCTCATGGATTTTCCACGAATGCTTTTCCCCTAGAGATATGTCTTCCCTGCCTGGTGGAAATAAAAACGGGTTTTTCTCTTTTCTTCCGTCCTTCTCTGGCAAGATCTCAAAACCTTGCGTCTGTAGATGCCCAATCTTTTTGCCGGGAGAAAGTTATTGCAAACTTCCGCTCTGCTCCTCAAAAAAAGCCGCGATACTGCTGTTTAGACAGAAAACAAAATACAACAGCTAAACAGAGTAATAATACATTTTCTAATAACATATAATAACTCCCTGACTAACCCTAAGTCTTTAACACTTAACTCCCCTACTCTCTTCCCATCTTGCACTACCATCCATTAATCATGCCAACAAAGTCCCACTCCTCCACTGTTCCCTTCTCTACCTGAGCCACAGTAAAACATTTCCCGGTAATACAAAACGCACAAGGACCGTCTGGCCTAGGGTTCTGCCTGGCTGGTTACAATCACAACAGTATTCTACGGAGGCCTATCTACCTGTCCAAAATACTTTGGCCCACTTCTCGCTGACACTGAATGCAGTAAAATGCTTACACAAAATAACTAGACTCTCTAGGATTCCTAAAATTCCCGACAATAATAGTATATCACATTCATAAAATGTATACTAAAATAATTCCCTTTTAAAATGGACTTCCTCCCATCTTCTGAATTCACAGAACAATAATGCACAATCAATAACATATAACCTTTTAGATGCTAGATTATACATGCCTAGGGGAGTTATCCCATAATGGGTCTCAACTAAATTTCAGTAGTTACTAACACGTGGTTACCATTTTTTATGACCACGTGCTTCCTCTCCCCTCGTTCCTCTGAACCTGGTATCACATATATATACCGTTAATGGAACGCACCACGTTGCTCCCATTAATTTTTACCCTCTATCACTCCCGTGCTTACAGATAGATGGGTTACTATATAATTATAAATAAACTTGTAGCATTTTACATTCTCAATAAAATCACAAATAACTCACAGACTCACGCTATGCTGTACATTTTACCAGAGACGTTGGAGATGCGGGTTTCTCTCCGACCCACTTTGCAATAAATACAAGCACGACCATGGCATCTTAACTTTTTTAACCATACAGCTATTCCTGAATTTGAGGAATTATTTATGAACTCTTAAAGTTTCTCAAAGTCTATCACTAAGATAAATATTTTATGGCTCTGGATGTTAAGAATTAAATTAAACTAAAACTTTCCAAGAAACTTTACTGATCGGCCTAGGCTTAGACAAAAATTAAATAAAGTTACCACGAAAATTCTGCTGACCAAATTTCGAATGTTCCCACTGAAGGCAATCGATAATTTGAATCAGGAACGCGGCTTGGCAATTAATTTTTAGAGACCGAACTTGTTGTTGTTGTTTTGATGAGTTGATGGGTGGAGATCGGGCGCTCAACTTCTGATCATTGTTGCCTCTTCTCGTTCCATCTTGGTCTACCCTGTTCAACCTGAAAGTTGGTTATAATTGGGGTATTTAGTGTCATTTTATTTACTAATTTTGTATTCAATTTAAATAACTGTTGTCTTTTGCAGTTGCTGATTTTTATTTATATTAGTATTTGTCAATTTTATTTTCTCTTTTGTATTGTTTATAGATAACTATTGTCCTTTACACTTGGTTTTAATTTGTATTAGTATTTGTTCTTTTTGAGTTGTTGTCCCTTTTTTTTAATACCTTGTCTTTCCTTGTCCTATGAGTAGTTATTTTTTTGTTAATGCTTTGTTAGTTCTTGCTGCTTATGTTTCTATTTAGTTGGATGATTTTCTGGAGTTCTAACCTGGATATTTTTTCCTTTGTTTTATGTATATATCTTTTAAGTAAAGCGGGGGATTGGGCATCTGGTATAGGGGGGCGGAATCTATAATAATAATAATAATAAATTCTTTAAGCACCAAACACGGCGCATAAGGCAGAAACCAGTGCTCTCCAGGTTGTTCGTTGTGACGCCACTCCTCTTAGCTCTTGCACATTATTTAGGCCCAACGTTCTTCCTTCTCTTATTATTGTTCTTCTGAGTGTTTCTTTTGGTCTTCCTTTTTCCTCTTACCCTCAGGAACCCAAGTGAGCGCCTGTAGTGGTATTCTGTTGTTTTGCATTCGTAGGACATGACCGATATATGACCATCGTCTTTTCCTTATATAGTCGGAGACATATTTCTGCCTAGAGTCTTCTCTTATTTGTCGATTAGTCTTGAATTCTTTCCAACTGATGTTCATGAGTTTTCTAAGACATTTGTTCTCGAATATCTATACTTAAAACCTTATCACCTGTTAAGTCTATATTGTGATTTCTATAGTAAGTTTTTAATTCAAGCCTTTGTTGTTCATACTTTTTACAGTGGATCAGGTAGTAGTGGTCATTATGTCATTCTCTTCCTGACATTTCTTGGCAGTGTGGGTTCTTCTACCATGAAGTTTGCTGCACCGGAGTCGGATGACGCCACAGTTTTTTGTTCGTTTGGTATCATTTCCTAATTCTTCTCTGACCTGGGCCATGTCCTCGTTGGTTCTTTCAAGCATTTTGAATGCGTGTCTGCCTTTTCTTATTTACCTTCCATGTTGTCTTCCATGTTCCTCGTTTAGAAGGTACGTTCCTTCACTTTGGAAACTCTTGATCTGTTGACCTTCCCAGTCCTGCTTTTTATATTGTTTTTACTTGTTCTTCCCTTCTTGGCGTTCTGGACTAAATGCGGGCAATTGTCTCTATGAAAAATTATTGCCTGGCCGTCAGACTACGTAATTTATCGTTCTCCACTGTGGGAAAAACCAGCGATGAATTGGTATGTAAGATTTTATCGTATTATCGTTTTATTCATTAGTGGGTTTTTCAGAAATTCGCCCTTAGGTAAAGATTAACTTTTCAGTTTTAAAATAAACGATAGCGCCATTAATTACTATTTTTGAAGAACGACGTAATGCAACAGTGTGCTTATTCTTTCTATGATTTTGGCAATAGATAGGAGTGTGTGAAGTTGTGAGAAACACGTGTGCCATATTTGTAGGATGTTATGTAAAACCACCATTTATTCCTGTATATTTTCTAATGTAAATTTATGGGGAAATCCCTGGTGTGTTCGTTAATTTTTCTGAGCCTTAAAAATGTGAGAAATATTGTCAGAGGGTTCAGATTTACGTTGTAAATGAATTATACTGCTTAGGGGAGGAAACTATTCCTATAGCGAGATTTAATTTAATAAGAGTAAGCCGGGGAAACTCCTGTGTTAATGGGTAAAAGGATTTCCCTATTTTTGTCAAGTTTGAACACGTGATCGGCCATGCGTAACGGCCATGTAACATGTCAGACGGGTCTGGGCTATTGTTTGTTTTACCTGGCAGATTTTAGAGAAGGAGTGTGATTTTAGTGCCACGTGGGATAATAGTATTTCACGTATTATGTGAAGAACGAGAGAAGGGGAATAGAAGAAGGAGTGAGATTGACGAGACACGTGTATAGAATTATTTTACGTAACGTATATGTTAAGAGATAAGCGATTATAGAGTGGGTGTACATGAGTCGCTATTTCTTTTAATTTCAGCGAGTCACGGCGGAAACAGTGGGGAGCATAATTTTGTCAAATAAAATTATCCACGGCAAAAGACATATCTCAGGGTCAGTGTACTCGAGTATCGTCAGGAGCAAAAGAAAATTACCCTATGGTCTCTGGCAGTGAAGTCCCTATGCTTCAGCTGGACCGAGGTTTATTTAACATACAGCCGAGAGCATCGCTATTATAGTCTCTAGCAACGGCAGGTGGCCGGGAGACTAGTTTCATTTTGTACAGCCTGAAATCAAGGCTGTGTTTTTTCCTCTAACTCCGGAGCGGGTTAAAAGAGGGAAGCTATTCAGCAGCAGAGAAGTTTTGTCTACAGTTAATCAAGTCCCTCATGCTTGATATCCGAACATCGTCATCACCAAAATCAGGAACAGGTGACAGGGTTACCATACCTAGGTCCTGATAGAAATCAAGAGAAGAGCGTAACGGAGATGCCGCATCATCAGCCCTCGAGTGTTAGAGAGACACTGAGATCAAGAGAGGAAGATAGAGAAGGAGGGAGAAAATAGACAGGACCAGTAGGGTCTGTTCAGTATCCATTGGACGGATAGACACTGAGTCTGCGTTCGTAAAACTAAGTCTATTATTTTTAGCATTTCTTGTGGTGTAGTTATCAGCGCATATCGCCTAACAAGTAGAAAGCTGTGTAGAGTTTCGTTGAGGAAGAGTCACCAGGACTGAGACAATAAGAAAGCTTATTAATGTTAGAGAGTGGAGGCTAAGTTGACAGCCCCACAAGATCAAAGCACTTTAAAGCACTAACCATTTTTATTGTTCCTCAGCAGGGTGACAGGAAGAGTGAATGTGATTTGGGGTTTTTTTTTGTTGTTGAGTGTCTCTCAATTTAATTGTTACCTTGGTTTTTCCAGGCCGTGCAACAGTGCACGCTATTGACTGACTTGATGACGTATGATGCCATTTTATGTTTTCTTGTATGTAAATAAATATATATACATATATTATTTACTGGATCAGCTTCTATTCTTTACTATACTTACTCTATGTTGTCTGTATAGTGGTGTTTGTGGTCGTAATTATACACCTTATCTCCTTGTGTTTCAAGGCAGTCAGAGGTGGGGAGACTATAGCCATTTTTTTTAGTCACGAAGCGGCAGGGGGAGATTCAAATCCTGGGTCTATCTCTTGAGCCAATAGTCTCACCTGTCCACAGGCATGTTATTTTCCATCTAAATTCTATCTTCTCAGACTTTCTCATACTAGGGTCTTGCTTTCATTCAGGCACACTCTATAAACTTAAAACCACTTCGTGACAATACCTATGTGTGCTGGAACCCACACTAGCCTCACACTACATCCTCTGTTCTCTAGTGATGTATTAATTATGAAATTCGGGCGTATTTATTATCAAGACCCCAAGCGCCGACTTCATGACGTCATATGCGCGGCGTGGTTCTAAGCCAATGGGAGCTCTGCATTTCAACTGCAGTTAGCTCTCAGTCAATCAGACTTGTAAACAATACTGATGCAACCAGTACTGCTAGACAAAGAAACGGGAATTAGTCCCAGCCCTATACTGCTAAATTGAAGCAAAAATGGCCGCAAATAATTTAACTCCCGAAAAATGTGTCTAGGGCCACCTGCCCTATCTTTAAAAAGACTAAAACTGGTGCAAATCCTGATCTAGCCTCTATAATCTTTCTTCTAGAAAAATACTGTCCAATTCCCTACACCCCCATTCTAAACAAGACTACTAGTCATAGAGAAGGAACATAGATGTAGATGAGATGAAACTCCACCGTAATCTCTCTGAAAAACGTAAATAAATAGAAAGAGAAGAAACACGGAGAAGGATTACCTGTAATCCCTCCTAGAAATAGTGAACAAATTGCAAGGAGAAAAAGACATGGGCCATTTGAAAGACAGAATCTCAGTACTTTTGTCACATGTACTTGTTCACTCATTAAATTGACGAATTCATCGCAGAATCGTCTAGGATAGATAAGAAGGTTTACCCTTTCCTGTGTTTCCATTTTCTTAAATATGGCTTGCTAAAATTGGGTCAAAATGAGCCACAAGTTGCAATAAACTCAAACAATTTCCATTTTGCAAAGATCCAAATGTTTCACTGGATCCTCGAAAAGGCAGACCTTGTTCAGCTTAAGTTTTAATAACAGCCACAACACCGTAAAACATTTTACCAATGATCAAGTTAACTTTTTATCTGTTCTTCTAGCTTTTGTGTGAGACCAACACTTTGTCTTCGACTTAAATATGTTAACATGACATCTCTGTGTGGTGTGCTTGTTAAGAACAGATCTTGTGTAAGGGAAGTAAAACTGAATATGCTTGTTGGACAGATTGAATTTTTGGGTTATGGCGCTTGTTTGCTCATTAGTCGTTGATTTGTTTAAAAATATCTCCTGGTAGTTTCGTGAGACAGAGTACAGAAAGCGTGGTGAACGCTGATCATCTCAAGTGATGAGATGTATTTATTCTGTATTGTTTTGAGCTGTGTGTGATTAGCCCGCACATGTATTTTGACTGAGCTGTGTTGAACAGCCGAGTCTCGTGATTGTTTGGGCGGGACTGGTGTGTGATCCCGTGCAGTCTGTTCCTGGGCGTTGACTGAGTTGGTCAGCCCTGGGATTTTGATGGTGTGTTCCTGCACAGTGGATGGAGAAAATGTCGACTAGTGTTTTCGCTGTGTGTACAGCATATTTGGTAAACTGCAGTATGGATTTTTGTGAGGCCATGAATTATGATAACTGCTGTGTGCAGTCTTTAGAGCACAGAGTTTGAGATGTGAGTACTTTAGGCCATGAATTATGATAACTGCTGTGTGCAGTCTTTATAGCGCAGAGTTTGAGATGTGAGTACTTTAGGCCATGAATTATGATAACTGCTGTGTGCAGTCTTTATAGCGCAGAGTTGAGATGTGAGTACTTTAGGCCATGAATTATGATAACTGCTGTGTGCAGTCTTTATGGCGCAGAGTTTGAGATGTGAGAACTTTAGGCCATGTATTATGATAACTGCTGTGTGCAGTCTTTATAGCGCAGAGTTTGAGATGTGAGTACTTTAGGCCATGAATTATGATAACTGCTGTGTGCAGTCTTTATAGCGCAGAGTTTGAGATTCTTTATAGCGCAGAGTTTGAGATGTGAGTACTTTAGGCCATGAATTATGATAAATGCCGAGTGTGCAGTCTTTTGAGTGCAGAGCTAATTCGTGCTTTTGCTGTCAACTGTATTTCATTTATGTCATCGTGACTGTGTTGTAACGTAATAAACAGTATAGAACTGTTCCAGTCGTTTACAACCTTCTTGACTCCTACATGTACTCTTACGTACGTACTGTGGTGTGTGACTGTACCTACATACACCCATTTCAACATTCCAGACACAGTGACAGAGCAGTAGTAATACATATTTAGAAAATAGCTCTGTGTGGGCGTGGCCTTACTTCAGAACCCTCGACCTACTTCTATAATTAGCCTGTGTGGCGTATATATCAACCATCATACTGTTACAGTGGTGGTTTCCAGTCATTTAGGGTGTGATACCCACTACAGAAGACGTTAGTGCTAACCAGAGGCCGGTAACTTATTTGGTGGCGTGTACTCAGAAGCAAGAGTTTAACAACACATAACTTTAACACTGACCACCAAGAAACTTTCGACTTCAACAGTGCTATTTTCATGTTGTTGAATAACAATAACAGAATTTTTCCAATCATTGTATCCACATGTTAAAAATCGGGTTGAAGATGTATTAGAAAAAAGTAAACAAACAAAGCAGTTCACTGATCCTGTTGGGGGATAAAATAGCCAGTGTCTAGAATACTGCTCACCATTTCCTTTTGTGCTGTTTAAATAGGCTTTTTGAACAATACCTATTTTTACCATCTTGGTATAATTGACATGATAACGGACCTGAATGATGTTGTCAGTTTTCTGGTCCATGATCAATCCAGTATGAAACATCTTCTGCTGTAAAGTTAGCCCACATTTAAAAAAAAAAAAATACGGATTTGTTGTAATTAGAGAATGCGGTTAAGGGAAAGCATAGTTGAACAAGGTCTGCCATTTTGCCCAAACGTTATCTATACGGATAAGTAACCGTATCACGTTGACATATTACACTCACTACTAAACTAAACAAAATCCAGCTAATATGAATGAAAAATATCCATTTCAACATCTTATTAGTTTACAATTATGGGCCGAAGGGAAGGATAAACTAAACAAAATCCAGCTAACATGGACAAAAAATATCCATTTCAACATCTTATAGGTTACAATTATGGGCCGAAGGGAAGGATAGTAAACTGAAGTACTATACTGGTATATTTTTGGCAAGTGGCTATGATTATGAATGAATAATGTATATAATTACGGCGTTCAAATGGTTAGGCCTATGTACCAGATAATATATGTAAATGTGAAGGTGTATAGTTAGGGCAATTTTTGAATTGTTGATGGCATTGTGAAGGGATGGGGGTGGGCGGAGGTAGGGGGAGAGTGCAGGTTAGCGTCGGGGAAGGGGAGGTTAGTAGTAGGTCTTTGTCTGTATTTTCATTTTTAACTGACTTTTTTTGGGGGGAGGGGGTGTTAGGGGTAGGTCTATGTTTGCTTTTTTCGTTTTTAACGGTATTGGGGTGGGGGGGGGGGGGGGGGGGGTCTGTGCCTGCATTTTTGTTTTAGAACAGTCTGCTATCATTTTGACACAGAGTAATTTTGCTACACTTCTGAACCTATTTGGAGTTTGCACTAACTGCTTTTTTAAAAACTATTTGCTAATTTTCTAATACTCGTGGCTGAATGCTCAGCAGTGAATATGTGTAAAATATTTGTAGTTTTGTACCATTTAGAGTTAGCGTTAGGATTAATCCTAATCCTAATAGTAACCCTAATTCTATATGGTATGAAATGACACATTATACATATATATTTTTTTAAATTTAATGAAGAAAAATATCCAGTTCAACCTCTGATGGGTTATAATTAGGATATATTAAAAAAAAGTTAGTTGCTTATCCTTTACAGGACGTGGCAATCAACCCCAGCTTTTATTGGCTGTTTGTGATTTTTCTGGCAATTTTTTTCATTCAGTAGTTTGCCACTGCTTTCAGAACGGTACGGCGCTTATACCATTGTTAAAAATCCACACAAAGCGATTTAATTAGGATATATAGTGTTTTCAATTCCAAATCAAATGAACAACTGCCGATATGAGAAAGTGGCATCACATTTGTCAAATCATTGTAAATAGGGACAATCACTATTGTGCTTATACGTTTAAAAAAAAGAAACTTTAATATTAAAGTGGAGGGGTGTAAAGGCCTGGTGGTTCCAGTTATATAACTGACTTTAACAGATATTTAATTGACTTTCATCTGTTAAAAGTCACATGCTTTGTAAGAACAGCATCAGACCTTCACATTCCCAGCCACTATATATTAACATTTGTTCGTGTTAAATATTGTTTGACTATATTATGCAGTTCCCTAGGTCTGTCTACTCTTAACACCTCTTCTGTATTTATAGGTAAGTTGGATGCTTGCAAATAATCTAATATTGGTATTCTCATTTGTTCATACCTCTTACATTTTAACAAGAAATGTTCTATATTATTGTCTTGAAGACATCTGCACAGTAAGGTTCTTCTATTCTGAAATAGCCTTTTCCCAGCTGTAGTCTGAGAAGTTTCTTATTACTGGAAATTTTCAATTCCCTAGATATCTGACATTTTCTTGTTGGATTTATCTGCCTTTTCATTTCCTTCTATGCCAACATGTGAAGGTATCCAAGCAATTAATACTACTACATTCTCGTAAGTTTCTAAGTGCTTTAATTGTTGAAAGAGAGTCAGTTAAAACTGTTAGTTTTTTGGGAGGGTTATTAGAGAATATTTCTAGTGCTTTTAGTATTGCCACCATCTCTGCAGTGAAAATGGATGTACACTTGTATTTTCCATGATGCTATATTCTTTTGCCATTTTCCATATTGGAATATATATTCCTATCCCCAATTTGCCATCCTCTCCCTTGGATCCATCTGTGTACACAGTAATGCTGTCTTTTGATATTTGTTGTATATATTTATTGGCTGTGTTTTTAATATTTTCTATATTATTTGTTTTCTTAAGTATTTCTGCTAGGTGGTAGTCCGTGTCTGGTTTCTTGATCTCCCAGGGCGGAATCACTGGCTTGTGTTTACAACTGTTATTAATTGATGTCGGTAGCATAGTGGTTAGTGCACTGGCTTCATAGCGCAGTGGTCTATAATTCAATCCCCAGATGAGGCGGGAATTTTTTAGGCCACAAACGGCTCCTGGGTCGACCCAGCCCCAAATGGGTACCATTGCAACTCTGGGAAGGTTAAGGTGGCCGGCGTGATGCCGACCACATCACCCATCGTGTGCCGACGGTCAAGATAATATGGGCCTAACACCATATTCCCAATATGCCTCAATGGGCGTGTAACGGGTTCCTTTTTTTTTCCTTATTAATTGATGTAATTAATGTACCCAGATGGACAATTTCCTCCATACATTCCCATCCTGTAGGGTATCTAGTGGTATTCATTGGATTGGCCTGAGTTGTTAGTTGGCATCTGGTAAAAGATGTATGTGCTGGGTGAGACTTATCTAACATAACTCTGTTCATGTAATTTAGTCTTAACTCCTTTCTCCGTAATTCTATGGGTAGAATTCCTAAAGCCACCTCTATAGCTCCCATTGATGTTGATGTGATTGCAGCTGCTATTGTACATAAAGCCTGATGCTGAATTCTGTCTAATTTAATCTTGTTACTGTGTGCAGCAGTCATATATTATACTTCCATAATCTATTTTTCCTCTAATAAAATATTTATAAAAAATTAGCATTGTCTTTGTGCTTGCACCCATCCATTACCTTTCAAATATCTTAATAAGTTAGTCAACCCTCTGCAAGACTCCACTAGTTTATCTATGTGTTTATTCCAGTTCAGCTGTTGGTCCAATATCATTCCTAGATATCGAGTGGTTTGCACTGCATTAATGTCTTGCCCTTGGATATTTATGTCTATAATTTTATTTTTAACAACCCTACCTTTACTGAAGATCATTCCCAATGTTTTATTTGTATTCAGCTGAAAACCCTCTCCACATGTAAGCCTACCTTGCCGTGGTTGGAGAGCTTGAGCGCCCCAATGATCCCGGGAGCTATGCCGGCGGGAGTTTTACTCCTGGCAGGGTCACCCAAGCCGGACAGGTCCTGGGTGAGGGGCCAGACTAAATGGGCTGAGGAGTGGGTGGAACCCTATAGGTGTAGATGCAGAACCCACCGGCGAGTGGTACATGCTCTGGTCTGCACCAATCCACCCCCACTTCATGGGTTAAATGCTTTCTTGCCTCATTCTTCACTGTTTGTCGTCTATCACGCCCATGGCCAGGATAAAACGCCTGGGAAAGAGACTGGAGCTCAGAACTCCCTAACTCAAAGTTGCAGGATGGCAGAAAAGCCACGGGAAAGACAGGGCTATTTTGAAGATAACGCAACCATATTTTCACCATACGAGCTCGGACGCCGCCTCGGTAAACAAGGTCCGCGCAGAGCAGTGACACCCCCAGGCTGCTTGCGAATAGTCTACTACTGGGAACATAAACAGATTAGGGATGAGCCCACTCTCCCGTTGAGCAGGTGCTAAAGTCGTAGATACTGGGCCAGAAGGCGCACCGGAAACCACAGTATCATGCAACTCGCTTTTTTTTTTCTATGGAGAGTACACCGTCAAATAAATCTCGTTCTGGTGCTCGCCCTGTGGAGCTCCACCAGGCAGGTGCAGTGCCGGGCTCTGAGCCTCGACAGAGCCCACCCTCAGCTACTGGAGGACCCTCTAGACCGTCTTGTGGAGTCAGCAGACGGCGGAGGAGAACTACTGACCAAAACAAAACAGAAAAAGAGAAACCCAGAGTGCCACTTGTCATAATGCACTGGAATGCAGAGGGAGTGAACAGCAAGCAGGCTGGATACAGCAAAAAGACAGAGCTGGAAAACATCTTGTATGAGAAGCAAGTCAGTGTTTGCTGTATCCAAGAGACTCACTTGAAAGCAGATCAAACCTTTAAAATAAGGGGATATCAGTGCTTCAGATCCGACAGAAAAGATAGACGAAAAGGAGGAGTACTTACTCTTGTAAGGAATAACATTCCTGCACACGAAAGGAAAACCTTCATGGATGGAGCAGAATATCAGCTGCTGCAGATAAAGGTAGACAAGATGGAAATAGAACTCCTGAACTATTACTGTCCGAACAACAAACCTCTGAGTCTCAGCTCTATACAGGTACCAGCCACCAACTTTATAGCAGTTGGAGACTTTAATAGCCACTCCCAGAGCTGGGGCTATAACCATCTGGATCACAGAGGTGAAGAGGTTGAAACTTGGCAAGATGATCACTCCCTAATCCTAGTCAATAATGCCACAGATACTCCTACCTTCTACTCCAGAGGATGGCACACAACTTCAACACCAGATCTTGCCTTCTCCACACCAGATATAGCTGGATCTATTAGTAGAGAAGTAGGAGATCAACTAGGGGGAAGCGACCATCGCCCAATCTTTCTTACTGTCCAGAGTGCAACTCTCAGTACAGGCCCAGCCATTACAAGATGGAACTACAAAAAAGCCAACTGGGGTTTATTCAGGCATCAGGTGAACACGCTGCTGTCTACCCTCAAGGTACAGAACAGAGATATTAATGAAGTGGTAAAAGACTTCAACAGATGCATACTACAAGCTGCAAAAGAAACCATTCCCAAAGGATGCCGGCGTAACTACATACCATACTGGTCCAGCACACTCCAAGAACGTCAGGAAGCTATGGACAAGGCTAGAAAGAACGCAGAGTCTCAGCCTTCACTTGAAACTCACAACAAATGGAAAAAGGCTGTAGCAGAGTTTCAGAGAACAAAGCTAGAAGAAAAACGGAAAAGCTGGAGAACTAAAACGGCATCGCTGAACCTTGAGAAAGACGACAGGAAACTTTGGAGATTAGTCAAGTCTCTAAATGAAGAGCGTTCCTCACCAAGGCAGACTATCACATTGGATGAAGGTGGCAAACTTTTCAGAGGAAAACAAGCTGCAGACTTGTTTGCTAGAAGATACAGCTCAGAAAGCAACTTACCCATTAACATAGACCATCAGAGAGAGATAAGAAAAGAAATACTGGCAACCATGGGACAGACAGATACTCCTGCCCCAATGAGGGAACCCATCACACTAGGAGAACTACAGAAGGCTATTTCCAAGCTTAAGTTTCAAAAGTCACCCGGCCCAGACAAAATCAGCAACGAAATGCTAGTAAATCTGAGCTCAGCAGCAAAGACAAAACTGCTTGAGATATTCAACCACAGCTGGTTCAAAGGAACGGTACCCCAAGTATGGAGAGAAGCCATCACAATACCCATACTAAAGAAAGGGAAATGTAAGACCGAGGCTGCAAGTTACCGGCCAATCAGTCTCACAAGCTGTGTTGGGAAGACTATGGAGCGAATAGTCAACCACAGATTGAAATGGTATTTAGAGTCTGAGCAGATCCTGGTGCCGGAACAAGCTGGATTTAGAGAATGCTACAGTATAGAAGACCAAGTTACTTACTTGTCTCAAGCAATAGAAGATGCCTTTCAGGAGAAGAAAAAGGTCCTAACGATCTGGGTCGACTTCAAGCAGGCCTTTGACAGGGTGTGGAAAGATGGCCTCATTGCAAAACTTGGGAGAGGTGGAATCCAAGGCAACATGATGAAATGGATCCAGTCATACTTGCATAACAGGAGAACTAGAGTCACTCTTGACGGTCTGCAGAGCAGAAAAGTGTTGCTCCATCAGGGGGTACCTCAAGGAGGAGTAATTTCCCCTACACTCTTCCTTGTTTACATCAACGACCTGGTGAAAGATCTCCCTGCAGGAGTGAAAGCTGCCTTATATGCAGATGACCTAGTACTCTGGTGCGCTGATGAAAATGTCACCACAGCAAATTATAGAATGCAGCGGGCAGCAGACATGCTAGTGTCATGGGCAGAGAAATGGCTTATCACAATAAACACAGACAAAACCTCCACAACACTGTTCTCCCTCGCCCCCAAGGACAAATCAGCTAACATACACCTAGGGACAACCGTTATCAAGGAAGAAAGCTACCCCACCTATCTTGGGGTGACATTTGACCAAAGGCTTACATGGAATAAGCATATTGAAAATGCAGAAGGAAAGGCCCGAAGACGACTAGGCATACTCAGAAAATTGGCAGGTACCAACTGGGGAGCAAATGAACGAAATCTAAAGAAGATTTATAGTGGAGTAATAAGACCACACTTAGAGTTTAGCTCAGCAGCATGGTCATCAGCTGCTAACTCACATCTGCAGTCCTTGGACAAGGTGCAAAATCAAGCTCTCAGGCTCATTACAGGAGCCATGAAAACTACATCAATAACAGAGATGCAGAAGGTTGCTGGATTACAGACATTGTCCCATAGAAGAGACACAAAGACCATGATCCAGATGGAAAAGTACAACAGTATGCCAACGCACCCAATGAAGGCAAGACTAGATGATCTGGCATTGGGACGTCTAAAGCGTAGCAGCTTTGTGCATCGGGGAAAAAGACTTATAAGACAGCATCAAGAAGACCTATCTATGAAGACAACACCACTGAAGCCCACCCTATACCCTGTACCATGGGAGCAGGCCAGCAGTGCCCTCCAAATTAATACGTCGGTCAGTGGTCTCACAAGTGGATGTGAGTATAATGATCTGCAAAAACGAACTGCTACATTGAGTATGATCCAAGAAAGCTATCCCGATCAATCATGGATACATGCCTATACAGATGGATCAGCAACTAATGCTGTTAGGAATGGAGGTGCCGGTATCTTTATCTCATATCCTGACAACCACTATGAGACTAGGCACATTCCCACTGGTAAATTCTGTTCCAACTATACAGCTGAGGTTCAAGCTCTAGAGCAAGCTGCAAATATGATTTATAACACCAACTCTGACTGCCACCAGGTAGTCATCCTCACAGATGCACTGTCTGTCCTGCAAGCTCTCAAGGGTGGTAAACTCCTGCATCTGAGAAATGAACTAAACAAGGTAGCTGCCAAAAAGAGAACCATACTTCAGTGGGTACCATCTCATTGTGGTGTACCCGGAAATGAAAAGGCAGATAAACTTGCAAAAAAGGGAGGAGAATGTGAACAAGAAGATAATGAAGTCACATACTTTGAGAAAAAGAGAGCTATCCAGACTATAAGAAGAGAACAGAACCAACCCAAAGACGACTATCACACTCTCGACCGGCAGGGACAGATAACTATTTTTCGACTCAGGACAGGGCATAACAAACTGAATAAACACATGCACAAGTTACGATTGTCTGCTTCACCACTGTGCACATGTGGATTAAACGAACAAACTGCTGAGCATGTTCTACAGGACTGTCCTCTGTATGACCAGTTAAGAAAGATATACTGGCCCAATGACTCAACACTAAACTCAAAGCTATATGGAGTTAAAGAGGAACTTCAAACAACAGTCGAATTCATCATGAGAACTCGTCTGACGGTGTAATCATCAAAGATGCGATCGCAAGAAGAAGAAGAAGAAGCTGAAAACCCCATTTTGTTATCCATTTACATACTTTATTTATTTGCTTCTGTAGATCCTTATATAATTTTGGCAGATATCTCCCAGTCCTCCATATAGCAACATCATCTGCAAACTGTGACAATTTATTTGTTATATCATTAAATTCCTCAACCAAATCATTTACCATTATTGCAAAAATTGAAGATCACATTACTGACCCTTGGGGTATTCCATTTTTTTGTTCATACAGTTCTGATCCATCATTGTTTACCTGAACAGTGAAATATCTTTGCAGAAAATTATCTAAATAATTATATATTTTACCAGTTACTCCCATCTTCTTCATTTTAAAGAGAGCACCCTCTCTCCAGCATTCATCATAAGCCCTAGCTATATCTAAAAATACTACCACAGTTTTTTCTTTCTTTTGAAATCCTGATTTTACTTCATGTTCCAATTTAATTATCTGATCCATAGTGCATCTGTTCTTCCTAAATCCTGACTGAGTTTGATTATATAAATTATTCTTTTCCAAATAAAACTTTAATCTTTTATTTACTATAGTTTCTAATATTTTACCTAGATGGGAAGTTAAAGAAATTGGTCTGTATGAACTGGCATCATGGGCATCTTTTTCTGGTTTTAGTATTGAAATAATTACTGCTGTTTTCCATGTTTTGGAAATTATTCCTGTATTCCAAATTTTGTTAAAAAGGGATGTTATAATTTCTATGGTACTTTTTGGTATGTGTTTCAAGATTTCATAGCTCAAGATGTCATGCCCTGCTGATGTATCTGTTTTGTCCTTTATTGTATTTTCAACTTCTTCCATTGTAATATCTGCATTTAAATATGATAAATTTTCAGTATTATAAAGTATTTCTTTACTGAGTTTTTTAAGAAGTGTTGCTCTTCTGTTGACTTCAGCCTGTCCTAGATTTTCCTTAGAACTAACTCTATGGTAGTACATGGCCAGCACCTCTGCTTTCTGCCAGTCAGTCTCTGCCCTTTCATATTAGGTATTATCATGTTTAGTTCTGCCTTTAATGGCTTTTAACTTATTTCACACATCTGTTGTAGAGTTAGTTGTAGGGTTCAGTGTTTGGCAGAAATTTCTCCAATGATTTTCTTTTGCTTTAAGTATTATTCTGTTTGATCCATTTACGTTCTTATAAATATCTAAATTATCTTCAGATCTATGCTTTCTATATTCTTGTAGAGCTTGTTTTCTTTGTTTTTGAATTTCTGTACATCTAACTGTCCACCATGGTACTGGGTTTTTGTTCCAATGTTCATTCTTTTTTGTTTCCTTAATGTGGTGTGGAATTATGTGTTCTGGCATATATGCATTTGGTATATGTTTAACAGCTATTAGTAATATTTCTTTTGTGAGATTATCTGCAAATCCATCTATATTTTCATTTTCTATATTATTCATTTTTATCTCTTCCATTTCCACCTGAAAAGCTGCCTAATTTAGCTTTATTATAGTAAAATTTCGGTTTTTCTACCAGTTTGTTAGTTTTTAATTATCTTTTAGTGTTATTTCAATGGGTAAATGATCTGAATTTGTATCCCCAATAACTTCCCATTTTGTATTAGCAAGATTTGGTGTTACAATGCTTATATCAATAGCTGTGTCTTGCTGATTTGCACAAGGGTTAATTCTTGTTACTGATCCATCATTCTTGATCGATGGACTTCCGGTGATCTAAGATGGCGATTCCATTGTTGTTTTTCTTGTGATTCTAATTCTATCGTGCATAAGCTTCTTGCAGGGAAGTTATTTTGTTTGTTTAAATTCTTTAAGAATTATTATTATTTTTGTCGTTCATAAGAATATTGAATAATTAAGATGGGTTAACACTTAGTTTTAATTTTAAAATTACTTTTGCATCTGTGACTTTCCATGTTTTGAAAGTCAAAGGCGCCATTTTTGAATTTGAAATTTTCGTTACTTACAAAACTACTAAATATTATACTTTATATTTAAAGTTAAATAAGGAAAATTATTCTAAAAGACATGCCGGCTCTTACAAGATTGAAAACAGGTAGTATCTCCAGAAAATCATGGGCTGAAATAGTACAAGCTGACTCACAGAATGATGATCAAGGGGAAATCAGGAATCCAAATAGAGAATAGGAAGGACACAAGATACAAGCTTCAAAGGAAACAATTAAGAAAAAAGGAAGATGTCAAAGTAAAATTATAGAGAAAACCAATAATCTAAACATTGATTCAAATAATAAGGGTGTTGAGAACCATATGAAAGACCAACAAATCAATAGGCCTACTAATAAAGTTGAACAAAACCTCCCAAGGTTAAGGATTTTTTAAATCAGTGGCAATGTGGTAAGTATTAGAGCACTACCAGACAGTAAGATCATCAATGTACTAGAAACAGTTATAGATAAAGGGTCAATAACACACATAAAAAGAACAAATTGTGGCATAATTCTCACAATGAACATGACTGAAAAGTCAAAAGCTTTAATAAAACAAATTGAAGTAAGTCCTGTTCAAGTAGAATTGGCACACAGCATTTAAGCTAGGCTAGAATTAGTCAAATTCACAGAATCTTTTGGCCGAATACCATCACTAACCAAGATCTGCTTACTCGTAGCAAGCAAGAGGACATGCACACCATCATAGCTGGCAGACGCTGGAGCTGGGTTGGTCATGTCCTCAGAAGAGACCCCGATGCCATCACAAGAACAGCTATGCTTTGGACCCCTGAAGGAAAATGAAAGAGAGGCCGACCAAAAACAACCTGGCGGAGGACTGTAAAGGCTGAGATGCAGGGAATGAACCAGAGTTGGGGCACTGTATGAAGGATGGCCACCGACCGAGCAAAGTGGAATCAATTTGTTGTTGCCCTACAAGACGCCACTAGGCGTGATGGCCACTGACTGCCTTGACGGTCGGCGGCTAAGGATCAAAGAAGAAGAGATAGAAGAATTAGTCAAAGAAACCAGGAAATGTGTAATTAAAGGAATACCTGTAACAGTTCCAGATGAAGAAATAAGAACTAGACTACAAACAGAAAATCCAAAATATAGGATTCTTAAACTGGAAAGGTTATCACAGCAATTAGGAACTTCAACTGTAATAATAGTTACATTAGAAGGACGAGAAGTCCCATCACATTTCTTCAGTGGCGGTACTAAAATCAAAACAGAAGCTTACATACCTCCAGTCATTCAATGCTCAAACTGCCAAAAATTTGGCCACACCAAAAAAACATGTAGAAGTAAGCCTAAATGTCAATATTGTGCAGGGGACCACACCTATGATCACTGCAAATTAGTAGAAGATGATAAAGATTACAGAACAAGAAATATAAACAGAAAATGTGCAAACTGTCTAGGAAACCACAGTGCACGTTTCCTAGGATGTCTACATTATCAACAAACAAAACTAGTCAGTACTAACACACCATTTAAAGTAGCACTACAACAACATCAATCATCAGTCGCTACATCTACGACTCCGTCACCAAGAGAAATCACAGTCAGAGCCAGAAATTCTGGAATAACCCAAAAGAAAAATAAAGTCCAAAAAATACTGACAAAAGATAGCAATCTACCAGAAGATAGTGAAATAATCAAAACACCGATAACAGAAGATACAGTGAGAAAGGCAGAAGAAATCTTGAAAACCATGAGAAAAATACAGCATGAAGTAGCTAAAGATGTGGCTAAATTAGCAGAACTCAAAGAAGAGAATGAAGATTTACTGAAAAGGATTGAGTCAGAAAAACTACTCATAAGGAGTGAGCAAAAACGAACAGATAAAAACCAACAAGAAGAAATGTGGAATGAAAAAAATGAAAGATTGTCAAAAACTTATTCATTCTGTATGAAACATTGTGAAAGCCTTTATGTTGAATCTTCAAAGTGAACTACAAACTCACTTTAACAGAGAAACCGGAAATCTAGGAGACTTTGTTGTTAACAAATAAATAAATATCTTATACACTTCTCAGAGCAAAAGAGTACAACACT
>JAMPIV010019700.1:0-231997 GCA_024509875.1 Oreohelix idahoensis
ACGGGGAAAACCCCCCCCGCCCCCCTCCCCCCCGGCCCCCCCCCCCCCCCCAACCCCCCCGGCCCCCACCCGCCCCCCCCCCCCCCCCCCCCCCCGCCCCCCCCCCCCCCCCCCCCCCCCCCCCCCCCCCCCCCCCCCCCCCCGCCCCCCCCCCCTCCCCCCCCCCCCCCCCCCCCCCTCCAGGAAAAGGAGGAGTGGGGGGAAAACAAAGCCCCCGGAGGAAAGGAGAAAACCCGCCCCCCCCCCCCCCCCCACCCAACACCCCCCCCCCCCCCCCCCCCCCCCCCCCCACCCCCCCCCCCCCCGACCAGGAAAGGGGAAAAGGGGGGGAAAAAAGAGAAGCAGCCGCTAGCTAGAGCGAGAAAGCCGGCTTTGTACTGGGCTTATTCAAGGAGCAAAAAAAAAAACAAAAAAAACCTTTCTTTGAATGAGGAGGCTCGTGGGGGGCTAGGAGAGCCTGGAGGAAAAAGTAGAGGTGGGGAAGAGAGAGAGCTCAGGAGGAGGCTTCGAGAGGTCCACCACTCGGTACTGATTTTGTTGTATTATTTTCCATAGTCGCTCCTCTTTCTGTCAACCATTTTCATTTCGCGGTTTCGAAGGATGCTGTTCCGGGTGTCTCTGGGGTCCGTGCGTGTCCCGTTGGTGCCGTGGGTTCGCCCGTGGGCCGTCCTTGGGTTTTTTCGTGGTTTTTCGTTTCCGGATTTGGGGAGGCCGTCGTCCTTTTTTCGGGACTTTGTCGGGGATTGGGTGGGGGTGGTTTCCTTCCCCGTGGTTGTCCGGAATCTCGGAATTAATTTGTAATGGCAGGACCAATTCTTGTTGCTCCAGCTGGATGTTTGGTCCACACGATTTCACATGATTTATTCCTTTCTTGTCTTATATATATATTTCCTGATATACAGTCCAATGTTGTTATAATGACATGGTTAGTTAGATTTTTAGATTTTAGATTTGTCTCACTTTTTTTTTTTTTTTTTTTTTGGAGAGGAAATTTAAAATACATTGTTTTTTATGTACCATGTTCCCATGGTAATTATTTTAAAGAAGGCCGCTTAGATCTTAGTTTTTGTGATTTAAAATATTATATACGGGCAAACCCAAAAAGGGATCAAACCGGCCCAACACTTTTAAAATATAAAATTATTTTCAGGAATTGTATTTTGTATTATATTATTATATAAGAATTTTACCAGTTGTCTTTTAAGATTATGTCTGTGTTATTGATTATTTCGCAGCACATCATTGAAAAGTTCTCTGCGGACGTGTAGTTTGTCCATTGTGGGAAAACTTTTGAGGAATATTCAAGTTTCTGTCCTACTATTAGGGGAGGAGGGGATTTGATGTCAGAACTCTATTCACATTCCTTTTTCTTCTATTTGAATGTTTCTTATGTCACCGTAAGTAAGCCGCAAAGGATTCAACACACATGTATTACTTATTAAATTATACTGTTACCTTGTTACTTTATATAATGTTAATAATTTGGTAGTGCCGGTACGGATAGTATTGTTTTTGCGGTTTTTTAGTAAATTAGTAATAATTTTAAAAACAACCGCTGCTACCTTTATTTGCAACACATTGTATGATAACACATAATAATATTTAATTAATTTCATATATTGGTAATGAGAATAATTTGATTGTCATTTATGTAGTTGTTGCCATCATTGTGGCGTGTGTGTTGGTGGCACCTTCCTGGTGGCACCTTCCTGGAATATATATCCATGACCGATAAAATTTTTTGAATTTACTCTCTTAGATTAAATTTTTTCTCTAAGGGATTCTGAGATATCTCTCACAGGATCTCAGTGTCGCTCCATGCGTTTTTTGAGAGCTAAATTAATTTTAGCTTAATTAGGTTAGGTATATATCCACGGCATCATACGTGCGTTTTTAGGAGCCACCTAGATTTTTTTTTTTTTCCGGCTCCAGGATTAAAAAAAAAAAAAAAAAAAAGAAAAAAAAGAAAAAAAAAAAAAAAAAAAAAAAATGTTTCATTTTTTTTTTCCAGGGTAGGGGTGCCGTTTTTTTTCACCAGGGGTGTTTACGCCAAAAAACGGAATCATTAATGTTTACAACGCACGCTGGAGATTTATTATTATTTTTCGTTTGTATAAACATTTTTTTCATATGTATGATCATTTTTTTGACTGAAGTGTGTATTATGTTCTCTATGGTCAAAGGGACATAATCCGAGTTATCGAGACTACAATTTTTTAGGAGTTTGCCTACTCTTGTATAGAGACACGTTCGGTCTATAATTTCTTGAACGAAGCGTGACCACATCTCCTTATTTGGTAGTACCAGTCAACTATGGTAGATGTCTGAAACCTTTCTTAACGCTTCTTTTCATGACCATAAAAGGCGCGACTGTGTAAGACTTTTATCTCGAATGTTCTTAGAATCGTCTTATTGTGAACGGCAACTCAGAGATTGTCGTTCTGCGCATGTCAAAAGCTGGGAGTTCGTTCTGTGTGTTCCGCCCAGTTCGGCAGTTGAGAAATGGTTTAAGAAGCGAGCAGACGCGACCTGCGTCTTGTGATTCTCTGAGGGAAATACAGTGTCTTTGTGAGTTAGTTAGCTAACTAGACTATTTCCCAGTATTATTCACGCCTGCCTGGAGGCATATGTTCATGGTTGATTTTCCGAAATAAGGTAATTCCTCTTGGATCGAACTTTATGCTATCATCTAGAGGTTCGTCATTTTGTCGCCTATTTGCTCGCCTGTGTGATGCAAAATGGAGAGGTACTTTGACTAGGATTAAGTCACCGGTATCTTTATACCTGAACTAGTTAAATATATATGGGTCGCTCTAGACCAACAAGACTATTGTCTGTGTTCCAGGATTCGTTATATCAGAGATCATGTCCAAGTCAGATGGTTAGACTTAGGAACATTATAAAGGTCGAGCTGACCTGTAGCCCATGTATGCTATTCACGTGCAGACAGTGAACGGACTTATTGTATACAACTGATCTGCTAGCATCAGAATGGGAGCATTTATTATTGTTTATGAACATTGAAGATCTGTAGCTGACACTGTTGCAGAAATTATTATTATTTATACAGCTTCACGAACTAGAACTCTATGATTTATGAATTTCTGAATCTATTGAACTGTGATGTCTTATGACGCATATATACAACAGCTGTCATTGCTGACTACAGAAATTGTTTTCAATGTGCCATATCATCTTGCTGAACTCGTTAACTATGTTGATGTCATAAGTATCATGACTGTTTTGTGGCGTGCAATAAATGGAAGAAACTTATACAACGAAGTTACCCTTTCTATGACTCTACACGTCATGTTGCCTGTGTGATAACCCTGTGAACTGTTCCACTACCACATACACAGCAACATCCTAAATCAGAGAAGACACCTACATCTTACACTTTAATACCAGGTGTCGATAAGGGTGGCAAGTTACCACTTCAGCTCAAATCCACCCTTATCAACAGAAGAGAAAACCAATGATGGTGAAGATGACATAAAGATGGAAGAACTGAGGGCAGCACTAGAGAAAATCAAGATGGGCAAAGCAGCAGGGCATGATGGTATAACACCAGAAATGGTTAAGTACATGGGAGCATCAGGCGACCTATTACTCTTAAAGGTCCTACAGGCAGCATGGTGCAACAAGACCATACCAAAGGATTGGGAGATTGCCATCATAACACCAATTTTCAAAAAGGGTGACAATCGACAATGTGGAAACCATAGAGGCATATCCCTTCTCAGTGTCCCTGGTAAAATCTACTCTAGAATCCTAGAGCAGAGACTCCGACGCCTAGCTGAGCCACAATTGGATGAGGTCCAGTGCGGATTCCGAGCAAACCGAAGTACTCAAGACCTAATCTTCACACTCAGACAGCTGAGTGAAAAGGCCCTTGAGTATAAGAGTGAGATCCATCTTTGTTTCATAGATCTGGAAAAGGCGTTTGACAGAGTCCCCTGGAGCAAACTTTGGGACTGTTTGGCAAGGAAGAATATTCCAGCACCTCTGATTCATGCTATACAGAGCTTCTACAAGTCTTGCAGAAATTATGTGAGGACAGCAAACCATAAGTCAGAAGAGTTCAGGACCACCACTGGTGTAAGACAAGGTGATATCCTGTCACCTTATCTTTTCATACTCCTCATGGACGATGTCATCAAGGCATGTAAGGAGAGAACAAGAAAGTATTCAGTGGGGTACTGGAAGAT
The DNA here is from genome assembly GCA_024509875.1 of Oreohelix idahoensis. Lineage (NCBI taxonomy): Eukaryota > Metazoa > Mollusca > Gastropoda > Stylommatophora > Oreohelicidae > Oreohelix > Oreohelix idahoensis. The sequence continues at coordinate 4,209 of JAMPIV010019700.1, forward strand.
GAGACAGGTCTATATTTCGGAGCTGGCATTTGCTGATGATGTTGCCCTGATTGCTAAATCAGAGGCACATCTCCAATCCAACTTGCAAGTCTGGAAGGAAGAGCTGGAGAAGAGAGGGATGGTCATAAGCAGCTCTAAAACAAAATCCATGGTGATATCACGAGAAGAAAGAAAACATCAGATTAAGTTGGGAGAACAGGTCCTGGAGCAGGTCGACAACTTTAAATATCTCGGAGCTATTATAGACCGAAAAGGAGGCATCAAAGAAGAGTTGGCCACTCGAAAAGCAGCGGCTGGGAGACTTTTTCAGGCCATAAATCGTGGATTCCTCAGCAAGAAAGAGGTTGTAAGAAAACGAAGATGGCTGTATACCGCTCCACCTATGTCCCAGTTTTGACATATGGATGCGAGTCGTGGGCAATGACTACAACCCACAAAAGCCAGATCCAAACCTCAGAAATGAGGTATCTGAGGAAAGTGGTTGAAGTAACAAGAAGAGACATGGTCCGCAACCAGACAATACGTCAAGGCCTGAAATCCCATCCGCTGCAGACCCAAATAGAACAGTCCCAACTAAGATGGTTTGGCCATGTCTGCAGAATGGGAGAAGATCGGCTACCACGACAAGCATGGGAAACAAAGAACCAGGGATCCAGACCTCCAGGACGACCCAGAGTTCGCTGGGAGGACAACATTAGACAATCTTTGAAGGACCGAGGACTAGAATGGAACCAGGCCAGGAAGAAGACAGCTGATAGAATGGTCTGGCGCTCTCTCTTCCAAACCTCTACACCTCACGGTAGAAGGGGAACGACTAAGTAAGTAAGTAAGTAAAATTAAGGAACAGGTAGCAACAGAAAATAGAACGTTCAAATTAAAAGATGTTGACATACTTACAAAAGCAGCCATCTCCAATATAGCCAGGGATTATTGGAAGAAATATGAGAACCATGTGTTACAAGAGGAAAGGGAATATTGGAAGAATGATGGTTTGTCCTTCATTCAGCCGAGATTGATTATCAATTTCTCAGAGACATCTGATTATGATTCGGATGAAGTTTAATTTCTTTAAAGATGACCTTACCGTTATTTACAAGCACATTAGAGGAGCAACGTTTCATTATGATGTTTATGAACCGCAAAGAGGTGATACCTATTGAAATAATTAGATCAATGAAGGTCCAGTTTGGTAGCGCATTAAATGTCAATGACAAACAATGTCACGAGTATCTCTCATGCAGATCATTTAAGAAATCATCTTCAACAGGTATTCATATGCAAACGTGATGGTCACATTATTGTAATAGTAGACACGCCCATGCCTATTCAATTCACAGAATCTGTGACTGAAGTGGTAAAATTTCTTTTCTCGATACAGAATAATTAGTATGCCGACAAAGATCAAAGGATTTCATCCGTTTATGGGAACTGGACAAGAGGCACAGATATAAAGTATATATTTGTTGGGTCTAACCCAATGTAACATCGTATGCGAAAATTGGCATTAATACGTTCGATGGTTAATCAGATAATTACATTTGAAGTTGAGCAAAGCTAGTGAAACGTGCTATAGCAATTTAGTTTCACGCCAAAGAACGGGATGCGCAAGCCTCTGCTGGATCCAAAATTGTTCGTAATGTGTGTGACTGAATCGTGCTTTTGCCTCGAAGTCATTTTGTAGCTCAATTAATTCTTCTTGTAAATGTTGACTAACTTGTTCCACGTCTGATTCAAACTGATTAATCACCCAGTCCGGTATTATTAGTTTTTTGCAAGTCCTTAAATCTTATGCTCGTATCATTTTTAAAAGCGTCCAAATGACTGCAACAAACCTATAAATCGGAATCTTTAAGCCTGTCATCACCTAACTGTAGTAAACATGGAAAATGAGAAAGTTCTGGGCACTAAGATTATTTTTATATAATGTCAATTTGTTGATGAACCCCATTATAATTCCTTTCACTTTAATCAGACTGATCTCATTTCCTTGTAGCTTAAGAAGAACCTCATTTAACGTTTCAAATATAACTGAAATATAGGACACATCGTTTCGCAATACTTCTCTTTCGATGCTAAATTCTTCTTTGATTGAATCCAAAAACTCTACAACAGAATCAAATAATGCCCATAATCTTTTTAAACAGTTACCTTTGGACAGCCATCGTACTTCCGTGTGTAGGAGTGTCGTAGATGTTTTTTCCGATAAGTAATAGATGTTTATAGTCCTGTCTGAGCAGAGGTGATAGTGATACTATGTGAGAGTAAGGTGTAGAAATAGTTTATGTTTCACGAGGTGATCGTGTAAGAGAAAGGACAGTCCCTGGGTTGAGTAATTTCTCTAATCCAGCCTATCGTACGACTATCTTTAAATCAGACGCACTTTCTCTCCTTATATAAAATACAAGTTACACTGCACCCACGTGCACACAATTCTGTGACAAATACGCACAAGACGTGAAAACAAACTATGGATAACAGATAAGGTAGGGGTTGACCAACACAATAACTTAAGGTTTAATTAAGTTTATTTATCACTAGAACTTTACAACATAAATCATATACAACAATAGATCATGGTTTTACAGACAAAATGAAAATTAATCAAATAGCTTCTCCCCTCTGGTAAAGGAAAATAGAAGAAGATCCCAACAGAGGTAAATTCATCCAAAAGATCAAAAGTTAACAATAAGTGTACGGGATAGTCCATAAAGAAAAACAAAGGACAAGTCCCTAATTAATCTATCCCGTAAATACTCAGATTAATGAGAACAAAAGAGAAAAAGATTTGTATGATAGTGGTTAACAACAGAAATAAGTTTCTTTCTCCGTTCATTCAATTCACATACGCACCGTGGCCACTTTCATAATTCGCTTACCAATAGATGTCGCAGGCATTCCGTGGAAATAAACAATAATAAGTAACACGACTACTCAGTGTCATATTAAGTTTTGCCAAATCCAGCACCAGACTAGCCGTAGTTGCTGACTGCACGTTTCACGGTAGTCGCTAGATTTGGTGATTTAATTTTCCTTAAAATACGGTATCTCTGCCTTCAGTTGGTTGGAGTAAGGTTCATACGTGGTGGTCACCGACATGAGATGAAGAATACAGATATATTCTGTGTTGTCTAGCCTCTGACCGCTGAGACACTATTTGAAGTTACACAAATGTTGCTGACAATATATTTGGCCACAGTTGGCTGATGAGATTGGTAAAAATGAAATCTGGTAATAGTTCTGGTCCAGTTAACCTTTACTATTATTGTTCTCGTTTGGTCTCTCTCATAAAAATGAAGAAAATGGACCTGTTGACTCCATTTTATCGTTGAGTTCAGTTTATACTGGTGAAGTGGTAGCTTAAAACGCGAATGGTTAAAATGAACGAATGTCAACAATATTCTTCAAACGAACTTCAACAAGTAGTATTGAACTGGGTGAACTGGGCAAGTACTGGCAGCACAGAAGTCGGTGGTGACTGTACATAGATTTTATTCAACACAGCACATACGGAGTGGACAAGACTAACATCGTCACAGGCGCAGAAATCATACGTCAACATGTTGATAATTACTTTTAAAGTTCCTGAAGATTCTCTACTAATAAAGTCCTCTGACTCAAGTGACTGAGGATCACAAAACTGTTACCATATAATATTCCGCTCATTCAAGTCCATTGACCTTCCTTCAAGGACGTCCATCATGGTAACGTATTCATACTCCAGGATAAAATTCTTCCATATCATACTTCACAATCCCAGACTTTCTCCATACATCCCGTTATATATAGTATATAGTTTTCAAACAAAGTCATACATGATAATACGAACAGGTTAGAGATTCCAGTTGACTAACCTCTCCCATTCTATGCCACGCTTCTGGCATTGTAGTAACAGCATATTAAACATGTGAAGCATATAAATTCATTAACTTGATTTCTTGTAGGTATTCTCCCTCTACGAAAAGATTCAAAGGCTATCGACTCCGTGTGTCCAATTCTAGGAATGTCATCTACGATGAATTCCCGCTAGACCATTAATAGGAGCGGCCTGATACTTTAATGTACATAAATAAACATGCCATAAGAAATGGGGCGATACTTACTTTATACTTCCACTATTGACTTCGCCATGAAGATCAATAGATACGAATACAACTGATGGCTACTTCACATTTGCCAAGAATCAAAGGATAACACAGCGGACATAAATATCGTCCGAGCTGCCCCCTTACATGACGTCAGAAACTACTCAACTAGGTTACACGTGCGTCCAAAGCACTCACACTGCCTTGTGCACGTCAGTGCGTGAATCAATCGAACGCACAAATAATATAACTATATAAAACTGGTGCGTACATTTGGCAGGACCGAAGACTACCCCCGTAGGTAATAAATGTACGTAACAGCTCCCTTATCACCTCCCCTTAAAAAAATTAATTCTATTAATTTTTTTCGAACTAATTACTCGAGAGAGGTGAGTCAAAACTACAACAAGATTTATGACATGCATAAAATTATATCATATTAAGAAAAGAATATTAAATGAAAACAATATAACTAAATGATAGTATGCATTAAAGCACACATCCACCATCGACCTACTTTGGAACGATGTGGTAATATTCGAAGTAAAAAGAAGTTGAAAATGAAAATGAAATAAACCATAAAAAAAAAGATGATAATAAAATTCAACAAAATTTTTTTAAAAGAAATTTGAAACATATGATTTCAAAAATGAAAATGAACAGCAACACTGATGATGATCAATGATAAAAGAATCAATAAAACAGAAAATTTTAAAATACAACATGCAAAATGAAACAAAGCATAATTAAACACTTTAAGAAGCAACGCACTTACTATTTCCTAACACTAGTAAGTTTGACTAGTTATCTAAAAGTGAGATATCATGTAGTGGGATACGTGAATACACGTATTGCGAAACACTAATAAAGTTAGTAGATGTGTGATTTATAATCAATCAAATTGATTAAATTGAATTATACTAATTAATAGTACTTAATTTATGAACAAATAACTAATTACTAATTTATTCTAAGTGATTTCAATTTCACTCATTGTTAATATTCTTTTAGAACTAGTTAAATCGACAAGAATATGTTCTCAATGTACCATGTCTGAAATACGTTTACGAACACGATATGTAGTGTAATCTGTTCCATAACAATAGTGAATGTCTATTTGTCACTCTTACCAATGTTTCCATACTAAAAAAAAATGTTACTTTAATATCACTGTTCCCGCTCTAACAAAACGTTACTTCACAAGAAATAATGTTATAATCCATACGTAAGTATATTCTGAAAGTTATATATATACGAATACTGCAGAACTACACATAGTCTCCACAGATGTATAATCAGTGACCATGTACAAAGTTATTCATGTTTCTGTGAGGACGTTTCACCATCTGGAAGTGGTTTAATTTCGACATGTTCACTAGGGCATCTTGAAAGACAGTCTGCAAACACATTCTGTACTCCAGGAATAGCTCGTATCTCAAAATGGAACGGTTGAAGCGCAATAGCGTAACGCGCTGACTTTGATGACTTCACGTTCCCTGTGTTCAGTGCTGTAAGAGCTTTCTGGTCGGATTCCACCACAAAGTGTGATCCGAGGAGATAACGATCCAGTTTATTGATTGACCAGACAAGAGCGAGGAGCTCTTTATCTAGAACGGAATACTTCATCTCGCTCGTCGTAAGCTTTCTGGATACGTACATAACCGGAAATAAGGTGCCTCCGTATTCCTGCATCAAAACTGCCGCGATAGCGTAGGAAGAAGCATCACTGCGAAGAACAAAGGTGAGATCTTTGTTAGGCAACCTTAAAAAAGGCTTATTTGAAAAAAATTGTTTTATATAATCTAAAGCCGTTTGATGATCCTGCGACCACTTTATTACATTAGTTGTATTTTTTTTTTAGTAACGAAGAAAGAGGTGCAGTTATAGTAGACAAATGAGGGATGAATTTAGAATAGAACTGTATTAGTCCTAAGAGCGACCTCACTTGTTTTTTTTGTCTTAGGTGCTGAGATGTTTAAAATTTTAGAGACGTTACTGTCTTCTGTATACATTAAACCGCGACCTATACGGTGACCAAGAAATGAGATGTCATGAAAACCGACAAAAGCCTTTGAAGGTTTCGCTGTTAAGTTATAATCCCGTAAGGTAGAAAGTAAAGATTTTAAACCCTGAATATGTTCATCCCAAGAGTCACTGAAAAGACAGATGTCATCTATATAAGTAATGACATCGGGACGATGAGACAATATGCGGCGCATCATGCGTACAAAGGTAGCTGGCGCATTCATTAGACCGAATGGCATAAAATTCCATTGAAAAAGACCCCGTGGCGTCGAGAAAGCGGTGAATGGCTTTGCTTTAGGGGTTAATGGCACTTGCCAATAACCCTTTGAAAGGTCAAATTTCGAAAAGAATGTGGCATGAGATAATTTCTCTAATAAGTCGTCTAAAAGAGGTAATGGTTCCGCATCGAATTTTGTAACTTTGTTTAATTTCCTGTAATCTACGCAAAGACGTATATTGTTGTCCTTCTTCCTAATGATTACCATAGAAGAAGAATATGGTGATGAAGATGGTTCAATTATATTTAATTGAAGCATCTCATCCAATTCCTTATCAACCTTATCACGAAAGTGTAAAGGAATAGGATATGGGCGAACTCGAATCGGTGTATCGTCAGTCAGAATAATGTCATGTTGGATGACTGACGTATGACCTGGGATGTCAGTGAGGACATCCTCATACGTGTGTAGAATATTAGAGACTTGCTGACGTTGATCATCAGTAAGAGTAGATGAGATAGTAACATCATTCCATTTCTCAGTGGAATGGAGTGGTACAACTGGTATTGGTAGTTGTACATCATCGAAAGAAGATTCCTCTTCTTGGATGACTGACAAACTAGAATAGTGTTGAATAGGAGGTGTAGGATCGTCAGTTGCTTGGAACACTGATTGTAGATAATCAGGACGTGAGTAATATTCCTTCAACATATTAATGTGGAAGGTTTTATGTTTACCATTAACATCAACGATGTAGTCGACATCGGATATTCTTGAGATGATCCTGAAAGGACCTCTCCAGGTAATTAAAAGACGATTATTATGCGCAGGGAGTAATACAAAAGCTTCATCACCAGGTATGAGCTGGCGAAGACGTCTATACTTGTTTGCAAATAGACGAGCTTTTTCTTTGGCTTGTTCGGATGATGCAGTAGCTAATCTACAAGCATCTATGATTCTCTTTCTCAGAGAGATCACATACTCATAAGAGGATTGAGTTTCCTCTTCAATATTCTCGTCAACCAATAAGTCGTGGATTAACGACATCGGACCGCGTGGTTGCATGCCGAAAACAAGTTGAAATGGAGAAAACCCCGTTGCTTGATTTTGTACTTCGCGATACGCAAAGAGACAAGCGGGTAGGACCCGATCCCAGTCTTGGGGATGGTCTTGAGTCATCTTACCCAACAACTGCTTGAGTGTCCTATTTAGACGCTCAATTAACCCATTTGACATCGGATGATAAATAGAACTTAGAGATCTGTCTATACCTAATGTCTTCATAACTTGAGACATGGATTCAGAAATGAACTGAACCCCATGATCCGACAAGATTTTCCGTGGAAAACCAATGCGTGAGAAGATTAACATCAATGCCTCTGCTACACTGGCAGATGAAGTGTTCTTGAGAGGGATGGCTTCAGGCCAGCGAGTGCACATATCAATGCACGTAAGGATATGCGTATGCCCTCTAGCAGATGGTAGCATAGGACCAATAATGTCTATAGCCATTTTATCAAATGGTCTAATCGGGATGTCCGCAGCTTGAATAGGAGCCGCATGAAATGGACCCCGTACCTTAACTTCTTGACATATCAAACAGGACCGACAATAGAGAGTGATGTCCTTATGGACGCCTGGCCAGTAGAATGCCGAAAGCACTCTGGATTTGGTACGCGAAAAACCCATATGGCCCGCACATTGCGAGTCATGCGCATGTCGTAATATACGAGATCTCATACAGGATGGGACTATAATCTGAGAACATAAGGATGAATCCTTTTCTCGTATTACTCTAACCAAAATCCCATTTTTAAGTATAAAATCATGTCTAGATTTTGCAAGTTTGTTGCTGGTATTATTTTTGTTCACATACTGAAAATTTTTTTTTAATGAATCATCATTCTTTTGCAATGTTGCAAACAACTCCCGTGAAATAGGAGCATCATCATCACAAGTGGTATGAACTGTAGGTTCCATAGGTGTATCATGCGACATATTAGTAGCTTGCGCTCTAGTCACTACTGCATTTGCAGTTTGAATATGTCGCTCTTCCCATTCAGCAATTTGCTGTGGTGTACACTCTTTAATACCATGTATGCGACCAAGTATTAAATCACAAATTGGATTCGGAAGGAGACAAGCTTGAATCTTTCCTGAAAAAAATGGTGTATTAAGATCAATAATAGCAGTGGCAAATGTTTCAATTGTGCCACCAAACGTTACACACTTGACAACCCGGCCCGTGGCACAACTTGGGTTGATCAGCGAAGTCCGGACGCCGACTGTGCTGCAACCTGAGTCAAATAGGAGAGAGCATGAAATATTGTTGACAAATCCCTTGTTAAACTTAAGAGAGCCCTGTCCCTGGTGTACTGACGCAGCAGTGGCCGTACAGACTGCAGGTAGACTAGGCAAGGTATGTCCGCAACGCAGCGTCGTGATCGCCTGGGCTGGAAAAGAGTAGAGCATTCTGAACAATCTTTGACTTGGGTACAATCAAGAGAACAACACATAGCATTATGAGTTTCAGCTCCTTTACCCTGTTCAATGTTAGCCTGTGTATCACTAAAAGCGACATTAGAATGTCTATTCGTATTACTCAACGATCTATCTCGTCGACGCGATCGATTTTGATTTTTGTCATTAAAATTGCCATAATTGTAGTTTCTGCTAGAGTTAAAATTTGGATGAGTCCGATAATTTGTATAATTATCGTTATGATGTTGGTAAAATGGTTTATTTCCAAAAAAATTGTTTGTTTTGCGGACCCTGAGATCTTGATCTCCAGTTTTGTTTATTATAATGTCCTTGATTATTTTTAAAATTATTGTTACCAAAATCTCGCGATCTGTGAGCCTGGTTCCAAGAAACATTAAATGGAGCAGATTGTTGAAATTGCTTCCCTTTGTAAAAATTACCATTGTTAAAATTGTCATTATTTCCCTTATTGACATATCTGTCAGCACTAAAAGAACGATTGCGTGAAAAATTGTTTTGTTGTGCTGCAAAAGCAACAGGCAATTCATTCTTAATCTGTGCATTACTTAGATCCATGTTTGGGTGAGCAGTGCAAAAATTTTTAGCATGCTGTTCTAAGTCTTTCATAGATAAAGGTTTCCGTTCGTGTAAAAATGCGAGAAATGTAGGATTTACAGACGAAAGTACCTTATCGCGCATCAGTAAATCGAAGAGACCTTCATACGACTTTTCAATTTTGGATAATTCGATCCATCTTTCTAATGTTAGTCGTATTTGTGACAGAAAATCACTAAAATTTTCTGCTAGATTGAGGTAGTAATGTATGAAATCTTGATCGATATTGGTCTTCTGTCATTTGGAATTTTTGCAGAAGTGCCGCTCTAAGAGCATTATAGTCATTTTTCTCACCAATGCTGGTGGTATGATAAACTGCTAATGCGTCCCCTGTAAGTAATCTGGATAAATATGTACAGTATAGAGCTTTATCCACGTTATAAGACACACAAGTGGCCTCAAACCTATCTAGGAAGAATATCACGTCATCAGACGGGGGATTAAATTTTGGTAATTTAAGGTGAATTTCCTTAAAATTATCATGTCTGGATGAAGTTTGGCTTTCAAAAGTTCTCTGAGAATTAGCTTCCTGAGTTAACCTAAGTCTCTCATATTCTGACTCTGCTAATTTCAGTTCATGCTGTCGTTTTCTTTCATTCTCTTCCATCTCAAGCTGAAGTCGTTTTGTGTTTTGTTCAGCTATTAATCTTCTTTCTTGCATTTCTTTTTGTTTAACTTCATTTCTTTTTGTTTAATATTAATTTTTCTTCCATTTCTTTTTGTTTAACTTCCATTTCTTTTTCAGCTATTAATCTTTTTTCTTCCATTTCCTTTTTAAGTCTATCTTCAGCCTCCCTTTGCTTCTGTTCTGCCTCTCGCTGAAATCGTTTCTCTTCTAATTCAGCGGCTAATCTCATTTTTTTTCTCCTCTTCCTCAGCTATAAATTTCCTCTTCTTTTCATCCTCCTCAGCAGTTAATCTCATTTTTTTCTCCTCTTCCTCAGCTATAAATTTCCTCTTCTTTTCATCCTCCTTACCCTCAATCTTTTTTTGATCTGCCTCAAATTTCAAATTTTCCAAACGTAAAGTTTCTAACCTTCTCTGATCAGCTTCTATTTCTTGAGCTTTCTTATATTCTGCAAGTGCAAATGCTTTTGCTTCCTCAGGAGCCATCTGAAGAGCTTTTGCTTGCTTAATGAAATAGTCTAAGGTAGCCATTATTCAATTTTATTATGTAATAATACTACTTAAAATTGTTACTACAACTAGTGGTTTTCGTTCCTGTTCTAGAACGGTAAAATCAATTTATATAATAGGCAATAATATTAATAATTAATAATGTAATTTATAACATGAAATGGTGTGAAAGCAATAACGTGACAGACAATAGCACAATACTGACACGACACGATAATCAAGACAAATGACTACAGTCGTAGAAATCAAATAAAATAAAATGTGGAACTAAAATAGAATGTCGTAAAAAATTACGATGACATCTACGATCCAAATAATGCACAAGACAATTGACAACACAGTGTAAAAACATATGCTTTGTAAAAAAATGAACGACAGTCAGGTAAGATGGACAATAATCACATACAAAATACATCATGAAAATAAGGTACAAGTAAAAATAACTACCAAAAACAACAATTAAAACTTGACGAAACAGCTAAAACAGTCAGGTGTCACAGACTACCAGACACAGTGGACCAAAGATCCTTCTATGCTCACGCAAAGGAACATTCCACTGCGGGAAGTCTGCAAAATAATGTCCTACAGAACGTCTGACGAAGAGCCCGAATTGGCTTCGAGATGGATTTCGTTCGTCAGATCAACCTCCCTACCTCCCACGAAGAATACACAACATATAACACTTAACACGAAAAATATGAATGTGGACATATCACGGAAGGCACAACTAAGCGTAATAAAGTGTACAACGGAAACACGTTATACTCATCTCGCGTGCAGGTAAAAAATCAATGTGCCTCGTCTCCGTGGATGTACGTCTACAGATAAAATACTTCGTTCTGCTATCTAGATTACAGCTCGCACGCAATAATGATGAAGAGATGATCTCCAAGTAATCAGTCACTGTGAAACTTGACGTGGAGGTTGATTGAAGACCTTGACCTTGGTAAACGTAAGTTGAATCTGATTTCTCATCCCACTGGGTTCCAAGTTCGAGATGTTGGTGACTTGAAAGTTAAAATCTTCTTTTCACAGAAAAGTATTAGAGTACGTTCTTTGGAAGTTAGATATTTCCAGACCACACTGGCATACCAATTATTGTTGACTCCGTTTTATCGTTGAGTTCAGTTTATACTGGTGAAGTGGTAGCTTAAAACGCGAATGGTTAAAATGAACGAATGTCAACAATATTCTTCAAACGAACTTCAACAAGTAGTATTGAACTGGGTGAACTGGGCAAGTACTGGCAGTACAGAAGTCGGTGGTGACTGTACATAGATTTTATTCAACACAGCACATACGGAGTGGACAAGACTAACATCGTCACAGGCGCAGAAATCATACGTCAACATGTTGATAATTACTTTTAAAGTTCCTGAAGATTCTCTACTAATAAAGTCCTCTGACTCAAGTGACTGAGGATCACAAAACTGTTACCATATAATATTCCGCTCATTCAAGTCCATTGACCTTCCTTCAAGGACGTCCATCATGGTAACGTATTCATACTCCAGGATAAAATTCTTCCATATCATACTTCACAATCCCAGACTTTCTCCATACATCCCGTTATATATAGTATATAGTTTTCAAACAAAGTCATACATGATAATACGAACAGGTTAGAGATTCCAGTTGACTAACCTCTCCCATTCTATGCCACGCTTCTGGCATTGTAGTAACAGCATATTAAACATGTGAAGCATATAAATTCATTAACTTGATTTCTTGTAGGTATTCTCCCTCTACGAAAAGATTCAAAGGCTATCGACTCCGTGTGTCCAATTCTAGGAATGTCATCTACGATGAATTCCCGCTAGACCATTAATAGGAGCGGCCTGATACTTTAATGTACATAAATAAACATGCCATAAGAAATGGGGCGACACTTACTTTATACTTCCACTATTGACTTCGCCATGAAGATCAATAGATACGAATACAACTGATGGCTACTTCACATTTGCCAAAAATCAAAGGATAACACAGCGGACATAAATATGGTCCGAGCTGCCCCTTACATGACGTCAGAAACTACTCAACTAGGTTACACGTGCGTCCAAAGCAACTCACCCTGCATTGTGCACGTCAGTGCGTGAATCAATCGAACGCACAAATAATATAACTATATAAAACTGGTGCGTACATTTGGCAGGACCGAAGACTACCCCCGTAGGTAATAAATGTACGTAACAGCTCCCTTATCACCTCCCCTTAAAAAAATTAATTCTATTAATTTTTTTCGAACTAATTACTCGAGAGAGGTGAGTCAAAACTACAACAAGATTTATGACATGCATAAAATTATATCATATTAAGAAAAGAATATTAAATGAAAACAATATAACTAAATGATAGTATGCATTAAAGCACACATCCACCATCGACCTACTTTGGAACGATGTGGTAATATTCGAAGTAAAAAGAAGTTGAAAATGAAAATGAAATAAACCATAAAAAAAAAAAGATGATAATAAAATTCAACCAAATTTTTTTTTTAAAAGAAATTTGAAACATATGATTTCAAAAATGAAAATGAACAGCAACACTGATGATGATCAATGATAAAAGAATCAATAAAACAGAAAATTTTAAAATACAACATGCAAAATGAAACAAAGCATAATTAAACACTTTAAGAAGCAACGCACTTACTATTTCCTAACACTAGTAAGTTTGACTAGTTATCTAAAAGTGAGATATCATGTAGTGGGATACGTGAATACACGTATTGCGAAACACTAATAAAGTTAGTAGATGTGTGATTTATAATCAATCAAATTGATTAAATTGAATTATACTAATTAATAGTACTTAATTTATGAACAAATAACTAATTACTAATTTATTCTAAGTGATTTCAATTTCACTCATTGTTAATATTCTTTTAGAACTAGTTAAATCGACAAGAATATGTTCTCAATGTACCATGTCTGAAATACGTTTACGAACACGATATGTAGTGTAATCTGTTCCATAACAATAGTGAATGTCTATTTGTCACTCTTACCAATGTTTCCATACTAAAAAAAAAAATGTTACTTTAATATCACTGTTCCCGTTCTAACAAAACGTTACTTCACAAGAAATAATGTTATAATCCATACGTAAGTATATTCTGAAAGTTATATATATACGAATACTGCAGAACTACACATAGTCTCCACAGATGTATAATCAGTGACCATGTACAAAGTTATTCATGTTTCTGTGAGGACGTTTCACCATCTGGAAGTGGTTTAATTTCGACATGTTCACTAGGGCATCTTGAAAGACAGTCTGCAAACACATTCTGTACTCCAGGAATAGCTCGTATCTCAAAATGGAACGGTTGAAGCGCAATAGCGTAACGCGCTGACTTTGATGACTTCACGTTCCCTGTGTTCAGTGCTGTAAGAGCTTTCTGGTCGGATTCCACCACAAAGTGTGATCCGAGGAGATAACGATCCAGTTTATTGATTGACCAGACAAGAGCGAGGAGCTCTTTATCTAGAACGGAATACTTCATCTCGCTCGTCGTAAGCTTTCTGGATACGTACATAACCGGAAATAAGGTGCCTCCGTATTCCTGCATCAAAACTGCCGCGATAGCGTAGGAAGAAGCATCACTGCGAAGAACAAAGGTGAGATCTTTGTTAGGCAACCTTAAAAAAGGCTTATTTGAAAAAAATTGTTTTATATAATCTAAAGCCGTTTGATGATCCTGCGACCACTTTATTACATTAGTTGTACCTTTTTTTAGTAACGAAGAAAGAGGTGCAGTTATAGTAGACAAATGAGGGATGAATTTAGAATAGAACTGTATTAGTCCTAAGAGCGACCTCACTTGTTTTTTTGTCTTAGGTGCTGAGATGTTTAAAATTTTAGAGACGTTACTGTCTTCTGTATACATTAAACCGCGACCTATACGGTGACCAAGAAATGAGATGTCATGAAAACCGACAAAAGCCTTTGAAGGTTTCGCTGTTAAGTTATAATCCCGTAAGGTAGAAAGTAAAGATTTTAAACCCTGAATATGTTCATCCCAAGAGTCACTGAAAAGACAGATGTCATCTATATAAGTAATGACATCGGGACGATGAGACAATATGCGGCGCATCATGCGTACAAAGGTAGCTGGCGCATTCATTAGACCGAATGGCATAAAATTCCATTGAAAAAGACCCCGTGGCGTCGAGAAAGCGGTGAATGGCTTTGCTTTAGGGGTTAATGGCACTTGCCAATACACCTTTGAAAGGTCAAATTTCGAAAAGAATGTGGCATGAGATAATTTCTCTAATAAGTCGTCTAAAAGAGGTAATGGTTCCGCATCGAATTTTGTAACTTTGTTTAATTTCCTGTAATCTACGCAAAGACGTATATTGTTGTCCTTCTTCCTAATGATTACCATAGAAGAAGAATATGGTGATGAAGATGGTTCAATTATATTTAATTGAAGCATCTCATCCAATTCCTTATCAACCTTATCACGAAAGTGTAAAGGAATAGGATATGGGCGAACTCGAATCGGTGTATCGTCAGTCAGAATAATGTCATGTTGGATGACTGACGTATGACCTGGGATGTCAGTGAGGACATCCTCATACGTGTGTAGAATATTAGAGACTTGCTGACGTTGATCATCAGTAAGAGTAGATGAGATAGTAACATCATTCCATTTCTCAGTGGAATGGAGTGGTACAACTGGTATTGGTAGTTGTACATCATCGAAAGAAGATTCCTCTTCTTGGATGACTGACAAACTAGAATAGTGTTGAATAGGAGGTGTAGGATCGTCAGTTGCTTGGAACACTGATTGTAGATAATCAGGACGTGAGTAATATTCCTTCAACATATTAATGTGGAAGGTTTTATGTTTACCATTAACATCAACGATGTAGTCGACATCGGATATTCTTGAGATGATCCTGAAAGGACCTCTCCAGGTAATTAAAAGACGATTATTATGCGCAGGGAGTAATACAAAAGCTTCATCACCAGGTATGAGCTGGCGAAGACGTCTATACTTGTTTGCAAATAGACGAGCTTTTTCTTTGGCTTGTTCGGATGATGCAGTAGCTAATCTACAAGCATCTATGATTCTCTTTCTCAGAGAGATCACATACTCATAAGAGGATTGAGTTTCCTCTTCAATATTCTCGTCAACCAATAAGTCGTGGATTAACGACATCGGACCGCGTGGTTGCATGCCGAAAACAAGTTGAAATGGAGAAAACCCCGTTGCTTGATTTTGTACTTCGCGATACGCAAAGAGACAAGCGGGTAGGACCCGATCCCAGTCTTGGGGATGGTCTTGAGTCATCTTACCCAACAACTGCTTGAGTGTCCTATTTAGACGCTCAATTAACCCATTTGACATCGGATGATAAATAGAACTTAGAGATCTGTCTATACCTAATGTCTTCATAACTTGAGACATGGATTCAGAAATGAACTGAACCCCATGATCCGACAAGATTTTCCGTGGAAAACCAATGCGTGAGAAGATTAACATCAATGCCTCTGCTACACTGGCAGATGAAGTGTTCTTGAGAGGGATGGCTTCAGGCCAGCGAGTGCACATATCAATGCACGTAAGGATATGCGTATGCCCTCTAGCAGATGGTAGCATAGGACCAATAATGTCTATAGCCATTTTATCAAATGGTCTAATCGGGATGTCCGCAGCTTGAATAGGAGCCGCATGAAATGGACCCCGTACCTTAACTTCTTGACATATCAAACAGGACCGACAATAGAGAGTGATGTCCTTATGGACGCCTGGCCAGTAGAATGCCGAAAGCACTCTGGATTTGGTACGCGAAAAACCCATATGGCCCGCACATTGCGAGTCATGCGCATGTCGTAATATACGAGATCTCATACAGGATGGGACTATAATCTGAGAACATAAGGATGAATCCTTTTCTCGTATTACTCTAACCAAAATCCCATTCTTAAGTATAAAATCATGTCTAGATTTTGCAAGTTTGTTGCTGGTATTATTTTTGTTCACATACTGAAATTTTTTTTTTAATGAATCATCATTCTTTTGCAATGTTGCAAACAACTCCCGTGAAATAGGAGCATCATCATCACAAGTGGTATGAACTGTAGGTTCCATAGGTGTATCATGCGACATATTAGTAGCTTGCGCTCTAGTCACTACTGCATTTGCAGTTTGAATATGTCGCTCTTCCCATTCAGCAATTTGCTGTGGTGTACACTCTTTAATACCATGTATGCGACCAAGTATTAAATCACAAATTGGATTCGGAAGGAGACAAGCTTGAATCTTTCCTGAAAAAAATGGTGTATTAAGATCAATAATAGCAGTGGCAAATGTTTCAATTGTGCCACCAAACGTTACACACTTGACAACCCGGCCCGTGGCACAACTTGGGTTGATCAGCGAAGTCCGGACGCCGACTGTGCTGCAACCTGAGTCAAATAGGAGAGAGCATGAAATATTGTTGACAAATCCCTTGTTAAACTTAAGAGAGCCCTGTCCCTGGTGTACTGACGCAGCAGTGGCCGTACAGACTGCAGGTAGACTAGGCAAGGTATGTCCGCAACGCAGCGTCGTGATCGCCCTGGGCTGGAAAAGAGTAGAGCATTCTGAACAATCTTTGACTTGGGTACAATCAAGAGAACAACACATAGCATTATGAGTTTCAGCTCCTTTACCCTGTTCAATGTTAGCCTGTGTATCACTAAAAGCGACATTAGAATGTCTATTCGTATTACTCAACGATCTATCTCGTCGACGCGATCGATTTTGATTTTTGTCATTAAAATTGCCATAATTGTAGTTTCTGCTAGAGTTAAAATTTGGATGAGTCCGATAATTTGTATAATTATCGTTATGATGTTGGTAAAATGGTTTATTTCCAAAAAATTGTTTGTTTTGCGGACCCTGAGATCTTGATCTCCAGTTTTGTTTATTATAATGTCCTTGATTATTTTTAAAATTATTGTTACCAAAATCTCGCGATCTGTGAGCCTGGTTCCAAGAAACATTAAATGGAGCAGATTGTTGAAATTGCTTCCCTTTGTAAAAATTACCATTGTTAAAATTGTCATTATTTCCCTTATTGACATATCTGTCAGCACTAAAAGAACGATTGCGTGAAAAATTGTTTTGTTGTGCTGCAAAAGCAACAGGCAATTCATTCTTAATCTGTGCATTACTTAGATCCATGTTTGGGTGAGCAGTGCAAAAATTTTTAGCATGCTGTTCTAGTGAAAGTCTTTCATAGATAAAGGTTTCCGTTCGTGTAAAAATGCGAGAAATGTAGGATTTACAGACGAAAGTACCTTATCGCGCATCAGTAAATCGAAGAGACCTTCATACGACTTTTCAATTTTGGATAATTCGATCCATCTTTCTAATGTTAGTCGTATTTGTGACAGAAAATCACTAAAATTTCTGCTAGATTGAGGTAGTAATGTATGAAATCTTGATCGATATTGGTCTTCTGTCATTTGGAATTTTTGCAGAAGTGCCGCTCTAAGAGCATTATAGTCATTTTTTCTCACCAATGCTGGTGGTATGATAAACTGCTAATGCGTCCCCTGTAAGTAATCTGGATAAATATGTACAGTATAGAGCTTTATCCACGTTATAAGACACACAAGTGGCCTCAAACCTATCTAGGAAGAATATCACGTCATCAGACGGGGGATTAAATTTTGGTAATTTAAGGTGAATTTCCTTAAAATTATCATGTCTGGATGAAGTTTGGCTTTCAAAAGTTCTCTGAGAATTAGCTTCCTGAGTTAACCTAAGTCTCTCATATTCTGACTCTGCTAATTTCAGTTCATGCTGTCGTTTTCTTTCATTCTCTTCCATCTCAAGCTGAAGTCGTTTTGTGTTTTGTTCAGCTATTAATCTTCTTTCTTCCATTTCCTTTTGTTTATTTTGTATTTCCTTTTGTTTAACTTCCATTTCAATTTTAAGTCTTTCTTCAGCCTCCCTTTGCTTCTGTTCTGCCTCTCGCTGAAATCGTTTCTCTTCTAATTCAGCGGCTAATCTCATTTTTTTCTCCTCTTCCTCAGCTATAAATTTCCTCTTCTTTTCATCCTCCTCAGCAGTTAATCTCATTTTTTTTTTTTTCTCTCTTCTTTTCTCCTCCGCCTCAATCCGCCTCAATCCTTTTTTGATCTGCCTCAAATTTCAAATTTTCCAAACGTAAAGTTTCTAACCTTCTCTGATCAGCTTCTATTTCTTGAGCTTTCTTATATTCTGCAAGTGCAAATGCTTTTGCTTCCTTCCTCAGGAGCCATCTGAAGAGCTTTTGCTTGCTTAATGAAATAGTCTAAGGTAGCCATTATTCAATTTTATTATGTAATAAATACTACTTAAAATTGTTACTACAACTAGTGGTTTTCGTTCCTGTTCTAGAACGGTAAAATCGATTTATATAATAGGCAATAATATTAATAATTAATAATGTAATTTATAACATGAAATGGTGTGAAAGCAATAACGTGACAGACAATAGCACAATACTGACACGACACGATAATCAAGACAAATGACTACAGTCGTAGAAATCAAATAAAATAAAATGTGGAACTAAAATAGAATGTCGTAAAAAATTACGATGACATCTACGATCAAATAATGCACAAGACAATTGACAACACAGTGTAAAAACATATGCTTTGTAAAAAAATGAACGACAGTCAGGTAAGATGGACAATAATCACATACAAAATACATCATGAAAATAAGGTACAAGTAAAAATAACTACCAAAAACAACAATTAAAACTTGACGAAACAGCTAAAACAGTCAGGTGTCACAGACTACCAGACACAGTGGACCAAAGATCCTTCTATGCTCACGCATAGGAACATTCCACTGCGGGAAGTCTGCAAAATAATGGCCTACAGAACACTTAAGACGGACCTGTGGTGAAACTGGTAATTTCCCGTCCTAAGTCGCCATTCCCAACCTCCCACGAAGAATACACAACATATAAAACACTTAACACGAAAAATATGAATGTGGACATATCACGGAAGGCACAACTAAGCGTAATAAAGTGTACAACGGAAACACGTTATACTCATCTCGCGTGCAGGTAAAAAATCAATGTGCCTGATAAAGTTGATATTTAGTTGGATATAATATATGTTGATAAAGTACACCAGAACACTCCTAGGCGGGAAGACAGGCGTCTATCATCATCAGTTGACAAGATCCCTATGGTGTTGCCTGCCCCACTGTAGTGTATGGAATGTCAACTTGACCTACGCAGTGTTGTGTAGACATGGATGGAGTGTATAATGTGCGAATGATGATAAGGGTTCGTGTTGTTGACAAATGTTCTCTTCTCACACTCATGTATGACCGGAAGTCATCGACACCAACGACTGTGTACCTTTTTCTAAAGTTTAATTGGACGTACACACTCGACAGCACAGATAGTGACAAATCACAGGTTGCCATAATACATCATAGTACAGTGGACAAATGGTCTTGCAATGTTACATGGGCACTCATGTAGAATAATGGTATAATGGACTGTCAATAGCCAAGCACTCAGTATCGCCCATACATATATCATCTGACGTCACTGACTGAGCACGTCAGCTTGTAAACAATATTTCAGATGACTTCTAAACCTAATCTCGTTTAGCAACGATTCTTCAACATAATGTTCAGCACATATTTTTCCATATAATAATATTGCACCGCTAACAATGGGTTCTCATGTGTAGCAGTGATCTCTGGACTGATCAAGCGATAATACGGGCATCCCTTTTCTCTTCTTGAAAGTCCTACATGTTTTGGTTCCAAGATGGCTCCACTCGTGAACTGTCACTCACGTTTGAATACAGATAATGAATCTGTTCTAAAGTTAGTCATTCATACAACATTTCGTTGCTCTGTAGATTTGGTCATGAACAATAGACTGCATTCTACAGAATATAGTGCTGCTAGGAATCGAAGTCGTTTTTCATCGAGTCAAATATATTCTCTTAAACATTCAAATCGTAATTATCGACAATGGTGGCTTCGATCGAGAGTTCATAAGAGTATCTTTGATTACCTTGGTAGAGGGAATATGAAACTGCCATTCCTTGGCAAGATGAATAAACACTGGGGTAAAGCATACACGATAGGTCTAGACGACTATCACTTTCCCCAAAACCACTGAGATCACTTTTCAAGGCATCAAGCCGACATAGCAAAACACACACATTCCCTATCAGGACGAAGCCAAATCACCCCACTCAAGCGACACATCCGCCGAATAGCCTTTGACCTCTCTAGAGACAACAGAACATATAGTTCGACCTAGATATGTAAAGATATACAGATATAAGACAGACTTGTCCTACTCAGACAAACAATACACATAAATTCAGGCCATAGATATTCTGAAGCAAGAACAATCTATTATTACCCAAACAACGAATAAATCGCAGTAAAATGTATTTATCCGCGGAGTTCAAGGGAAGTAACTCAATAATGACTTTCCCTTAAGCACTAAAAAATTACCTATGTATAATATTGTAAGATATCAAAGACTGCACGTAACAGTGCCTCGTCTCCGTGGATGTACGTCTACAGATAAAATACTTCGCTCTGCGTATACAGCACCAGCTCGCACGCAATAATGATGAAGAGATGATCTCCAAGTAATCAGTCACTGTGAAACTTGACGTGGAGGTTGATTGAAGACCTTGACCTTGGTAAACGTAAGTTGAATCTGATTTCTCATCCCACTGGGTTCCAAGTTCGAGATGTTGGTGACTTGAAAGTTAAAATCTTCTTTTCAAACGATAATTTGGATGGGTACGTTCCTTTGAAATTACTTCCAGACCACACTGGCATACCAATTATTGTTGACTCCGTTTTATCGTTGAGTTCAGTTTATACTGGTGAAGTGGTAGCTTAAAACGCGAATGGTTAAAATGAACGAATGTCAACAATATTCTTCAAACGAACTTCAACAAGTAGTATTGAACTGGGTGAACTGGGCAAGTACTGGCAGCACAGAAGTCGGTGGTGACTGTACATAGATTTTATTCAACACAGCACATACGGAGTGGACAAGACTAACATCGTCACAGGCGCAGAAATCATACGTCAACATGTTGATAATTACTTTTAAAGTTCCTGAAGATTCTCTACTAATAAAGTCCTCTGACTCAAGTGACTGAGGATCACAAAACTGTTACCATATAATATTCCGCTCATTCAAGTCCATTGACCTTCCTTCAAGGACGTCCATCATGGTAACGTATTCATACTCCAACCTCCAGGATAAAATTCTTCCATATCATACTTCACAATCCCAGACTTTCTCCATACATCCCGTTATATATAGTATATAGTTTTCAAACAAAGTCATACATGATAATACGAACAGGTTAGAGATTCCAGTTGACTAACCTCCCCCATTCTATGCCACGCTTCTGGCATTGTAGTAACAGCATATTAAACATGTGAAGCATATAAATTCATTAACTTGATTTCTTGTAGGTATTCTCCCTCTACGAAAAGATTCAAAGGCTATCGACTCCGTGTGTCCAATTCTAGGAATGTCATCTACGATGAATCACCGCTAGTCCTATAATAGGAGCGGCCTGATACTTTAATGTACATAAATAAACATGCCATAAGAAATGGGACGACACTTACTTTATACTTCCACTATTGACTTCGCCATGAAGATCAATAGATACGAATACAACTGACGGCTACTTCACATTTGCCAAGAATAAAAGGATAACACAGCGGACATAAATATCGTCCGAGCTGCCCCCTTACATGACGTCAGAAACTACTCAACTAGGTTACACGTGCGTCCAAAGCAACTCACACTGCCTTGTGCACGTCAGTGCGTGAATCAATCGAACGCACAAATAATATAACTATATAAAACTGGTGCGTACATTTGGCAGGACCGAAGACTACCCCCGTAGGTAATAAATGTACGTAACAGGACCGCACAGGTCATAGCCCGAAGACCCAACAATATTATAAAGTTTCTGGTTGCTTATAAGATTATAAGACTATAGAACGTAAGTTCATATGATCATAAGTCCGCTAGTACGCAGGTTTTGACCAGCCTTTATTATAGGAAAGAAAATATAAACATTTAAACATAATATCAATATTATATCTACAACGTGGTAAGCCCTCTTCACCGCTTCGTTTTATAAATTAGATCTAAAACACAAGGGTCTAGCTTATCCTATCGTTTTTTAACGTGTGATATGAACACTAGTCATTTATGAACTTTACATAAAATGGATAGAGGTAAATAATATATATACCGTCAGTAGACAGTTATTTAATGTATGTACTAGTCAATTTAAAACATCTCTTTATGGGAAATAGCGAGTAATTTTTTACTTTACAGCTGGAAAAATTTAGCCGTAAGTTATTTAATACGTTATTCAATTTTACACAGACAATCCCAGTGAAATATAAATGAAAACTTTAAACACATTAAATCACTTAAGATGCTAGTATATAAATTACCACAAAACAGAAGAAACTGAAAATATCTCCACGAATATAAGAAGTACTATGTACGAAAACTCTCATAATATCGAGCTAGTTATTCTCAGAATTCTCTGAGTGACTGATATCTGAGCTAGGAGAGACGAGGAATATATCTATGGATTCCGTTCTTTCGCTCCTTAATGCGAAAGTCACACCTCCGACCAGGGCCGGGCCAATTCGCCGTTCCATTCCTGAATAAAAGGTAATTTTTTCACCTCTGCCGCCTCTCAGCTACGTAAGAAATTCCCTTGAAAATGTAACACTCCAAGTACGTCTCAGGCTTATCGTTCCGTTTCTCTGATCAAAGAACGATTACGCCGTAATGCTCACTTCGCTCTGTTCCACGTTCGTGCTTAATTGTCAGATGGCTCGCGTGTTAATTGCGATGGTGAATCAGGCGTTACTGTATAGCAAAAAATAAACTAGATGAGGAGGGGCAAAAGTGGATGATAACTGCTGCACTATTTCCATATGTGACAAGGAGAAGACGTTCAAACTCTTCACCATTATCACAACAAAGTTTACGAAATAATCTATCGTTCAACGAATGCGTCTTAATAGTGTTAATAACACTGATAACATAGTTCAATGATTTGTGGAGTCTTTCACTAAGATGCTTGGCGACTAAATGTTGTCGATGAATAACGCAATGAATTGTTAAAACACCTGGTGCGACATTTTTTAAGTAGGCCTGAAACCCACGATGACGAACGAACGAACGAACTTTATTTTCAAAGGATTAAGAATTGGGCACGTAGGCCCGTCTTACATTCTGCCCTGCTTCTCTCTGTCATCTTACATACCGTATCCATTCAATCGCACATGTATTTTGAGCATTATTTAAGCATACAACATTATCAAGTAAAATAACATCCAGTCATAATCAAATTTAAGTATGTTTAAAAAAGAGAGAGAGAGAGAGAGAGAGAGAGAGAGAGAGAGAGAGAGAGAGAGAGAGAGAGAGAGAGAAATTAATAAAAATACATTAATAAAAAAACAAAACATACAAACAAACAAAATCTAAACTATTCATACAGTAAAATAGACATAATTTGAAACGTAATCAGATTATGGTGGTATATAATAAGAACTCGTGACATATTGGAAATCTGCTGCTGAATGACCTGGGACTTCGTGTGTTGTCAGCGCATGCGGAAAATGTTCCCACAGGTGAGCAGCTTTGAGTCCCAAGCAGATACTGCCACAGGGAGTGAATTGTTGTCGCCTCCACTATACGAGATCCAGCTTTATGACCTATGCTCCTTAGGGAGGTAAAGGGTATTGACTGATAGATGAGAATCGTGCATATAGGCCCTTCTTGCATTTTGCCCTTCCTCTTACTCATCCTTTATTGCTAGTTATCCAGACATTCTCCAACATACTTAAGGTAGTAGTTTAATGGCGATGCAACATTATAAGTAGTATAAAAGCATAAATTTACAGTATCTGATTACAATTAAGAAGTAAGGTATATTAAAATGAAAAACTAGATCATCAGACCTTCCATACAGTATATTAGATAATAATTCGAAACATAATCGCTTATAGCGGCATATAATCCGCACTCATAATGTATTTGAACAATCTACAATTATATGAGTAGGGACCGTGCATGTTTTTCAGGTCATGTGGAAGATTGTTCCAAAGATGAGCAGCTGATTAAGCCAAGCTCTTCTTGTACAAATCTAGCCTGGGCTTGGGTACCTGTAACTGGTTTAAGCGCTGACTACGTTTTTCATTGAATTTTAAAAGTGGCCACAGATACGTTGGAGCATTCTGTGACAAGATTTTGTGAGCGAATTTAGCTTTGTTAAATAGGAAGCGCTTTCAAAGGGGTAATATTTTAAGATAGTTATATAGATCTATACAATGTGTTTGGTGTTTATCAGCGACTAGGCGCACTGCACGTTTTTGAAGTGAATGGAGCCTTTTTGTGTTGGATATGGAACAACCATCCCAGATTGTGGAACACTAGTCTAGCTATGTTTGTATATGAGATGTGTAGAACATTTTCCTTGCCCCCTCATCCAGGAAGTGTTTGATTTGGGCTAATTGGTAAACTTTTTGTGCCGTTAGCTTTGTGAGTGCACTTACATGTGAGTTCCAACTTAGGTGCTGGTCAACAGTTAGACCTAGAGTTTTATGTTCATTTGCGTTTTCAATTAGTGATGTTCCAATGTAGAGCTGAAATGTAGTTTTCTGCGAGTTTTGTAGTTTTTTTGTCTGATTGATATTATTAACATACATTTCGTTTGACTAATATTTATTTGCATTCCATTCACGTTGCTCCACTTAATAAGATTATGTATATCGTTTTGTAAAGATAGTTCTAGTGAGGTGCAACTTTTGTCACTAGTGTAAACAGTACAGTCATCGGCAAACAGGTCACATGATGAATGTTTGATGTGCAGAGGAAGATCATTAATGTATACGGCAAAGAGAAGAGGGCCGAGAATAGAGCCCTGAGGAACACCGATATCGACAACAGTTGGGTTGGACAAAGAATTATTGTAAGACACCACTTGTTGTCTGTCTGTCAGGAATGATTTAATCAACTTCACCAGCTTAAGAATTACTTTCATTGTTTATAATTTTCTGATTAAAATAGTGTGATCTATCATATCGAATGCTTTTTTAAAGTCTACAAAGATTGCTCCACATAAATTATCATTATTGATGTTTAGATGCCAGTTGTCTATCATGTTTGTTAAGGCTGTGTGGCATGAATGTTTTGGTCTAAACCCCGACTGACTATCAACTAGCAGGTCATTATTGGCTTGTTGTTCTATTGCTGTTTTGTGTATGTGTTTCTCCAGTGGTGGCATGGCTAATGCAGTGATCATTTCGACCACTTGTCATACTGATTTATTGCATACCAACGGTGAACACTCTGTACCGATGATCATTTTCCACGTGCATTCAAATTCAACTCACTTTTTCACCTTTTGAACTAGTGGGGCGTGTTGCAAAAACCACGAGTTTTTGCAGCAACAATGGCAATTTTCACGTGCGGGTTAAAGTGACCCAGTTTTTGGACATTAAAAAAAAATTAACCTAGTGCACACAGAAATGTATACACATTTCTCTGAGCTCAGTTTTAATGACATTTTCACTTGTCTTTACAGTTTGCCAATCAATTATATAAAACTTGTCTAATCTGAATGGCGGCACTTAACTTTTGTCCAGTAGTATATATCAGGTTTAATGGAGTTCCCATTCATCATCTTTCTGAAGGAAGGCATATATAGCAAAAATTTGGGCATTTTTTGGGGTTTATATTTAAACATATACACTCAACCCCCCATTTGCGTGTGTTCCATTCACGCAATTTTGAATATGTGCGAGCTATCTTTTATTGGTCCAGAGGAAACATCCCGTATTGAGATTGCAATTCTGTTTTGCAATGATATAAGTGATAAAACATTTAATTTATTTATATCAGGTTTACTGGAGTTCCCATTCATTGTCTTTCTGATAAAGGCGCGTACAGCAAAATATCAGGCATGTTTCAGATAAATGTTTCACCATTCACAGTTATGCTATAGGACTTGTGCAACATTTAGGCCTGGCATGCACTTCACACGAGAAATCCTGAAAAGCAGTATAAGCAGACAGTGTAAAAGACGAGCTTTATAGATGTACAGTTCATAATCACTTGTGAAAGTCCAGTTTCATCTAAATCATACACATTACAAGGTAATGAAATTGAATGCGGGAAACTATAACAACATTGCTGAAAGAAACACCACTACAAGATGAAGAATCATAAATATACCTTGATAGCATTATAGACATAGTTGGAGAGACAGGCAATGATAAACAAATAGGAATACAGCAGGTTAGAGTGGAAAATATATGGGGATCAACAGAAATCAAGTCCAACACAACAATCAGAATTTGAAATTCAGATGTCAAGTAAAGCCTAATGTATTGCTCTGAAACATGGGTGGAGGTGGGGGTGGGGGAGGGGGGGGACCCAAATAAACAAACAAACAAACCAAAGTGCTATAGTCTTACATAAATGGGTGCTTGCGTAGAATATAGGATAGAATGATTTTGAAGTGGTATGACACGATCACTAATGTGGAACTGACAAACCAGAACCAGACAAGCGCTAGTGGAACAAGTGATGGGAAGAAGACGCTGCTGGGGATGGATAGGACACACCTGTCGATAGCATCACCAATGCAGTCCTTGTTCTGGAGTCTCCAGGGTAAGAGAGATAGGAGGAAGACCGAAGAACACATGGAGAAGAGAGCTGGAGACAGATATGAGGGAGATCCTGAGCTGATGGCACGGGACAGGAAGACTGTGCATATGTTTTTTTAAGGCCTATGCTCCTTTGGGAGCTGAAGGGTGATGATTGTGGCGGTATTGGCTCCCCTGCTTTGCAATAGTGGTTCAACAATGTAGTATAAACATGAGAGTTTTCACAGGTATCAACCTTCGCTCAAGATTACTCTTGGAAAAGATATAAATAGAAGAATGATACTTCTACTTCAGGGATCCTCACAGGATTTTAAATAAAAGCGAACATAACAACTAGGATCATCTAAGCTGTCATGAACTTATTATTCGACCACCTCTTCTGTAAGGAAATATTGACTCGTGTTTTTTTTTAGCCCCAAGCTGAAGATTATTCAGGAATTATTAATGTTTTGGCTCTATTTGGTTTTATGTATTTAAAACATTATGAGTCATACGGGTGCAGACACATAATTCACTCAATAGTGATTAATTCATCTATAGATTTAAAGTTACAGATAAACAGGTTTAATAAACACTTATAGGTTAACAGTGTAAAATAAATAAAGTTTTTTTTATAAAAATGAAGCGATCATATTTGTTATCATCGGATGATGTTAAATTTTGGTGGATGATAGGAAAAAATGCGAAATGTTCATTGAATGTGCTTGTAAGTTACTTCACTGCCGGTGTGGCGGTCAGTTGACGCGGCTTCAGTCGCTTGTGGTTTCAACATGTGCTATGGACTGGTCCTATTAAATAGTCAAGTCTGGTGGCACTAGAACATCCAATTCAACATGGCCGGGGTTACTACTTAGGTTGTCAAGCGTCTTCAAGACCCGTCTGATGTAGGTGGCTAGCGTCGACTGCTAGCAACTTGTACCACAATCTAAGAGGAAATAAATGCCTCTTTTTAAATATTGCGTCTCCTGATATAAATATCAGACGACCTCCGCTTCATCCACCACTTCATCTTCCTCAGAAGGATTACCTTCACTGAACATTAATGTTAGACCCCGTGAGTTGGATGAAAGTGCTTTTGGACAAAGGAAGACGACAATTTATATATATACAAGGTATATTACTTTCTTAAGTGTTAGTATAAATATATACACAATGTATCATCACCCACTCCCTGCTCTCTATGAAACTTGGGGCCATCTCTGCTATTCGTTCCTTGTGAGAAAACCCGCACGAAGCAGCCACCAGCTCTTGCAGTGGTGGTTCATGAAACAAGTGATTTTTAAGTGATGAGGCTGCCAGTCTCATATGCAACTGTACATCCACACGCTAATTATGAATGTCAAAATGTGAATATAAAATGGTAAAATGTACATATAGCAACTTACACCGATATCGGGCGAACTAATAAACAGAATTGATGCACAAAATTGCTGTAATTTACTGCAACTAGTTTGAGATGCAGTAATCCCTCAGATAGATGAGGTTACAGTGTGCAGAGTGCTTCTACTTTTTCCACTCGAGGACGGTCCTAAGGCTTGGGCTGTCAGTATTATTATGGGAGTTCTTCGCTCTATTATTTTATCAGCTACTCCTAATCATGTGGCGGTCCTATTGGGTGTACTGGTTACGAGCTCTAATTCTGGTTGTCTGTGATCTCTCTTCATGACAAAATTAGAAGTCAGTGAAGAAGCCTTAAAATGATGTATGTTATAAGCGAAATTTTTGCCGCCTCACATATGTTGCTTCGTTGGAGACAGCTCCAATCAGAAGTAGTTTATCTTAGCACTTTCACGCCAAACCAACCTAAAATAAGTATCTGATTTTGGTAGGTGCAAGACGCGTCTAGATATTCCCCTTACATGTGATTTTCAAACTAATCTGACCATCCTCCATGACCATATACGGTTTTGCCACTTCCATAGTTACTTATCATGTTTAACAACTTACTACATCAAAGATCAAATACCGATAGTCTCTTTCAAGATGTTACTTCTCGTAGTTGTTTACCACCACAAAGTCACTCATCTGGAAATGTTATATCATGTCCTTTAACAAGGTGGTTATCTTCCCACACCCCAGTGAAATCGGCCGTGTATTTGGGTACTTCATGTTTGCGACTATCTCCAAATACCATCTGTTATCCATGTCGGAAAACAAGAACACTATGGGTTCATGAAAATGTTTTCCATCCATGCTTACGAATCAAACGGTTGCTATCTACCTTCCCCCAATGTCACTGTATGTAGACCCCTAATCCGTCTGGTTTGCGATTAAACAAACAACCATGTCGACCTGGCTGCAAAACAGGTCAAGCGATCATGCAACCGTAGGGAGTGACAAGATAAAATAAGACAACCTTCGTCGATGAGAGCTAAAAATGCGATAAGGAGCGGGTGAGAAAAAAGAAAAGAAAGGGCACAGAGAGAGTTGAAGGAGGTCAAGGGAAAATGTAAAGATTGAAGATTTTACTTGTCATATTGATAATGATGACGATACACATTCCATAGCGAATATAACGAGTAAAAGCATTCGTCAGCGAAATATGACTTTGAAAAATCCCTCTAAGATTATATGGCTTTATTTGTGAATATGTTATGATTTATGCGAGCACATTTGGTTATGACATCAAAGATTAAAAACAAAAACAAAAACCGATTGTATTTGGACTTAGTCTGATGTTAAATCAGTGCGAGTGAATGTTACTGATATGTTAGCACGTGGTAGGATAATATAAGACAGGGGTCTTCAACTTTTTTCGCGCTGCGGGCACATATTAGGTTTATAAAGAAGATAGTGGGCACACACCAAATATCGCGACAGACATATTTAAAAAAAAGGTTCAATTTTACAACAAAATAGGGTGACTGTTACGTTGGGTTTTTTTTTACTTTTAGATATGTTGGTATAATCGTGCTGATACGAAGGTGAATGACATGGGTGTCAAGGCAGTGCATTCAATTGTATATAAACTTAATAAGATCTTTCGTGGATGGGTCCAGATAACATGACTTGTTTATTCAGACGACACGATATTCACTTCATAGTAGTACATGAATTAATAATCATCAGCAAGGCACAGAACGTCTCAGTCAGTTCAATTCATCAGTACAAATCTAGCCGATGTACTAGAGATGCCTAAAGAGGTAACATCTAAGTAATGTGGGCTAGAGGTGACGATGCTTAAATTTGATAGTAGACTTACTTTCTACAATTTACGGAACTTCTCCATAAGTCCGGAGTCATCATAAATAAAGTGGCAGCCTCCAAAATATACATGCCACTTGACAAAGTACTTGAATCCTCTACCGAAAACGGGAGCTCATAAAACACGTCTGACTAGGACGAATAATTCTAACAGAAGGCTTCGAGCTAACGGTCTGCATAAATTAGTGCAGAACTTATTACGTCCTAATCACCTAGTGACATAAACCTTATATCGCGTTCACTTACAATTAATAATGTTGCAAAATACATCATGTTGGCCCCAGATAGAATCGTTACCGCGTAGATTAAACTGCTAACAAAACTAAGTTGGTCAACATGTAAAATACATTATAATCTTCTTTAACAGTGACATATTTATATAATACTTACTTACGGCTGAGTAATCACATTAAATGATATAACCAAAAGTCAGGATTTGAAGAAAAAAAATATTTTTAAGACATTTAAGTCAAACTTAAAATTAGTGCGATATTTGTTACTGCATGTCACTGACTAAACTTTTAATAGTTAAGACCGTTGCTGGACGCGAAAATCATTCAAATCAGCACCAGTGAGCCGCGACCAGTAGCCAGGTATGACAATGTTCATTGTTGAAAATAATGATTCACAAAGATATTTGGAGCAAAAATATGAGTGTATCTTATACGTCGCACTTTTAAAAGAACGTGTAATCTTTTTTTTTTTTGGTCGACCAAAGGTATGTTCATTCTTTAAAATCTTACGCGGGCACACAAATAAGCATTGGTGGGCACCATGGTGCTCGCGGGCATCGCGTTAAGGACCTGTGATATAATACGATAAACAGTTCTTAGGCCAACATATACAAAGTCGCTCCCTATTTATTACACGTTTATATCCCCACTTGTATCTCTTGCAGCGGTTCTCAAAGTGTGGTCCCCGGATGCCTGGGGTTTCCCGAGACCTTTCTGAGGGTCCGCGAAGTCAGAACTATTTTCATAATAATCTAAGATGTTATTAGCCTTTTTCACTCTCATTCTCTCACGAGTGTACTGTTGAATTTTCCAGAGCTTACACGACGTGTGATGACGTCATCGCTCTGACGGCTAATGGAATGCGTGCTTGTGTATTCTTTTGTTTTCTAGAAGTATATAAGGAGGATAGTGAGATTCCCTTCCGTAGCTAGGTAGTGAAAACAAAAACTGCAGTCCTCGCCCCGTGCTCAAATACAACTCACTTAACCCCTTTCAAAAAAATACAGTCACTTCCGTCCTACTTGTATCGCTTCAACCCCAATTTCTGATGACGTAATTTCATGTTCACTATGATTGAATGACTCATAGGATTTGTGGCTAGTGTTTATTTACTAACTAGTCACGCTCAAATACTTAGTGTTAAATCTTGTTTAAGTATTCTTACCCTAACTCTAATAAATGGCAGCACCTTAGTGCTGATCCGACGTAGAAGTCCATACTGTCATACTACTTCTTTATTTCTTACGAGCGCCTGAAACATACCTTAATGTGTGTAATACTTATATAAGACAGTAGGTTTAGGGTACGTATAAATATGTGCGTTTTCTAATGCAATAAATATCGATAGACATAACCCACATAAACAAAAGCTCTTTTGGGGTCCTCAGTAATTTTTAAGAGTGTAAAGGGGTCATGAGACAGCAACAACAAAAAGTTTGAGAAACGCTGATCTATTGGAATCACATAAATAAAATAAAAAATGTCAAAGACAAGTAACAATGTCTGCCATTTGACAAATACGTTTTATTTTTTGTTTTCCACAAAGAGAATAAATATAATAAAATATACAATGGCCAATAAACTAAAGCTACAAGAGAGAGTAAATAAATATGTTTCCCCAATATGAGATCACGTGTTCAACTGACTGGATCTCACGTTCACCTGTAATGTAATAAAATGGCACTTGATTCTCTCTATATGTTGGCGTTTATTTATTATATACTAGCAACAATCCGCCAAAATTGGCAGGTTTTTAATTATAGTAGTGTTGTTTCTGTTACATGTATTACATTGCTGCTTCTTCTATAGTCTCGCTTGCTCGCTGTGAATGACGCGATCGTCTCTTCCTTTTAGCCATCTTATCATATTGATCAATAATAATTAGTCTGCAATACTTTAAATTAAAATTTTGTCTTGAAGAAACAATTTAAAAACTTACATTTTAAGGTTCTTTTTAAGAAAAATGACGAGTTAAATCCGTTTCCCGAATGAAACTGGACAGAAGAGTATCTTGATTTTCTTTTCATTTAATGCACACCGTCACACTTTTTCTTTTTTCGGGAGAGTACATATAAGGGGAAACGATACAATGTTATTGTCTAACTTTCA
This sequence comes from Oreohelix idahoensis, assembly GCA_024509875.1. Classification (NCBI taxonomy): domain Eukaryota; kingdom Metazoa; phylum Mollusca; class Gastropoda; order Stylommatophora; family Oreohelicidae; genus Oreohelix; species Oreohelix idahoensis. The sequence continues at coordinate 37,030 of JAMPIV010019700.1, forward strand.
ACCACAGTTGCACTCCCTTAGCTTCCGGCGGTAATTATGTTAGTTGGGATGGGATTAGTTGCTGTGAAGGAATAGAAATGTAACATTACGAAGTGACTTTTCAATCCCTCCGTGTGTGTGTGTGTGTGTGTGTGTGTGTATGTATATATATATATATATATATATATATATATATATATATATATATATATATATATATATATATATATATATATATATATATATATATATGTGTGTGTGTGTGTGTGTGTGTATGTGTGTCTTTATAGTTCGGACATACTGAGAGTGGGTGTTGTGTGTCACCGACAGTGTGGGTTTAAAAAGAAAAAAAATATTACACACATAAAAGTATGTTTCAGGCACTCGTGAGAAATAAAGGTAGAATGGAAAAAAACAAAAACAAATTGTAAAACGTCTTTCTAGGTGAAAGGACAAATAGAACACCTACGTTGCGGACACAAGGTCTTCGTCAGGGACAGACAAACAAAAAACAGAAGGAAAAGAAGTTAATTCTAAGTGGGAAACATAAAACTTTAAAAATAAGAGAAAACACTCCCTGATGTGTGTCACATGTTGGAATTAAAATGTCTGCCACTGAACCGGAAACCGGAAGGGGATCTCATATACTCGTGAGAAATAAAGAAGTAGAAAACTAGTCACTCACGTCTGTTGTTTTTCTGTTGTCTAGTTTTCTACTTCTTTATTTCTCACGAGTACCTGAAACATACCTTTATGTTTGTCTAATATTTATTTATTGTTTTTTAGTTTGGTTTCAGTCCATCGTCCCATTGTTCACAGATTTGGTTAATTTCCCCGTTATGTCTCCTGGCGCCGCCGTTTCTTGATTCTTCCCTTCCCAGAACATCTCCTCTACTAATTATTCACTCATTCCTTCCTTCATTCATTAATTCATTGCCCTTCAGCCTCTCGACAAGGTAAGGCCCTCAACAAACACACGCCAAAGCCTCCTGTTCTGTGCCATCCGTTTAAATGTTTTCTCCGTGTCTTCTTTATCCTCGAGTCCGATTGGCTAAGCTGTTAGAGCGCTTGCCTCTCGTGGCAAAGTTACCTGGTTGCAGAACCTGGTAGAATCACGCTCCAGTTTAACCAGATGTAAATGGGCACATGACTCCGCTCTTGAGTTAGAGAAGTCAAAAGCATCGAAAAAGGGAACATGTAATTCCATCTCATAAAACTGGGCCTAGTACATTGAAGTCTCTAACACTGCATTCTCCTACGGCAGTGTCTGCTATGGGGTTATATTTATCTTATGTTTATCCTCTTCACGTTTATCTCTAATTCCCTTCCTTATGTGTTTTTTGGTGTCCCTCTCTCCCGTTATTTCCTATAATCTCGTTAAGTTTTCAAGAAAAGCTTCCTAGAGAGATTCATTGTGCATGTGCTGTCTGTCTGTTTTCTTGTCTATCTACCTGACTTTTGTCTGTCTGTCTGGCTTCTTGCCTTCTATCTGTCTTCCTGTCTTCCTGCCTTCTATCTGCCTGTCTGCCTGTCTTCCTGCCTTCTATCTGCCTGTCTGCCTGTCTTCCTGCCTTCTGTCTGCCTGTCTGCCTGTCTTCCTGCCTTCTGTCTGTCTGTCTGCCTGTCTTCCTGCCTTCTATCTGCCTGTCTGTCTGTCTTCCTGCCTTCTATCTGCCTGTCTGCCTGTCTGCCTACCTTCTGTCTGCCTGTCTGCCTGTCTTTCTGCCTTCTGTCTGTCTGTCTGCCTGTCTTCCTGCCTTCTATCTGCCTGTCTGCCTGTCTTCATGCCTTCTGTCTGCCTGTCTTCCTGCCTTCTGTCTGTCTGTTTGTCTGTCTGCTTGCCTTCTGTCAGTCTGCCTGTCTTCCTGCCTTCTGTCTGCCTATCTGTCGCTCTGTCTGCCTTCTGTCTATCTGTCTGCCTGTCTTCATGCCTTCTGCCTGCTTGTCTTCATGCCTTCTGTCTACTGTCAGTCTGTCTTCTGTCAGCCAGTCTTGTCTGCCTGTCTTGATGTTTTCTGTCTGCCTGCATGTCTGGTTGTTAATATATCTTATATCTGCCTGACTGTCTCTTTAACTCCTTGCTAGTTTCAAAACTGACTGTCCATCTCACTATCTTTATTTCTCTACCTTGCTACGTTTTCAGAAATCAATTACACGCATATATATTTTAGCTTACGTTTTTAATAGCTTCATCATGTTCCTTTTTTTGTTTTTGAGTTTTGTTTTGTCAAACACGCAAAATCTTTTTAGCATTTCTGTCTAGCATTTGCACCGTAGCTCTGAACAGAGAAACAAAGAATTGGTCTACTGCACAAGACGACTAATATAAGGGCATGAATGGGGCTGACATCATCAGCATGTAAAATACATTTCTACAGAAACCATCGCTGGAGGGGCATGAGAATGATTGGCGCACGCTTCCTTTGAGGGAGACCAGTTGAAGCATTTTCTCCCTGCTCCACAAGAAACGTGAAGTAAAATGATGAAAGATTCTGTCCCCTAAGTCTTCCATCCCCAGTACTTCACTACAACTTCACTACAACTTCACTACAACTTCAGTACAACTTCTCATCTCTCACTCATTGCTTTCCTGCCACTTTGGAAATCAATTTGGCTTTAAGCATTAAAAGTCCTGGAATACTAGGCATTAAAAACTATTGATTTCGCTGGAACCTTGCAGGGGGAGGGGGGGGGGGGGAAGGGGAGCCAACAGTTCCGGAGTGTTTAACCGATTTGTTAAATCTTTCCCCTTTAATAAGAAAGCCGTGTGTTCGTATCTTTCAACAAGCAGAACTATTCAAAGCGCTTTCTTCAAATGGCTATTTGCTCTGTATGGAACGAAACGGAAAAACACGATAGTTATGGTAACAACCTAAATCTGTTAGATAAACTATCATCTAGTTCTTCTTCCACATTTCAACTCCTAAAAGAGCATAGGCCTTCAATAAACATACGACTCGTCTTCCTGTTCGTGCCATCAGCTCCAGGTCTGTTCAGGACCTCTTCATTCCCTACAAGTCTGTCTTCAGATCTCTGTTCCACAGAGTGGACTACGGAATGTGGTGATTGGAAGAGATCCAGAGGTAGATGACTTCACAAAGTCCTTGATTCTTTTATTTAATTTTAATACTTTTGTTTTACTAAGGGGGTCGTCCACATATGACGTCACGTAGTAAGGGGGAGCGGGGGTCAAAACTGTGTGACGTTGTGTGACGATGGGGGGAGGGGGCTTTGGAAATAAATGTGGAATCGCACAAAATTTAAAGAGTCATTATCCGCAATAGTTAACTTTTATCTGCAATAGTTAACTTTTAGCCGTAATAGATAATTGCTAATTATTAAGTCTTTAAGGAGGTGGGGGATTTCCCACATGTTTCGCTCAGGGAATTTTCTGTCACTTTTAATTTTCGTATAGTATTTGAATTTAAGCGTTGGCTTTATCCACGTTTCTTAAAAGTATGGTAAGGTTATGCATAATTGTAAAGGAATTGCAATGAGGATTAATAAAGTATATTATTGGGACAATCCACAACAAAAACTGGTAAAATTGGCTTCGAATACGGGCCTTTCTCTTTTCTGAGCTATGTAAAAGTATACACTTTTTAAAAATACAGATTTGCCTGTATACTGATTGTTGTTGTTGTTTTGAAGAGGTGATGGGTGGAGAGCGAGTACTTAACAGCTGACCGTTATTGCTTCTTCTCGTTCTATCTTGGTCTACCCCGTTCAATCTGAAAATTGGTTATAATTGGGGTATTTAGTATCATTTTTTTTACTAATTTTGTACTAAGTTTAAATAACTATTGTCTTTTTGTAGTTGCTGGTTTTAATTTATATTAGTATTTGTCATTTTATTTTCAGTTTTGTATTGTACATAGATAACTATTGTCCTTTGCACTTAGTTTTAATTTGTGTTATTGTTTTTTTTTTTTTAAATCTCGTTGCCATTCTTTGTCCTATGAGTAGTTAATGGGTTTGCGAATTTTCTGGTTTTATTTTTTTAATGATTTGTTAGTTTTTGTTGATTAATTTCTATTTGGTTGAATGTCTTTTGTGAAGTATCATTTTTGTTATTGTTGTTTGATATTGCCACTGTTACTAACCTTATATGTTTTCCTTTGTTTTATGTATACAAGGTTTATCGTTTAAGGATTGATTGGGCTTCCCCTGGGGCATCTATACTTAACACCGTATCCCCTTTCATGTCTATATTGTTATTTCTAAAGTATGTTTTTAATTCAAGCCTCTGTTGATCATATTTTGTACAGTGGATCAGGTGGTGGTCTATGTCATTTTCTTCCTGACATTCTTGGCAGTGTGGTTCCTCTATCATGAAGAATGCTGCACCGAGACGGAGACGCCACAGCTTTTTGTTCGAGGGTACCTTTAGTTCTTCTCTGACCTGGCATGTCCTTATTGGTTCTTTCAGCAGTTTGAACGCGTGTCTCTCTTTTCTACTGTTCTTCTAAACTTTTTAGAATTGCTACCATCTCTGCAGTAAAAATCGAAGCCCCTTCAGTTACACTGTAGCTCTTTTTTATTCCCCACTGTGGTATTACAACTCCTGCACCTAGTTGCCCACTATCACGCTTGGATCCAACAGTGTAGACAGCCAGACTTTGTTTTGTTAGTTGATCTATGAACTTTCTACTTATCATTTTGGCTTCCTCATCTTCTATGTTTTGTTTGATCTTTTCAGTAAGTAAGTAGTCTATGATTGGTGTTTTTAGTTCCCAGGGTGGTATTTTGCTTCTATATTTATTACTATTTTCTATTGTGTTTGACAGTTCTTTGAACTGCGTTAGATCTTCTGTAGTTCTCCACCCTGTTGGATATCTATCTTTATTTAAGGGAACGTCCCATACACTTGGTTAGTTTTTGACAAATGCTTTATGTGCTGGGTGGGTCACTTCTTGCGCTACTTTACTCCAATAATTTAATCTTAGTTCTTTCCTTCTTAGACCAAGGGGCGGTATGCCAAGAGCTACTTCTAATGCTTCTACTGGTGTTGATATAAATGCACTTGTAAAGGTTCGCATGGCTGCATTTTGAATTCTGTCTAGTTTTGCTTTGTTAGAAGCTGCAGCTGAGTCATAGACTATGCTGGCATAATCCAGTTTCCCCCCTGATGAAAGACTTGTAGAACATAAGCATTATTTTATAGCTGGCCCCCAATCCGTTACCTTTTACTATCCTTAGTATATTTAGGGGTCCCACACAGCTTTCTACTAAATTGCCTATATGTTTATTCCAATTTAGTTGTTTATCTAAAGTTATGCCCAGAAATCTTGTTGTTGAGGAGTTACATATTTTCTGTCCTTTAATGGTTATATTGATTTTGTAATTTTTTTTTAAATTTCCTTTGCTGAATATCATACCTACTGTTTTGTTTACATTAATTTGGAAGCCCCAACTTTTCATCCACTCTGAAACTTTGTCTATTTGATTTTGAAGTTTTTGGTAAACATGGTCCAAGTTTTTTCCAGATCGCCAAATGGCACAGTCATCTGCAAATTGTGATACTGCATTCTTAATGTCGTTAAATTCATCTGCTAAATCATTTACAGCTATAGTGAAAATTGAAGGTGAGATCACTGATCCCCGAGGAATCCCATTCTGTTGTTCATATATTTCTGACTTATCATTGTTCACCTGTACAGCAAAATACCTGTCCTGTAAAAAGCTTTCTAGATCCCTATAGGTTTTACCAGTAATGCCAATCTTTTTCATTATGTAAAGAGCTCCATCTCTCCAGCATTCATCATATGCTCTTGCGACATCTAGAAAGACTGCCACTGTTTTCTCTTTCCTCTTGAACCCTAGCTTTACGCCGTGTTCTAATCTTACAAGCTGGTCTACTGTACTTCTGTCTGCTCTAAACCCTGACTGGTTTGGGCTATATAACTGATTTTTTTCCAGGTAAAATTTAACTCTTTTGTTGACCACAGTTTTCAGTATTTTACCTAGTTGTGATGTTAAGGAGATAGGCCTATATGAACTTACATCATGGGCTTCCTTATTGGGTTTTAGGATGGGTACTATCATAGCTACTTTCCATGCTTTTGGTATCTTTCCTAAGCTCCAGATTTTGTTATAAAGGGAAGTTATTATGTTTATAGTTTTTTGGGTACTTTCTTAAGGATTTCATAACTAAATATATCATGCCCTGAGGCAGTATTAGATTTCTCTTTTATTGCACTAGTTACTTCTTCTTCTGTTATATCATCATCTAAACAGTTTGTTTCATCTATCTGGTCTGGTAGTTCCTTTGAAAACTGTATCCTAAGTCTTTCTCTTCTGTAATTTTCTTCCTGTCCAAGACTACTTTTTGCACTGACTTTATAGAAATACTCAGCAAGGCATTAGCTTTTTCTTTATCTGTTTCTGCTCTCTTTGGTAGTTTGATTGTTGGCATTATTGTTTTCTTATTGTTCCCTTTGATTGCCTTAAGTTTTGTCCATATTTCTTTAATTTGAGTGTTAGGTTTAAGTGACTGATAAAACTCCTTCCAGCTAGTTTCTTTGGCTTTAAATATTATTCTGTTTGATTCATTCCTAATATGTTTATACTCATCATAGTTTTCTTCTGTTCTGTTATTTCTATATTTTTGTAAGTCGCTTTTCCTTCTCTCGTGAATTTCTGCACAGCTTTTATTCCACCAGGTAACTGGTTCTTTATTCCACTGAGTTTTTCTTTTCTTATTAATGTTTTTTTATTGGTTTAAGGTGCTGTGGCATATTTTTATTTGGTATATATTTTATTGCTATTTTCAGAATTTCATTGGTCAGTGTTTCTGCCCACAAGTCAGTATCATCTGATTCCATGTCTTTATATTCCGTCACCTCCAGCTCTGATTGGAAAGCTTCCCAGTTCTCTTTTTTATAGTTGAAAGTCGGTTTCTCTGGTTCTGGGTTTGAAATGACGTTTTCATGCATGGTTATTATAATGGACAGATGATCTGATTTGTGTCTTGTAACACTTCCCAATTTACATTCGCTAGGTTGTTATTTGCTATACTTATGTCTATTTCTGAGTCTGCCCTGTTAGCTTGTGGATTAATTCTAGTTGCAGTTCCATCATTTAGTATTAGAAGGCCATTGTTTTCTATAAAGTCAAGTAGGCGCTTTCCTGCATTGTCTGCATGTTGTCCACCCCAAGCATAATGATGGGAATTAAAATCGCCTACTATGACTGTTTTGGAGCCTAGTCTGGTGCTTATGGCTAGTATTTCTTCATCTTTAATTATGCCATTTTTAGCGTATACATTTAAGATTGTTAGATTGTTTGGTTCAGCTGCTATAGTAACCTGGATACCTTCTATGTTGGTTGTATCAAATACTTCCCAGTCTATAATTTTAAATGTTTCGTTAACTAAGACTGCAACACCCCCTCCTCTACCTTCTTTCCTATCGTGCCTAAGTATCTTAAAGCCCTGACAACTATATCTCTTATTTGGGGTTAAATGTGTCTCTTGAAGAGCGTATATAGTGTTAGTTCCAACTATATCTGCTAGTAGGGGTGCACAATTCTTTTTGATACCCCTACAATTCCACTGAATAATTCTAAATCCTTCTAAGTTGAACTTTAACATCATCTAGTATCCCTTTTATTTTTTGTTAAACTATCAAATTTGCTCTTATTCTGTATTTCCTGTACTCGCGGGCCCATTATCAACCATGTTCCCAAGAAATTCCTCATTCAGACTTGTCATTTTGTACCTAATTTTTTCCACTAAGTATGGTAAAAGTACCTCAACTTGTTCTTTGATAGATTCTTCTAGGTTGCTCTTGTTTTCCTGTTGTATTATGTTCTTTTTGACCACTTTCCTATTTTCATCCAATACTACATTCGTTTCTCTGCCTAGGTTTATCTCCTGTCTTTCACATTCCATTCTTTTTACTCGTATTTCATTTTCCTCTTTTAGTTCAGACAGTTTGACTAGTATTGTTTCATTTTCTTCTTTCAGTACAGTCAGTTTAGCTACATCCTGAGCAATTTGGTGCTGTATGGCTTTCACTTCTTGAAGCACTGCCTCTGCACTTTTCAGCGCATTCACGTTTTCCAATGTTGTAGCTGAACTGTCTGGCCGACTGTTTTCTTTTGTTTTGTTAGTTACTTTCTGGTCTTTTTCTTTTGACAGCTGCGATTAAAAAGTTTTAATTTCTTCTTTTACAGAAGCCTTTTCACACTGTGTTGAGGGGTGATTACTGGAGCAGTAATTGCAAATCGTTTTTCCCTTACAATTGTTCCTTCCGTGGCCGAATTTCAAACAGTTGGAGCATTGTAGCACAGGGCGTTACTTTATTTAATACGCCTTACTAGCAAGAAAAATATAAGTGAAGTATAAGGGTTTAACTTTAATGGCTATCACCGTGAAATACTTCTAATACTTAGAACTATTTTCCTCTTACCAGAAATCCAGAATGAAATCTCCACGAATCAGTTATACACAGCATTCCATAAAAGAAACATGGTTTCAGGACTGCGCGCTAGACTCTTCAAATTTGGACTGACGACTGATGACTGGGTTTTAGAAACAGCAGTATATAAATCATAAATATTGCTCTTAATCTCTAAGGGCGTTATTTCGTACTCCAGTGTGGGACAAAATTCAGGATCTAGAGTTCCCAAGATGAAAGGCGTTACGTCACGGTCTCCCAGAGTTTTCGTCTGGAGCTCTGACCGAGATCAAAAGTCTTTTTGTTCTTTTAGCGGGCTTCCCCTTAGAATGCCCGTGCTCAAGATCAAAGGGTACTCGGGATTTCACGCTTTCCCTGGGGGAACTTCAAAGGTTCTGTTCAGTTACTCTCACGTGCTGTCTAGCTGTCAAGTATTATATGATTGACAGATGAGCTCGCGTGAGTGGAGAGAAGTATAACCATAGTTAGTTGCATATCCTTTACAGGAACAGTCAACAACATCCTTGGGAACCAACAGTGACATAACCCAACACCAACAAAAAATTACTATCAACACCTAGCTTGTTAAGTATAACTGTCAGGTTCAGCAAAGGTACTTTTTATGATAGCCACTTTGTAGAAACATGCATTCAAAGATGCAACTGAAGGAATATGCCTTTACACTAGGTCAGATGGCCGTCTGTTTAATCTTTCAAGGCTGAAGGCAAAAACAAAAATCAGCAGGGTCACTATAAGAGACTTGTTGTTCGCTGATGATGCTGCAGTCATCACTCAAAGCCAACAGGAGCTTCAGAACTTGATGAATCGCTTCACTAAAGCATGCAAGGACTTTGGCCTCACAATAAGTCTAAAGAAAACGAATGTGCTGAGTCAGGATGCGGGTGCTGCACCAGTTATCACTATCGATAACTATGAATTGGCAGTGATGCACCACTTCACATACCTAGGGTCTACCATCAATGACAAATTCTCACTGGATACAGAAATCGACAGCCGCATTGGCAAAGCTGCAGATACCTTTGCCCGCCTCACATCGCGTGTTTGGGGAAACTCCAAACTCACAATGAAGACCAAAGCTGCGGTATATAATGCCTGCGTCACCAGCACACTCCTATATGGCAGCGAGACCTGGACAACCTATGCTAAGCAAGAAAGAAGGCTCAATACCTTCTATTTACGGTGTCTACGCCGCATCCTCGGCATTTCGTGGAAAGATAAAGTGACAAATGTCGAGGTGTTGTCACGTGCTGGCCTTCAAAGTACGTATACACTGCTTAGACAGTGCAGACTTCGCTGGCTTGGCCATGTTCGCCGCATGGAAGATGGTCGCATCCCAAAAGATATCTTCTACGGACAATTAGCAGATGGCAAGAGAACAGTTGGGCGACCACAGATGAGGTTCAAAGATGTGTGCAAGAGAAATATGAGGGCACTGGACATGGATCCAGCAACATGGGAGGATGAAGCTGCCGATCGCATTAAGTGGCGATGCTATTTATGGCGCCACCTCAGATTGGGCGAAGAGAGGCTCACACAACAAGCAGAGGTGGGGAGAAAACGTCGAAAGGAGCACCAGGAAAATAAGCAGCTGAGGGCTGACACCTCAGGGGCGCATTCCCATAGTCAGTTATGACTGAAGGGGCTATTATTATTACTATTATTATTATTTTTAGTCACTACCACTGATGAAAACATCAAAGCTTCATTGTTTCATAAAAACCCTATTTTAACTTTGTTAACCATAATTGATAATTAAATTTGTTATCTGCAAAAACAAAGTGATAGTTGATTTAATCATTATAGAGTTAACTGCACTCGTATGATTCAGTGAATGTAAATACTTAACCATTCAGAGCTATTAAAGTAATATTTTACTGAATCATTTCAATTGGTGCCTGAAAAAAAAAACAAAGCAAATTTCTTTTCCTCACAGAAGGGGCAGGAAGATAAAAAGTTGATGACAGCTTAGATGATCGCAGTTGTTATGCTTGTTTTTCTTTAAAATTCCCTTGAGACTCCCTGAAATAGAAGCATCATTCTTCTTTTTATATCTCTGCCAAGAACAACCTTGATCGAAGGTTGATACGTTTGAAGACCATCATTTTTATACTCCGTTGATGGACCATTATACTCTATTGGCCATTGTTGACCACTACTGCGGAGCAGCGGAGACAAGCACGCGACACAGAGAACAAAGACATGAGAAGAAGACTGGTAATGCGAAGGGCACACATTGAGGGAAAAGGTTGATAGCATTTACCATGCAGTATTTTTGGAATCCCCAAAGTAAGAGAAGTGGACGGAGACCAAAGAACACGCGGAAAACAGAACTGAAAAAAGTCATGAAGGGGATGAAGAAGGCATGGACAGACTTTGAGCTGATGTCACGGGACAGGAAGACTTAGCATATTTTTGTTGAAGGTTTATGATCTTCAGGGCGCTGTAGGGTGATAGTGTCTCTAACCAGCGGCACTCGAGCTTTCCAACTCTTTTGGCCCCATGACATGTCATTGCGAGGCTGGGGGTTCAGTGGACTTTCCTTCCAACCCGGTCAGGAGCTTCGCTCCTTCCCATCCACACGGGATTTATGTGCAGGAGCCGTTCAGGTTATTCAGTCAAATTTCCGGTCGTAAACATTCCTTCAAACGCTGACGCCCGGGTTTGAACCATGAAAACCTGGTCGCCAGTACAACGCCGTAGCCATTACACCAGCGCGGCTCCCCGCTATCAAGTTAATGGGTTATATTAAAACTAAATGTATGCATTAACAAGATTAGAAACAGGGATACAGACATTATATATATACATATTTATATAATTACTGTAGTAAAGCACTGTAATATTAGTTATGTAGTAATGTTATAATTTCATCATTTTCTTGTGCCCTCCTTACCGAACATGGCAACTGGTCCCTTTGCAGAAAGCGTGCACTAAGCACTCCATGTGAATGCTCTTGCAGCCATAGCCATTAGTTTTACATGACGAGGTTGCTAGCCCCCCATGCCCAACCTCTACTAGTTGCCTTGTACGACATGACTGAAGGAGCTGTAGTCCTATTCCTGTTTTTGTCTCATCAGAGACCCCCCGGGAGTTACACGTGGCAGCAAATTTCATGAAAGTTAAAAGGTAAATGGTTTTGTTACACTCCCATTGAGGCATATTGTGAATATGGCGTTAACACAATGTTTCCATGTACCAGCTGTTAATAGATTCTCCAATATTTATCTCCTCGTGCCGTGTCATAAACACGCGCCATATCGTGTTGATTAAGTGACACTTTTATTCTTCGTTTCTGAAGACGTCACGTGTAATTTCCAGGTGGGGGCCAGATATTTGTTGCAAATTTCTTAATAACTTCATCCCATGTTGTCTGCAATTTTGTTTCCATCTGTGTGTTTATTATTGAAGTCTAACGTGTTTAGCGTATTATGGGCTTGTGTATATCATATCTCTCGCTCGACTTGGCAGGCGGTTAGCACGCTTACCTCTCGCGACATAGTTACCGGGTTCCGGGATGGAAACCTGGTAGCGTCACGTTCTAGTAGACCCAGCTGTAAATGGGTACCTGACCCTGTTCGTGGGTTGGGGAAAGCAAGTGTAGTGATGCAGGGAATTGACCATCACGCTTCATCAAAGAATGAATGAATGAATCAATCAATCGATCAGTCAGTCAGATCGTAAATTAGTCAATCAGTCAATCAACCAATCAATACCTTTCATCACCATTAAGCACAGTTTTTCAACAAAAATAATCACACCAAGCCTTCTTGATCTGTGTCATCTGTTTCAGATTTTTCCCTGTCTTTTAAATTCCTTTCGTGTTTGTCTACAGTTCTTTCCTCCATGTGCTTTTTTATCTCCCTCTATTTGACTAATCCTGGAGATTCAAAGAGAAAGACCGCTTTACAATGCTACCTTACTTACTTAGTCGTTCCTCTTCTACCGTGAGGTGTAGAGGTTTGGAAGAGAGAGCGCCAGACTATCCTATCGGCTGTCTTCTTCCTGGCCTGGTTCCATTCTAGTCCTCGGTCCTTCAAAGATTGTCTAATGTTGTCCTCCCAGCGGACTCTGGGTCGTCCTGGAGGTCTGGATCCCTGGCTCTTTGTTTCCCATGCTTGTCGTGGTAGCCGATCTTCTCCCATTCTGCAGACATGGCCAAACCATCTTAGTTGGGACTGCTCTATTTGGGTCTGCAGCGGGTGGGATTTTAGGCCTTGACGTATCGTCTGGTTGCGGACCATGTCTCTTCTTGTTACTTCAACCACCTTCCTCAGATACCTCATTTCTGAGGTTTGAATCTGGCTTTTGTGGGTTGTATTCATTGCCCATGACTCGCATCCATATGTCAAGACTGGGACATAGGTGGAGCGGTATACAGCCATCTTCGTTTTCTTACCAACCTCTTTCTTGCTGAGGAATCCTCGATTTATGGCCTGATAAAGTCTCCCAGCCGCTGCTTTTCGAGTGGCCAACTCTTCTTTGATGCCCCCCCTTTCGGTCTATAATAGCTCCGAGATATTTAAAGTGGTCGACCTGCTCCAGGACCTGTTCTCCCAACTTAATCTGATGTTTTCTTTCTTCTCGTGATATCACCATGGATTTTGTTTTAGAGCTGCTTATGACCATCCCTCTCTTCTCCAGCTCTTCCTTCCAGACTTGCAGGTTGGATTGGAGATGTGTCTCTGATTTAGCAATCAGGACAACATCATCAGCAAATGCTAGCTCTGAAATATAGACCTGTCTCATCTTCCAGTACCCCACTGAATACTTTCTTGTTCTCTCCTTACATGCCTTGATGACATCGTCCATGAGGAGTATGAAAAGATAAGGTGACAGGATATCGCCTTGTCTTACACCAGTGGTGGTCCTGAACTCTTCTGACTTATAGTTTGCTGTCCTCACATAATTTCTGCAAGACTTGTAGAAGCTCTGTATAGCATGAATCAGAGGTGCTGGAATGTTCTTCCTTGCCAAACAGTCCCAAAGTGTGCTCCAGGGGACCATGTGAAACGTCTTTTCCAGATCTATGAAACAAAGATGGATCTCACTCTTGTACTCAAGGGCCTTTTCACTCAGCTGCCTGAGTGTGAAGATTAGGTCTTGAGTACTTCGGTTTGCTCGGAATCCGCACTGGGCTTCATCCAATTGTGGCTCAGCTAGGCATCGGAGTCTCTGCTCTAGGATTCTAGAGTAGATTTTACCAGGGACACTGAGAAGGGATATGCCTCTGTGGTTTCCACATTGTCGATTGTCACCCTTTTTGAAAATCGGTGTTATGATGGCAATCTCCCAATCCTTTGGTATGGCCTTGTTGCACCATGCTGCCTGTAGGACCCTTAGGAGTAATAGGTCGCCTGATGCTCCCATGTACTTAACCATTTCTGGTGTTATACCATCATGCCCTGCTGCTTTGCCCATCTTGATTTTCTCCAGTGCTGCCTTCAGTTCTTCCATCTTTATGTCATCTTCATCACCATTTGTATCCTCTTCTGCGCTAGTGGTTATCATTTCTGATGCTCTACCTTGCTCACCATCAAGGAGTTCTGAGAAATATTCTTTCCATCTTTCCATTACTTCCTTCGGGGCAGTAAGCAATTTGCCTTGCTTGTCCTTTATACATTTAAGAGGGCATTGTTTTCCTTCCTCATGTTCTTTAGGGTCTTATAGAACAATTTCTGGTTTTCTTGCGCATCTTTTTCTAGCTTTTCTCCAAATTCTTCCCAGGACTTCTGTTTTGCTGCTAGCACCTTGTTCTTTGCTTCTGTTCTGAGTATCACATATTCTCTATATTTCTCTATTTGTCCTGCTGTGTTTTTAGCTCCTAAGTATTGTTTCCATGCCATTTTCTTCTCTCTTATTTTCTCATTGACTTCCTCTGTCCACCAAGGTGTCCTCTTTTTCTTGATCCCAAGTCGGACTTCACCACATGCTTCTGCAGCAGGTGTCTTTATGATGCTACCGATGGGTTTAATCTTTCCTATCCAACATCACAGCGTCCGATCAACAGAGTGGTTAGAGCGCTGGTCTCTCGTCACAAAGGTGACGGGTTCGGATCACGGTACCGATATGCTCCAGTCTACCCAGCTGCAAATGGGTACCTGACTGCGCTCTTTGAGTTAGGTGGGAATAGGCAGCGAGGATGAGAACTAGTTATCCCACCTCGCAATGCTGGACCTAGTATGGTGTAGTCTCAAACACTTCACTCCCCTACTTCAATATCTGCTATGGGACTACCTTTATACCTTTTTTTTAATTATTCAACATCAAGGGTTCTCTTCTCACCTCTTGTTCCACTGGTGTTTCAGACTATTTGTAACTCAGAGATCATTCAGATCGTATACGTTTGTGTTACCTATACTACGTGCCACGCTTTGCCGTTAATACACACATGGGAGATGTCTATAGCCACGAACCAACACATCTTAAATATTAGTAACATGATTTCTCGATAAAAGCTTCGTCTAAAATTCTCAACTTACGCATTAACTTTCCAATGAAAATGACGATTTCGTTTCCCGGGCTCTATGCAATTATTCTGTTTGTTGCTCGATATAGAAACCAAGAAACATTGATTGAAACTAATTAACCCCAGACCTAAGGCTCTTTAATGTTCGGACATGCGCCCTAATATAACCGACTAGGTTGAACGGGACGCCTCGCCAAAACGAGGGACAATTAAAAAAAAAAATGATTGACACTGATGTTTTTGGGAATTTCCAAACGGTGGATAATTTTTTTTTTTAAACATAATGACAGCTCTGACAAATTAGAATACGTAGATTTTCTATTTCTTGATTGGTTTCTTGTTCTGTTATCAACTGTTTACGTGTGGTCATTCATTATGGGGCACATCTCATGGAAAGAGAAGAAAACACATAAAGAGGTCATAGAAAAACTAGGAATGATAAGAGAATTAATGAAGGAGATCAAAATTAGACAGAGAAAATCGTATTTTGGCCGTGTAAAAAAGCATAACACCGGACACTAAAGACCATAATAGAAAGCAGAGTCGGAAAAAAACGTGCACGAGGAAAACAGCGCTATAAGTGGGGAAACAACATCAAGAGATGGACAGCAAAGAGTCTATCAGAGTGCACCATCAAGACAAGAGATGGACAGGAAAGAGTCTATTAGAGTGCACCATCAAGAAAAGAGACAGAGGTCTATTGCAGCCGACGTTCGATGTGAAGATGGCACCTGATAATGATGAACATTCAAAGCTTTTATAATTGCTGAGTGAGTTCGACACATTTGTTTTGACTGTCACGTGTCTTTTGATTTCGTTTTTGTCTGTTCCTTATTAACCTGCATTTAAATCTAGTCATATCCACATAATTTATGTCTCAAGAGTTTTAATGGACTTCCTGCTTTTAGGAGCAGTGAATGACATGCAGTTTGAATCTGACTTTTAGTATTTGCTAAAGCTGTACCCAATAAAGACGATCGAACTCTTTCTGTGCTCATCTATCTATCTATCTATCTATCTATCTATCTATCTATCTATCTATCTATCTATCTATCTATCTATCTATCTATCTATCTATCTATCTATCTATCTATCTATCTATCTATCTATCTATCTATCTATCTATCTATCTATCTATCTATCTATCTACCTATCTATCTATCTATCTATCTATCTATCTATCTATCTATCTATCTATCTATCTATCTATCTATCTATCTATCTATCTATCTATCTATCTATCTATCTATCTATCTATCTATCTATCTATCTATCTATCTATCTAGCTAGCTAGCTAGCTAGCTAGCTAGCTAGCTATCTATCTATCTATCTATCTATCTATCTATCTATCTATCTATCATTGTCTCTATAATTCTCTACGTATCATCATTAACTTGATTTTTCTTACTTTTCTAGACGAAATAAGCTATCCTTTAATTCCCATACATCGGAAAGTTATTTTATTTTCTCTATAATTCGTTATAAATTTGCTTTGGCGCGAGTAATCTAATTACATTCTTGTAGCATCCTATTCTCTCCCTCGTTGTGCTTTCTAGAGCTTCTGTGAGGGCACTATAAAGTCCCTTACTTTTTGCTTAAAGCACGTGGGTTAAATATGCAATAGTATGTGTAAATGAAATACATCTTTACGATGATAATACACTAACATTATTTATTGATAATTATCAAGTTATTTATTATTAAACATTTTGTCCGTGAGCATTTACACATTAAAGTCAGCCTTGTTCGAAAATGTCCACAAACTTTTTGACATAACTCTTGGTCATTTCACCTGTTTTTTTGGGGTTGTCTAATGTTTTAGAACTTCCCTAATGAGTACGGAAGTCAATAATGACGAGTGTTCCCCAAATAAATCTGTTGAAAGGGAGCATTCTGAGAATGATCACCTAAAACTAGAAGGAATCATCTAAAAATAGGAAAACGGAATTTTGAAACGTTAAACGAACGAACGAACGAACTTTATTTTCAAAGGGTTGAGAATTGGGCACACAGGCCCTTCTAATATTCTGCCCTTCCTTTCGCTCACCTTTCATACTGAATTCATTTATTCTCATATGCATGTTACATATCAATTTCAAGAAATTCAACGTAAAGTAAAATAATAATATAGTACACTCATATTAACATTAATTACTTATAAGCATGACATAACATATGTTGAAAAGTACAAACATCGTCATTAGAACATACAGTTGATGTTATAAGAAAAGATAATACGATTAGGGGGGCATGTAATTAGAATTCAGAAAGTATTCAAAAAGTCTATGATTGTATGAATAGGGACTGAGGTTGTTTCTTAGGTTGTGTGGAAGACAATTCCAAAGATGAGCAGCAGAGTACGCTAAGCTTTTCTTGAATAAGTCAAGCCTAGGCTTGGGCACTTGCAATCTGTTAAAGTGTGGACTGCGTCTTTCATTGTAATTGAACATTGGCCACAGATATGCTGGAGCATTGTGTGACAAGATTTTGTGAACAAATTTAGCTTTGTTAAACAGAAGGCGCTTTCTTAAGGGCAGTATTCGGAGGTTTTTATAGAAATTTACACACTGAGTTAGGCAGTTGTCAGAGACTAGACGCACTAGAGAAGCTAGATAATCTAATTTTGGAGGCAGCGAATATGAAACTTGATTTACTGGGAGTGGCAGAGACAAGACTATTAGACACATGTTTCATAAAAAGAGACCACTACGCACTTATAAATTCAGGAGGAGAAAAGCACGAAAGAGGAGTAGGGATGTTAATAAAGAATGAATTAAAAAATATGTATGTGGATACTGGACGCACAATGACAGAATGATGTTACTGAAAATGAGAGCAAAACCAATTGACATAGCAATCTTACAAACCTATGCACCAGCTAAAAAAAGTAGCGAAGAAGAAATAGAGGTATACTCCGAAGAGCTACATCACACACTTAAACCAGTAAAATCTACAGATGTGTTGACAGTAATGGGTGAAATGAATGAAAAAATAGGACAGGGAAAATACGAGAAAATAATAGGACTATGGATTGGGGAAAGGAAATGATAGAGGAGACAGACAGAATAAAAGAGGAAACCCATGTAGAAATATCAGCATTAAAACAACCAGAATAAAGCAAAAACTATCTTGCCGATTGTCGCGGAGTGACAGTTAATTTAATTGTCCAATCCGTCCTAATTCTTCTCCCGTGATTTAAAAAAATTTTTTGAGGTCCAGCTTCTTATAATAATTCTGTTCTCATCTGCTATTGCGACTTCTTTTCTTTCATTTCTCGAATTTCGGCTCTGTCTTTCTATTTATAGGCTTTTCTGTCTATCAGACTGCCGAAGAAACGTAGCGGCCGGGCTCCCTCTTTGTTTCTGTCTTCTGCTCATTTAAATGCCCTGAGAAATCTCTCCGGGGAACACCACTGCTTGAAGTTGACGCCAGCATGGGTCACTGACCGTCATGTTATAGAATAACATTACCATTCGATACCACCTGCACAGCGGCACTTCGTTCGTCCCAAGGGAAACTTTAGGTCTCTGATTTTCGCAATCAAACTAAACTGTTTGCTTAAGTCAGGGAAACGTGATTTCGTTGAGGATCCGCTAACCACTACACGTGCAAAAGAACGCGCGTCAGGTTTTAGGGCCATAGCAATGGGTTTGGCTATAAATGCTGTAAAGTTTGAGCTATTAGGCGTCGAAAGGTAGCCGTGTGGTAGAAACATGAATTTTTCTTATATATAACTTTACATGTAGCCTATATATGTCAAAATGTTCCTTGGTAAGAGAGAAATCTAACCATATGAGTGATTGCATAATTATGCTAATTAGCTATTCAAAATGGCCGCCGCAGTATACAAAATGCAGGGTTATTTTAAACCCACATTACATAATTATTTCTCAACTTATAGAGTTGAAATTCTGCATACAAGTCCACAAGTGAGTGCATTATGTCCTAAACCAAAAATATTTGGGATATAGCATTAACTATTTGTGACCATTTGTAAAAAAACTAAAATTGGAAATTTATAGAACCTCATTAGTATGCAAAACATCTGTACAAATAAAACAAATTGAGAGGGCAAATCAAAGTTTGATTCAGGACAAGGTTTAAGATGTTAAGAAACACTCTGCAAAGTTTCAGAGCATTCCAACAATTCATTCTTGAGATATCGCGTCTCAAAATGTATCTGTCGTGCTAAATAGGGAAAGTGAGAAAAAGAAGAAAAAAGGAGAAAAATTTGTTAACAAACAGTTATTTTGTGCACTTACCTTATCTTAATGACCTCCAAGAGTATACATATCCCCTTCCTTTGCATTTTAATTTCTTTAGCAGCCTCAGACATACTTTCTTCAGCCACTGTCATGCACTTACATAAAAATGACTCTATGACTATGTCTTGTCATTGGTGGCGGGGCACTAAAGCGCAAGCTAAACTTTTCAAGCGCTGCTTGGCCTCAGCCAAGTGATCGTACAAACATTACCATCCTTACATTGATTTCCTTGTTCTTTTTTGTGTTTATCCCTGTCTCCTCTACATTTTCTGCATCTCCTGATGTTGTGAGAGAAGTTTCCCACAAGCAGTTGCTACATTTGACAACGATTGTGTGACAGAAACCTTGCTTTGAATCTTCATTGAGCCTACACGACACTATAAACCCACAACATTCTACACATCTCATGTTTGCTGTTATTCAAGTGCTCCATACTCATAAGAATAAAAGCATTACTTGTTTGTCCATCTTTTGTATGGGTTGAGAGGGTGCTTTTCCTCAATTTCTTCATAGAAGAAGGTTTAACTTCGTCATCCATAACAGCTGCTTCATTATTTTCTGTTGTGCTAACAACTTCACCAGGGCCCTGGTTGCCAAAAAACTTGCGTTTTCTTAACTTCCTACCCCTTTTTTGTCACCCATATCGTTCTTGTTAAATTGGTTTGTACAGCTTACCACAATAACGTAACTTTTTCACTCAGAAAGGTGTAATATGAATGGCTGAACTCCGACAACTTTGAAATTTTCAGCCCACATGTGGCAAAATGATTCATAAACAATCGACTTTAGGGAGAGTAATGTCCCTTCTCATAAATGGTTCTCTGGAGTTTTTCTGGTACAGAAGAGTTATGGAATCATTATCAATTCGCCTTTTTAGTGTGGGAATCATAATGTTTTCAAAAAGTGGTTAGTAACCAGAGGTAAACAATGCGTTGTCAAGGAAAATTAAAATCACCCTCTGGTCACTTATCCTTTAAAAAGTAAAAAACTATGCATCACTGGACAATATAAACCTATGTATTGTAGAGAGAAATGGTTTGGCTTCATAAAAACATTTAAAAACAAAAATGAAGTTTTCATTAGATTTGAAGGAAGTCTACCACACAGCTACTACAGAACATTTGATTCTAGCTAGTTTATTTCCTGGTGTCTTGAGGTAAGATACACCGTTAATATATTATATGCCTAGTTATTAGCCGGAGTATATAATTATTAGCTGTAACTTACATTTTTCTGTGAAAACCCACTTACACAGAATTTAGTAATGTGTTAGAATTTTCTTCCCTGATGTACTCAAGTGTAAATAACTTACAGGAGGAAGTCAATTTTGTTTGAACTACTTATGCTCGGAACGGAACCAATGAATATCTGTTTTGTAGTGTCAATAACTACAAGTCATTTCAAGATTTTTTTTCCCCCACCAGCCAGAGAAAGTTTTTCTATAACATGTAAAGGTATGATGTATCCCAGGAGCATAAGCTCATTACATATGACTTTAACAATATGAAAACGAAAACTATGATAATTAGCAAAACAGACGACGATCAGTCAATACCCTTTAGCTCCCCAAGGAGCATAAGCCTTTAACAAACACATGCCAAGTCTTCCTGTCCTGTGCCATTCGCTCAGGTTCTTTCCATGTTTTCCTCATCAATTTCACCTCTGTATCCGGCTCTCTTCTCCATGTGTTTTTTTTTATCTACCTCTGCCTCTCTTTCCCTGGGGGTTCCAGAAAAAGGACTGTCTTGTTATGCTATTAACAGGTTTCCTCAATGTGTGTCCTATCCATCGCCAGCGTCTTCTTCTCAACTCTTGTTCCACTGGCACTTGTCTGGTTCTTGTCATCAATTCCACATTTGTGACTTTGTCATACCATTTCAGCCCTTCCATTCTACACAAGCACCCGTTTATAAAAGTCTGTAGCTTTTTAGTCGTTGTTTTGTTGCTCTCCATGTCTCAGAGCCATACAATAGGACTGACTTGACATTTGAGTTGAAGATTCTTATTTTCGTGTTGGACTTGATTTCTCTTGAGCTCCATATGTTTCCCAATGCAATGAAAGCGCCTCTTGCTTTTTATATTCTTATTTTGATATCATTGTCTGTCCCTCCAACTTTGTCTATATTACTACCAAGATATGTGTACAATTCTATATCCTTTAGTGGTGTTTCTTCAAGGTCAATTTTGTTATCATTTCTTGCATTTATTCTCATGGTCTTTGTCTTTTCATGTGTATTTTCAGGTCCACTTGTTGTGACCTCTCATTGAGAATTTTCATTTTCTCTTGCATCTGATTAGGGTTATGGGACAGAAGAGCCAAGTCATCTGCAAAATCCAGATCATCAAGCTGTTTAGTCAGATTCCACTGTATTCCATTTCTGTTGTGTGATGTCGATGTTTTCATAACCCAATCTATTGCTAGTAAGAAAAGAAATGGAGGCAAGAGGCATCCCTGTCTCACTCCCGTTCTTATCCTAAACGGTTCTGTAAGTTGTCCTTCATGAAGAACTCTGCATGCCATGTCTTCATAGGTCTTTCTTATTAAGTTAATGATCTTCATGGGAACTTCATAATGCCTCATCAGTTTCCAAAGTGATTCCTTGTCTACATTGTCAAATGCCTTTTCATAGTCCACGAATCCGATGTAAAGAGGTGAATTCCATTCCAGACTTTGTTCGACTATTATTCTCAATGTGGCTGTCTGGTCTGTACAGGATCTGTTTTTTCGAAAACCTGCTTGTTCATCTCTCAGTAGCCTGACTATGGACTCTTTTAATCTCTTAAGGATGATTCTGTTTAATACTTTTCCTGGCACTGATAGTAACATTATTCCTCTATAATTTGTGCACTCTTGTAAATTTCCCTTCGTAGATAACTTGACCAGATAACCTTCCTTCCATTCTTCTGGTATTTCCTCTCTCTCCCAGACTTTGCCAAGTAGTTTGTATAATATCTCTGTAGAGATATCAATATCTGTTTTGATGGCCTCTACTGGAATGCCATCTGGACCAGTTGCTTTTCCATCTTTCAGAAGCTTTATGGCTTTCTTTATTTCTTCTCTACTTGGTCGTTCACAGCTGATTTGTAGCTCCTCTTCTGCTGGCTGGATGTCTGGGGGATTAGTTGGAGCTGGTCTATTGAGAAGTTCCTCAAAATGTTCTGTCCATGTCTTCATTTGTTCTTGTATATTACTAAGCAATGGGGAACTATTAGCTAACGTCTGTACTTCAAATCAACTAGCTATAGGAGGAAGCATATTTCCACATAAAAGAATATAAAAAGCAGCATGGATATCGCCAGACCACAGAACCGAGAATCAGATTGATCACATATGCATAAGTAAGAAGTTTAGGTCATCATTGCATGATGTAAAAGTATGTAGAGGAACAGATGTGGTATCAGACCACCATCTTTTGTTGGCTAAAACACAATTAAAACTCAAGAAATTTACAACATTACATAGCTATTAACAACAGTACAATGTGGGATATCTAAAAATCAGGAAATAAGAGAAAAATTTTCTATCACAGTATCCAAGAAATACCAAGTGCTCCAACAGCTGGAAGATGAAGCAGATACGGAAGACCACTGGTAACAAGTAAAAAATATATGGAACGAGACATATGAAAAAGTACTGAGAAAAAGGTAACATCGTCACAAAGCATGGATAACAACAGAAACCATTAGCAAGATAGAAGACAGGAAAAACAAGAAAGCAGATTTAAACAGAAGCAAAACCAGACGCTCCAAAGCCATGGCTCATGAAGTGTACATAGAAGCAAACAAAGAAGTAAGAAGAAACATCAAACGAGACAAGAGGAAGTATATTGAAGAGCTGGCAATGGAAGCAGAGAAAACTGCAGCAAAAGGAAATATGAGGGTCCTGTACAACAACACAAAGAAGATAACGTGGAGATATAAGCAAGCAAATTGCCTCATAAAAGATAAGAATGGAAAATTGCTTAGTAAAACAGACGATAAGCCAACATTAAAATAAGCATAAATGGGAAAATCCTGGAACAAATCAAGAGTTCCTCATATCTTCGTCATATAATACCAGAAGATGGCAGATGTGAAACAGAAATCAAGAAGAGAACATGAATGGTCAAAACTACATTCAATAACATGAGACAAATACTGACATCTACACAATTAACCTACACATTAAAACTGAGAATCATCATGTGTTACATGTATTGTTCAGTACTGTATCGTTTAGATACATGAACAATGAACAAACACTTGGAAGAAAGATTTGAGGCTCGAGATGTGGATATATAGAAGACAGGGGCACATCTCATGGCAAGAGAAGAAAACAAAAAGGTACTAGAAAACTTTGTTTTGAAGAGAGAATAAATGAAGGAGATAAAAGTTGGACAGCTAAAATATTTTGGTCTCGTTACAAAAATAATAGAAAGCAGAGAAGAAGGCAAACGTGCAAGGAGAAGACAGTGCTATAAGTGGGAAGATAACATCAAGAGATGGACAAGAAAGAGTCTGTCAGAGTGCTCCATCAAGACAAGAGACAGACGACGTTGGAGATCCATTAAAGCCGATCTTCATTGCGGTGATGACAGCTGATGATAATGATGATGAATGTTGTAGGTTTCCGACTCTATACCTGTAGATTGTCATTTATATACCCCCTAAAATAATCTGCTGGAGTTAAATCTAGAGATCCTCAAGGCCATTTAATTGGACCACGTCTTCCAACCCACCTGTTATGGAATTTGTTTTCATCAAGAAAGTAGCTTGCAAAAATAAGAAAGAAAGAAAGGGGTTAAGTGAATATACATCATCAACTTCAGCTCCCAAATAAGCATAGGCCTTCAACAAACGTCTGCCAAGTCTTCTTGTCTCGTGCCATCAGCTCAAGGTCTTTACATGTCTTCTTCATGCCTTTCATATATGGCCCAGTTATCTTCTCCATATGTTCCTCGTTCACCCTCCACCTCTCTTACCACGGTGATATCCAGAACAAGGAGTGTCCGTCTCTCTAATGTCTGTTACTTAATCAATCCACCTACACTCCGGGGTGGTCCTCTATTCCTGGCCGCTTACATAGATTTTATTTTATTAATACAGGGTGTCCATAAAAGACTGTACCTTTTCAAAAAATGTATTCTCGGCCCCATGATGTGGTACGAGGATGCTTTCTATCACAAAAGTAAGATAATCTCTGCAATTTTTTTTTATCATACCTTACAAAAACTCAAAAAAGAATGTACCTATTTCAATTTTTTTTTTTCACCTACTTGACCAGTGTGTTGAGAGACATGTAACAATTACCGGTTGCAACTCAACTGCGAAAGTTTCACTTGAAATACCCGCTGCGCGCATGCGTACTTTTTTGAATCTTTGTAAGGTATGCTTAAAAACTTGCAGAGATTATCTTACTTTTGTGATAGATAGCATCCTCGTACCACGTCATGGGGCCGAAAATAATTTTTTTGAAAAGGTACAGTTTTTTATGGACACCCTGTATATGTCCATGTTACTGGTTTAATCCACATCGAATGTGGCCAAAAATGAGGATCTTCATCAAGCTAGCAACATTAAAATGAAAGCTTCCCTTTTTGCGTCTTTTTTGGGGCATGACCCAAAACGTTGCACAGTTGAATATATATGTGTTTCCTTTAAAAAAAAAACTAAACTGAGTTAAGACTTTTTTTAAGGGAATATTTTGCATTTTGTTTCCATGTTGTGGCATTTTTGAGATTTGTCGGTCATTTTAAAGCTTTTTTTTTGGTTTATTTTTTAAGTTAGTATTTTGCATATTTTGGCATTTTCAATAAAAATAGGCATTTTTTTAGTCTTACTTATTGTTTTTTTTTTTAAATTATAAATGACTATACTTCACTGTTTTCCCCGTGTTGTTTAATAATTTTCCCCTAAACCCCTGCAAACAAGTGTTGCAGGTGAATTTTCCTACATGAAGTCTGATTTTTGATTTCTGCATGATGTTATTATTTCCGTGAGAAGTCAGCAGTTTTATTAGTGGATCAGATACATTTGATGAAGAAAATAGGGAATGACTTAGACAGTGTGAATGGAAATGCGATAAAAGCTGTGCAAAAGAAAATTTGAGCACGTATTGAAACAAAAATGAAATGTAGAATATAAAAAAACTGTGCTTAATTTCAGATGTAAAATCTGGGAAAACATTTTCCTTGGTGAATAGTCAGCGGACTTAGAACCTTCTTCTTCTTCTTTCGTTCGCTTGAAATATATTGTCTATATCTGCAATGTTGTTTCTTGTATAAACTTCACTGTCTTTTGTAGTTCATACAGAGGTCCGTATAGTTTTGCTTCCAGTGTTGTTTCTCTGGGCCAGTGGGTTTGCCTCAATATATCATATTCGGGGCAATCTTGAAGTACGTGCTCCGCAGTCTGGGGTGCCTGTCCACATGTACACATGGCTGAATTGCCAATCTTGAATTTTGTATACATGTGGCTGCGTGGTAGTCATCCTGTGTTGGTGTTGGTGGCTTTCTGATTGATTTGATCATCTTTTTCTTGGACTTAGAACCAACTGACGATGTGTACTTCAAGTACATGTAATCTCCTGTGGTGCCAGTAGTAGTGGAAAGGATCTTTTCGGTGTTTGATACTTTGTTGTCAGACAATCGAAAGTCATTCTCGTTCGAAAATCTGCACATGGTTTTCATTGTGCATTGTAATTCTGAACGCATTAAATAAAAACTTTCAGTTTGCCATAGAAACTATAAAAACACGCAAATGAAAAACTAAGTCCATGTATGTGTTTTTTTAATAAGAAAGTATTTTGTTAATAAGAATAAAATTTTCAGTTTGGCACAGAAACTGTGAACATTTAAATTGCATTTTTAAGGTGTCTTTGAGTGTGCGTGCTCGCGTGTGGGTGTGTCTTGTACTGCATGTTTTTGTTTAATAAAATGGACTTGCAGTTTGGCACAGGAACTAAAAAAAAAAGGACGTTGTATTTTTTATGTTTTTTCCTTGTTTTGTTTTATTGGTCATGTTTTGTTGTTGTTAGTAACAAAAAGAACTTCAGTTTTGTACAGTAACAGTACAGTAACAGTAAATCAATTGAAGTATATATTTTTTCTTCTTTTAATAATACAAAATAATCTTAGTTTAACTCGGAAACTAAAAAAGAAAGTTGTGTTTTTATGTCATGTTTTTATTTTATAGGGCATTTTTGGTGTCATAAACGCTTTTTTATAGATCATTTTCTAGCAATGTTTAAAAGTTATTAAAATCCTAGCCCTAGTAATGAGAAACGCCAACATCAGATACTAAAAGTTAAACACTATGGATTATAAATATAAATTATATATACACAAATATAGGCTGGACAACCCATAGTAAATTTCCGGTGTTATGTGTTGTGGGTCGCACTAATGACTTGTTATCGAAGCATCATTTTTTGGTGATGCCTAGATGGCAGGGAGGATTCGCTTGCATAGATAGGCGGGGTTGTCGCACGGAAGGGCCTGGGTTCGAGTCCTGGGTAAGCCACTCACGACTGTTGTTTTTCTGTTGTCTAGTTTTCTTCTTCTTTATTTCTTAGAGTGCCTGAAAACATATCTTTATGTTTGTCTAATATTTACTTACTGTTTACAGGCCTCGGGTTTCCCTTCCTTATGTGTTATAAATGTATACACAAATATGCAAGAGGATTCCTTGCTGTCTGAGACCTGAAGATCTTTAATACTCGTATTTGGACATGAGCCCTAATATAATCGACTAGGCTGAACGGGATGCGCCTCGCCAAAGTGAGGCAAAATTTTATTTAAAAAAAAAAAAGGATTCCATCTTTCATTAAGATGGCGTATGCTTTTTGCACGCCACATGTGAGTGTTAATGAAGATGATTGTGGTGCTAGAAAGTGCGGCACACTTCTATTGTCGCTATGCGTAGTTCGCATGTGACGTCGATTTGTTTGACCGAGCGACGGAGATGATTGTTTATATTTTCCCTCTAACGCAACGGTTTTCAACCTTTTTGAGTCCATGGGTCTATGTAGCAGTGGATCGTGATCGTATAGTGGAGGAATCTGATGGTCGATAGTGTCGTGGTTGAGTTAGAGTGTAGAGTATTTGTCGAGTTGGACAACAGTAGTGAAATCGACAAGGGATAGTGGACTGACAGAGTTATAGATTACACACACAGAAAGGTGTAAATAGGAGATGGACTTGAGACAACCTGGAAGAAGATTTACCAAAATGATCTCTCTCTCCAAGCCTCAACTCACTTATGTCTGTCTAAGCACCTCCTGCTCTCTCTCTTTTCTCTTATCATACATAGAGATTATAGTAAAGAGCTAAAAATACAAATATGGATGGAAAGGTCGTGAACAGCGCATTAATAAATGTGTAAAATTTATTAAAGAAGAAAAGCATGAAAATAATGCATATCATCACAACAACATAAATTTACATCAATAATCAACTAATCATCAATAGTCATCAATAATCATATACACCAACAACCACACACACAGATCACCATTCATAAAACCTGTAGAACACAGAGAGATGAAATAACTGAGTGTCAGCCCGTCCGTTTTCGGGACCATATGAAATAGTCCGGACAGTGTGTTACTTGTAGATCCTTCGTGAGGGACTATGCCTACAAAACTGTCCTTGTTGGTACTATCATTGGTGATTCCTCCCTACTGGCGCGAGATGGGCTGGAAGACTCTATTTACCTTCTGTTTACCAAAATGAATAAACTGCGTGGCAGTCCGTCCGTTTTCGGGGACCAAATGAAATAGTCCGGACAGTGTGTTACTTGTAGATCCTTCGTGAGGGACTATGCCTACAAAACTGTCCCTTGTTGGTACTATCATTGGTGACTCCCCCCTACTGGCGCGAGGTGGGCTGGGGGACGCTGTTTATCTCCTGCAGACCAACTGAATGAACTTAGCGACAGCCTGTCCGCTTTCGGGGACCAAGGGAAAAGCTCCAGTAAGTGGTTTTTTCGTATATATCCTCCATCGGTGATGGAATTAACCTGAATAAAATCACTGTATAGGCGCTATCGTTGGTGACTCCCCCTACTGGCGCGAGTGGGGCTGGAACTCTGTCCATAGATGGCTGCTCATACGTGCGAAGTTCTACATAGACCCAGAAATAAACCATGGGACGAAGTCACTTGAGGACAATTGATCCCAAGGCGTGCTTATCCGGCGCTAGAATTGGCTTTAAATCCGGTTTTGGCTGGTTGACTGTGGCTTGGCTGAGTGCCCCGTTTAGGCACAAAAAAGGCGGGTGATATGGAATTCTGCTATAGGCATGCTGGGCGGTTTTGATATTCTGGAAGCCGCAATGCTCTGGCTGGTAATCCAAGAGGCGAGTAGGGAACTGCTACTGCATTTGGTGATTCCAGATTTAGCGTTGGCTCCGTTGCACTGCGTGAGCTTAACTTGGCGTTGACAAAAGGGGTTTTGATTCAGGAACGGGGTGTGACACTCGTGGGGCTAGATATCCTCAGAATCCCTCTAGACGAAGAGACGGTGACATTCTTCGTCTGACTGGAAACTAGACTATCAATTCGGTATCCCCTGAAACTGAGACCGAAAAGAGACACCCTTTTACATCAAGCAAATAATAAATCACACTAACTTTATACAGAAAGTTTCGCTCCACTATGGGATTAAATTTATTGTAGTTATTGCAATGATAGTTTAGGGCTGTCTTTAACCATGTCTCCTGTTCCTTAAAAATATCAATTATCAACACGCGCCCGCATAGACTTAATATCTTTTGCACACCCAGGTACCTGTCAGTAACTGTTCTGACAGCAACAATCTACTCCTCTTCTCCCAATCTCAACATACAGCTGAATGGATATGCTTATTCATCTTACAACATTAAGTGAATTTACATAAACAGATTACAGCATTTGAAATTACACAGATAAATCATATGTCCCTTTTGGGGAAACAAACTATTAATATCCCACAAATGAATACATAGAAAATGCAATGTTCTTGCTATAATAATACAGTTGTGGCTAAATCATAACATAGAATTATGTCTATGCCTGGTGACTGCTTTCTGTGAAAGTTATGGACTAGTGCCTATACACACAAGTAAGCATAAAATGATCCTCCCTTGCCACTAGAAATATCTATCAAAAAGGAATAAGTGACTATCTCCTATAATCCAGAGTTATTACCTGCATCTCACTATTCAGTTTTTAAGTGAACAATCCACACCTGACATTATCTTACAGAAATGACAGTTAATTTTGCTGACTCTTAACCCAATGGTAAGCATTCGTGGACTGATTCTACGCCTAATATCTGTTATTGTAAGTTTAACATTTAACCCATGATAAACCAAAAACAGCTTAAGCACCCTTACTAGGCTGTAGACAGCGCTACCTTATCACTGAATAAAATTACTAGGAGAAGTCCTCAGAAATGAATTCACTTTCCTAACAGATATATATAAAAAGCTAACATGAATATATCATATAATAGTTATAAGAGTTGTTTACTCACCCCGAGAAAATGCCAAGAAATAGGCGAAAAACATTTAGTTCTGTGTTAATGTTTGCCTTATTTCCATAATGGTCTATCTCGGGCCAGGAAATCCTACGAGTGTGTTTGACGTAGTAAAATTTCAAATCTTATAGCTTACAAAGGATGCTCCCCCCGGACACCTGCCTAGCCTGATTCTACAGATGTATCGACGTAATGCGTAATACCGGGTAAGACAGAGGTTTCAGAAGCAACAACTTTGCGAAAATTCCCCCAGAGAGACAACCATAATATTATGTGCTCTTTGCTCATCTAAGGGCAAACAACAAAGACTAGCAGCGGGTTTATCTCCCCCTGTTTCAAGGATGCATAATATTATGATCACTAGCAGCGTTCTGAAGGCCAAACACCGGGACCCTTTCGCTCGTTCAAACACTTTACGCGTAAGAGAAATTCTTCTGATCAGGCAAGCGCCAGGTGCGTTTGATGTAATATTACCTCTGCGCTGACCGTTTCTGACCAGTGGGGGATTTCCACTGAAAGCCTGAACGTAAACACCTCGGGTGGGGTTTGAGAAGGAGAAAATGAAAGAAAATGAGAATAAAAATGATTAGGAAAACAAAACATTAAAATGGCAAAATAAATTTCTGTCTACTTGACAAGATAGCCCCACTTTTTAAAGTGCGTGAAACACGAACTAAAGGACAGTAATTTATCTTTTCCATCAATGTCCATTACATGTCCTAGAACATCCTATAATCATAAACAAAATCGTATCCAACTTCTGTCAGTACTTAGCTATTGAGAGGATTGGTTACTATCATCCGAATGAACACCCTCCCTTGGTACAAATGCAAGCTAGTAACTGACAATCTGTAGCTTCTTATCTCAGATTAAAGAGCTACGCCTGAAAAAAATATTAACCCTTAAAAAAATTTTTTTTTTTTTTCCCCTGACTTTTACAACAATAGTCGTCAGATTTGTCAACCAAAAACTCAGCAGTGATACCATCAACCTTTACCAGCTGTCTCATGGGTAGCATAAACAATAAATGTAACTTAATATTTATGATTGCTGTGGAGAAAAAACGCTGTTCCGACTTCCACCCAAAAGAAATAGTTCGATATGTCTAGGGGAAAGAAATTCCTATAATCTGCCGAACACTAAACTCTAAGAATCAGAATAGAATCTTGTGAGAGATTCCTACCAGACTGCAACCTCATCTGTTGCGATTGCTGCAGACGTAGTTCAAATTCCGCGGCGAGACCCCATTTGGTGTCGTATAGATGGGTTCTAGAATCTCGGACGAGCCAAACCATTTGTCGTGGTTGAGTTAGAGTGTAGAGTATTTGTCGAGTTGGACAACAGTAGTGAAATCGACAAGGGATAGTGGACTGACAGAGTTATAGATTACACACACAGAAAGGTGTAAATAGGAGATGGACTTGAGACAACCTGGAAGAAGATTTACCAAAATGATCTCTCTCTCCAAGCCTCAACTCACTTATGTCTGTCTAAGCACCTCCTGCTCTCTCTCTTTTCTCTTATCATACATAGAGATTATAGTAAAGAGCTAAAAATACAAATATGGATGGAAAGGTCGTGAACAGCGCATTAATAAATGTGTAAAATTTATTAAAGAAGAAAAGCATGAAAATAATGCATATCATCACAACAACATAAATTTACATCAAAAATCAACTAATCATCAATAGTCATCAATAATCATATACACCAACAACCACACACACAGATCCCCATTCATAAAACCTGTAGAACACAGAGAGATGAAATAACTGAGTGTCAGCCCGTCCGTTTTCGGGACCATATGAAATAGTCCGGACAGTGTGTTACTTGTAGATCCTTCGTGAGGGACTATGCCTACAAAACTGTCCTTGTTGGTACTATCATTGGTGATTCCTCCCTACTGGCGCGAGGTGGGCTGGAAGACTCTATTTACCTTCTGTTTACCAAAATGAATAAACTGCGTGGCAGTCCGTCCGTTTTCGGGGACCAGATGAAATAGTCCGGACAGTGTGTTACTTGTAGATCCTTCGTGAGGGACTATGCCTACAAAACTGTCCTTGTTGGTACTATCATTGGTGACTCCCTCCTACTGGCGCGAGGTGGGCTGGGGGACGCTGTTTATCTCCTGCAGACCAACTGAATGAACTTAGCGACAGCCTGTCCGCTTTCGGGGACCAAGGGAAAAGCTCCAGTAAGTGGTTTTTTCGTATATATCCTCCATCGGGATGGAATTAACCTGAATAAAATCACTGTATAGGCGCTATCGTTGGTGACTCCCCCTACTGGCGCGAGTGGAGCTGGAACTCTGTCCATAGATGGCTGCTCATACGTGCGAAGTTCTACATAGACCCAGAAATAAACCATGGGACGAAGTCACTTGAGGACAATTGATCCCAAGGCGTGCTTATCCGGCGCTAGAATTGGCTTTAAATCCGGTTTTGGCTGGTTGACTGTGGCTTGGCTGAGTGCCCCGTTTAGGCACAAAAAAGGCGGGTGATATGGAATTCTGCTATAGGCATGCTGGGCGGTTTTGATATTCTGGAAGCCGCAATGCTCTGGCTGGTAATCCAAGAGGCGAGTAGAGAACTACTACTGCATTTGGTGATTCCAGATTTAGCGTTGGCTCCGTTGCACTGCGTGAGCTTAACTTGGCGTTGACAAAAGGGGTATTTGATTCAGGAACGGGGTGTGACACTCGTGGGGCTAGATATCCTCAGAATCCCTCTAGACGAAGAGACGGTGACATTCTTCGTCTGACTGGAAACTAGACTAGCAATTCGGTATCCCCTGAAACTGAGACCGAAAAGAGACACCCTTTTACATCAAGCAAATAATAAATCACACTAACTTTATACAGAAAGTTTCGCTCCACTATGGAATTAAATTTATTGTAGTTATTGCTATGATAGTTTAGGGCTGTCTTTAACCATGTCTCCTGTTCCTTAAAAATATCAATTATCAACACGCGCCCGCATAGACTTAATATCTTTTGCACACCCAGGTACCTGTCAGTAACTGTTCTGACAGCAACAATCTACTCCTCTTCTCCCAATCTCAACATACAGCTGAATGGATATGCTTATTCATCTTACAACATTAAGTGAATTTACATAAACAGATTACAGCATTTGAAATTACACAGATAAATCATATGTCCCTTTTGGGGAAACAAACTATTAATATCCCACAAATGAATACATAGAAAATGCAATGTTCTTGCTATAATAATACAGTTGTGGCTAAATCATAACATAGAATTATGTCTATGCCTGGTGACTGCTTTCTGTGAAAGTTATGGACTAGTGCCTATACACACAAGTAAGCATAAAATGATCCTCCCTCGCCACTAGAAATATCTATCAAAAAGGAATAAGTGACTATCTCCTATAATCCAGAGTTATTACCTGCATCTCACTGTGGTGAGGTGGGATGTTATAAATATTTATAGGGGACTTAGTGTACTGACTGAGATCAGCTGTGAAGGTATATATATCTAATAAGAGTAGTGTATTATATATAACCTTACTTGCTGCCACATATGTATACCTCAGTCAGAATTATTCTGGAATAGTGTGATGACTACGTTATATGTCTAGGGTATGTGTATGATGAAGTGTACGTCAAAACAACAACAAACAGATAAACAATTTAATTTATTCCCCTACACGTGACAACACTGTGACACTCACATACATAAAACACTCTACAAGGATATCTTAAAGGAGTCACTGATAACTTTTCAAATAACAATATGTATTCATTGTTGTCATGAATGAATATGTGTCCTGATTCAAATACAAAGGGAACCAGGAATCACAATCAATTTTAATTACAAGTTATATGTACAGAATTTATCAATATGAATATTGTAGTGACATATATTATTAAAAGTATCCTATGTGTGTCAGTTGTGTAGTAGTAATATGAGGTAATACTGGTTTTGTTTTGTTCAAGCTCTGTTGGTATTTGTCATCATGACTTCAATAGTTTGTCTTTATTGGAACTCGTATTGGAGATGTTCTCAGTTCCTGATATTAAAACAATTTACTTCCCCTCTTAAGTTTATGTTACAATGTTATTTTAAGATGGGGGTACATAATTTTGAGCTCAGCTGGCCACATCAGCTTATCTTGCGTGATGGCGGCAGGAAAAGACTCCTCTGCTCGATTTCTCCCCTGTGCTCTGGAGACACCTCACTGATAGCTAAATGGACCAAGGAGTATGCTGTCCGACTCTGGATTCAGCAAAGCTCTGACCAGGTGCTGCTCAATACCATCAAGACCACGGTCCCTGAAAACAAGAAGGATGTACCTTCTACTTCATAACTAATTGATACTCTAGTTCTACACTGAGCACAATACATCACAAACATTGAGTTCAGAGCGTTAGGCCAACTGTCAGCTTCATCTGAAATACTTTATACCAGTATTAACCTCCTTAATGGTTACTACGCCTCTGCAATTCCAGCATTATTTCTTTCTAGTCAATCATCTAGGTGTCAGTGTACTGTTTGGCCATTCCATGCCGTTTTACTTTCCTCCGACACCTTCTGTTCAGGCTGGAGCATTATAGGCTTTACATCATGTTTGCTACTGAACTACACATATATACATGCATAAATTAACAATTCACATTCAATTTTCATTAAAAGATACTGAATGTTTCAAGCTTACCACAATTCATGGAATAAACACAGATACGTTGACTAGCAATGAATTCTGGCACAAATTCCCATCTGCTTATGTTCCAGGCTTTTATTTTAGCAAAAATATGAGCTGGCTTCAACGCACTGTTGCTTTATCAAGCTTATTTGAACTAGTGGTCTCGAACTAACGCTCCTAAGTGATTATATCAGCGAGTCTGGCCAATGGAGCCACGTTTCGACAAGTGTTTGAAAAAATCTTACCTTCCTACGTCTCCCCTAACAACCAAAGATAGTATTTATAGTCCGACCAATCGTGTTTAGTCTTATATTTGTTGCGCTCCAATCAATTTGGAGTTTACATGGTAGGCTATTTCCGTACGCAAGGTTTTTTCAAACACGTTATAAAAAAATTTTATGAGCAGAAATGATTTCATGCTGTCAGGCATCCCCACTATTTTATTTTGGTTATAACTTGTTAATTCCTAGACTATTTGCGTAACGTTTTACATATTCTTTGTCAGCAAGCCCTAAGGAACCCAAATAAACAAATTTAAAAGAGCTAAGTGGCTGCGTTCAAAATATGCAATTTCTTCTACCTCCTGTTTCGAAGATGTGCTGTCTGGGTACTGTAATGTTTTCAAACGTAAACCCATCTATTGTCATCTTTCCTTATAAGCGTTTTTCAGGATTTAAAAACCTAACTCTGGGAAGGGTAGTGAATTTATCACTGTCCGTCTGAAAAAAAAGTTAGTGCATGTGGCCTTACACGCGTGATAGTAGTAATTGTGTATCGCGCGACGCGTGTTGCATGCGTTCCTGATTTTCAGCCCTCCCTCTCTCTTTCTATTTGAGTCCATCTGTTCGTTCGTTTTGGTAACGTAATATAATTAATGTTAGGATTAATTTAGGTCATTACGCAGTCTGCCTCTCAATGTTTTTCTTAGAAATGCAATACCCGTTTTAATGTGTTGTGGAAACGCTTGTATTTATGCAGTGGCTTATATTTAACGTGGAAACGTTACAATTTGCAGACGAAGCATAAAACAAAGGGGATTTCGAGTACTGTCATTGTGACAGCACTGTTCTTTACCATTCTTCTTCCTTTCTTTATTATATGTATTTATTAGGCTTTATATTTACTTGATAATTTATATATGTGGATTAGAATATTCCACGACACTCACTATTCAGTTTTTAAGTGAACAATCCACACCTGACATTATCTTACAGAAATGACAGTTAATTTTGCTGACTCTTAACCCAATGGTAAGCATTCGTGGACTGATTCTACGCCTAATATCTGTTATTGTAAGTTTAACATTTAACCCATGATAAACCAAAAACAGCTTAAGCACCCTTACTAGGCTGTAGACAGCGCTACCTTATCACTGAATAAAATTACTAGGAGAAGTCCCCAGAAATGAATTCACTTTCCTAACAGATATATATAAAAAGCTAACATGAATATATCATATCTGTGTTAATGTTTGCCTTATTTCCATAATGGTCTATCTCGGGCCAGGAAATCCTACGAGTGTGTTTGACGTAGTAAAATTTCAAATCTTATAGCTTACAAAGGATGCTCCCCCCGGACACTTGCCTAGCCTGATTCTACAGATGTATCGACGTAATGCGTAATACCGGGTAAGACAGAGGTTTCAGAAGCAACAACTTTGCGAAAATTCCCCCAGAGAGACAATCATAATATTATGTGCTCTTTGCTCATCTAAGGGCAAACAACAAAGACTAGCAGCGGGTTTATCTCCCCCTGTTTCAAGGATGCATAATATTATGATCACTAGCAGCGTTCTGAAGGCCAAACACCGGGACCCTTTCGCTCGTTCAAACACTTTACGCGTAAGAGAAATTCTTCTGATCAGGCAAGCGCCAGGTGCGTTTGATGTAATATTACCTCTGCGCTGACCGTTTCTGACCAGTGGGGGATTTCCACTGAAAGCCTGAACGTAAACACCTCGGGTGGGGTTTGAGAAGGAGAAAATGAAAGAAAATGAGAATAAAAATGATTAGGAAAACAAAACATTAAAATGGCAAAATAAATTTCTGTCTACGTGACAAGATAGTTAACTTAAGCTGTCATCAAACTTCAACTGTCTTACTTTTGTTTTTCGCTTCCATTATTGATTTGAATCCAGTCAAAATCATTCATATAAAAGATGTTTATTCCAGTTGAAGATATATTGAAAAGCAATACAAATTGGAACATTCAATATACTCTTTGTGTCCAATCTAATTCTGTTCATCTACTGCTTTGGTCTCAGCTTGGGGCGGATGTTATTCTTTCAGTGGTTTTCCGGAAACTAACTCATGATTGGTCTTTGGGTTAACAGTCAGTTAATTTAATCTCAAAACTAACTAACTACAAAATCTCTCTACCAAATTTAATATCACCAAGTGACGTTGACCAATTATAGTTCCAGTTTATGGACTTTCCGGTATATTTTGTATGAAAATCCACACAAGATTTAATGACATCATGGACTCATGAGTACCATGACAAATGATGTCATTCGTTTATGACTAGTGTTTGTATACTTACTAGCCTATACAAGTACTTAGTGTAACAGACTTGCTGAAGTACTTTCTATCCTAAGGGTGGCGTAGTAAGCCATACGGTTACACTCCCCTGACCAACTACATTTTTTTGCGGCTCCCCTGTGGGATAACTGGTAAAAACTCTAGCGATGTTCCAACATTTAGCCTACATTTAGCCTAACTTTTATTTTTAGCAGGAGAGCTTTGGAAAGGCTTTTAAACAATGCATTTTTAAAAATGTAATTGTAAAAAAAAGCAATTTGGACAATCTATGAAAAAATTACTCGTACAAGAAAAAATATACACGACGTGCACTTTGAAAACCCTTACTATAAAAAAAGAAAACAGTACAGATAAAGGTTTCTTTCTAACATTTTTTTATATTTTTGTTTGAAAATCATTCACTGATATACTGCACTCATGATTCAATCTCCATAACAAAAAACTTGTACAGTAAAACTAAAAAATAAAATATGACGAAGAAAGTACAAGTCACCTCAGTGTGAAACTTGAAATGTTTGTTGTTACACAGCTTGTCAAGTGTATCTTTGTGATTATACATTGTATTATACTTAGAATACACAACACTGAAGAGAAAAGTATATGCCATGAAAGAAACAAATTTGTTTCTAGCTACACCATGAACTTTATTACAGCTATATTAATAACAAATGTGCAATAGTGTTTACTTTCAGGCAACAACTGGCGGTGAAATGAGAATTGATCATGATACTTTCGGAGTTTATAATGAATGCTAGATCTGTTTCAGTGTCAAATAATAATTATTTTTTATAGTGTTAAACCATTATTATTTGCTTTCGTGTCAAATCATTATTATTTGTTTGAATATGTGTTCAAACATCCCTTAGCAACGCCAGTTCACGCTCATCATTTATTACAATTTGGGATGATGATTGATGCTGGTTGTGTCAAACTCTACTTTTTGTTCTGGTACTTTCTTTCTCTTACGGCATGCATGGGAGATAGCAGTGTTCGGTTTTTTTTTTTTTTTTTTTTGGGGGGGGGGAGGGCGGGGCGGAGTTTTAAAAATATTAATAATGTAATCTATCTATCTATCTATCTATCTATCTATCTATCTATCTATCTATCTATCTATCTATCTATCTATCTATCTATCTATCTATCTATCTATCTATCTATCTATCTATCTATCTATCTATCTATCTATCTATCTATCTATCTATCTGTCTATCTGTCTATCTGTCTTTCTGTCTGTCTGTCTGTCTGTCTGTCTTGCTGCCTGCCTGCATAGCTATCTGTCTTGATGTCTGCTTAGCTACCTCCATAGCTATCAGCCTGCAAGTCCATACGTCTATGTCCTTTCCGTATTGCTCTCAAACTGCTTTATGCCTTCAATGTTAACAAGATGAGTTGCTCTCAGTTTTCACGAGTAATTACCAGGCACATATCATACTGCCTGTCTTTATATGCACAAACAGTGTTCTATATTTTTGAAGCAACTAACGATCAGCTAAAATGTCAAATAATCAACTGAAATGTTGTTGTGCTCGAAAGGCCTCTTAAAAATACTCAGTCCAAAATAAAAATCGACTCTGAGGAAAAAAGAACTGCTTGCAAAATATTAGCTTATGATTTAGTTGATCTTGTCTGTGTATGTTGTCCCTGTCATTACTATTACCCTTCTGCTCATCAAGGAGCATGAATCTTCAACACACGTATGCCAAGTCTTCCTGTCCTGTGTATGTTGTCCCTGTCATTACTATTACCCTTCTGCTCATCAAGGAGCATGAATCTTCAACACACGTATGCCATGTCTTCCTGTCTTGTGCCATCCGCTCAATGTCTTTTCATGTATTTTTCATGCCATTCGTGTCCGTTTCCAGTTTTCTTCTCCGTGAGTTCCTTGGTCTCTTTCTATCTCTCGTACTCTGGAGGGGTTCCAGAACAAGGACTGCCTGGTAATGCTGTCAATAGGTTTCCTCAATGTTTGTCCTATCTATCTCCAGCGTCTTGCCATCAGTTCTACTTTAGTGTTTGTCATAATAATAATAGCCCCTTAAGTCATAACTGACCATGGGACTGCGCCCCTGAGGTGACAGCCCTCAGCGGCTTATTTTCCTAGTGTTCCTTTCGGTGTTTTCTCCTCTCTTCTGCTTGTTGTGTGAGTTTCTTTTCGCCTAAACTGAGGTGACGCAGCAGAAAGCATCGCCACTTGTTGCGATCGGCAGCTTCATCCTCCCAGGTTGCTGGATTTATGTCCAGTGCCCTCATGTCTCTCTTGCACACATCTTTGGTATGCTCCTATTCTACGCAAGCACCATTTGTGAAAGAATATAGCATTTTTGATTATTGTTTTTGTTGTTCTCTATGTTTCAGAGCCATAAATAATCGGCCTGACCTGATATTTAAATTGAAGTTTCTGATTTCGTGTTGAACTTGATTTCTTGTGATCTCCATATATTTCCGGTTAGAATTGGAAATATTTATTTGTATTATGTTAAAAAGTCGTGAACATGAAAGTACATTTACGCACAATGTTTCATGAAGAACATTCTTTTTCTTTTTTTTTCTTCGTACACTCTCAGGCGTCAACTTGAATAATTTCAAATATACTCGTAACACAGGTCAACTTCAGGCTATAGGCATCTCTATAGAATTTTTCAGAAAATGGTACTGGTGACAGCCATATGTGCTTTCTATGTTCCTTGTATGTTGGGCATCTTTCAAGCAGATGTTCAGCAGTCATTTTATCAGTGCCACATTTACACTCATAGGGATTATACATGGAGGCATTTCTGGAGTCATCTTTATATGACCACCAGCTATACACAATGCTACAATATGTATACGTGGAGATGACCCTCTGTCTATGAGGCTAATTACATCCTCATTGACTCTTGAAATCATCCACACAATTCCAGGGATTCCCCCTGTGGTGAAACTTGTTGAGAACCCAGCATTGCACACTAAGCTTTGAGAAGTCACTTGAGCCCCAGACGTGATTCTTTGGCTTTGACCTGGTTTAATGCATGCTGGAGGATCTCACTATGGGCCCAGTGATAGGCAGGGAGAGCTGAGAAGTGGCTCTGTGCAGGACTTGACAATTCCTTGGGAGAGCCCAGAACCAGAGTACAGTATTTTAGCTCTACATAGTTGGAGAGCCCCCTTGGATGGCGGGGAAAGCACATTATGCCACGCGCATCTTACTCCTAGCTTGGGACCGCATTTGATGATCCTTTAAATGCAAGCCAAGCTCGAGAAACTGGAGTTCATGATTTCAACTCAGCACTTTTCGGAATGGCAGAAAAGCCACAGGAAAAGCCTAGATCTGCAGTGTAGATAATACCATGGAGTCTTCAACTTGATATTGGCTGCTAAAGAGCGAAAAGCTCAGCAGCCCTAGTTAAACAACAACAACAACAGTCATCGGTAGTTCTTATCTTTATCTTGTTGAATAGATGATATCCCAATCTGTTGTGGCCAGTGCGGAGTCTGAAGATTACCACTTGTTCTCTTCTGCTGAGCTAGTAATATGCATCGTTTTGTTTGTGTCCTGGATGCTCTGC
This sequence comes from Oreohelix idahoensis, assembly GCA_024509875.1. Lineage (NCBI taxonomy): Eukaryota > Metazoa > Mollusca > Gastropoda > Stylommatophora > Oreohelicidae > Oreohelix > Oreohelix idahoensis. The sequence goes on from JAMPIV010019700.1 coordinate 77,404, forward strand.
ATCCCATTGGTTTCTATATTTGGTTCTGATAAAACTCTGTTCCTCTTCTAAAAATAAGGTTGCACCAGGTTGAGGTAGTTTTCCCTCTTCCTTTGCCAATCTGTCAGCTTCTTCATTGCCGGGGATACTACAACGAGATGAGATCCATTGTATTACAACCCTTTTGAATCGTTAACTTAGTTTGTGGAGAACTACTCTTAGGTCACCCAGGTCTGCATTATTCTGGCTCATCAGCGTTGCAAACGTGTGACAGTGCATCTGTGAAAAAAAACAAAAAACTAAATGTGATATTTATTGCGTCCTTGAAGGCGTCTCACTAATTTTAGCAACAAAGATCCACATGTTTCCCCGTGTAGGTTCCGCGGAACTCTTGAGTAGATCACGACAGAATATGACCACGGCTCCCTCTGGCATGTCGCACAAGGCGACTGCGTTAGGCTGGCATCCTCATTAGGTAAAACACTACAAGAGTACTAGAATAATTTTGGGGCAGGCTTCCTTCAAGGAGACCTGCTGCATAGTGGCTCTATGCTCGACAGGGAGCGGACAGGAAAATTAAGAAAAGGTTTGGTTTTGGTTTTAAGGACTATCTTCATTGCACACGGACAACTCCATCAGTGCTCCGATCTCCTCCCTTAGATCACACAAGGAGGATCACAGCACAATGCACGAACTCCGTACCACCGGCGAGAATCCCAATGTGTGTGTATAGGAATCACATATTCTATAAATATTTTTGTGGTGGATAGGTTTCTAATGTCTAAATTTTGCCAGGGCAGCGGCCTGATAGGCCTACTCTTTACGATTTCCAACTGCCGTGGGATTTTTAACGTGCGCAACTTGCACATCTTGGTTGGTGATGGTATTCGGCCAAAAGATTCGGAGAATTTTTCTTAGGCATCTTGTGTGAAAAGAAGACAATTTCGACATTTCCTTCTCTGTAACTCTCCAGCATTCCGCACCATAGAGAAGCACAGAAAGCACACAGCTCTGATATAATCTTAATTTTGTGCTTGTGCTGTACTGGGAGGACTTACATATGTTGTTTAGACCAACCAAGATCTGCTTACTCGGAGAAAGCAAGAGGACATGCACACCATCATAGCTGGCAGACGCTGGAGCTGGGTTGGCCATGTCCTCAGAAAAGACCCCGATGCCATCACAAGAACAGCTATGCTATGGAACCCTGAAGGAAAACGAAAGAGAGGCCGACCAAAAACAACTTGGCGGAGGACTGTGGAGGCTGAGATGCAAAGAATGAACCAGAGTTGGGGCACTGTACGAAGGATGGCCACCGACCGAGCAAAGTGGAATCAATTTTTGTTGCCCTACAATACGCCACCAGGCGTGATGGCCACTGACTGATTTTACGGTCGGCGGCTAAGGATCAAAGAAGACGAACTTGCACATGGGACCTCATATTTTGTCGCCCTTATCTGAGATGGCTAGGCATCCGATCTCACTACACAGGAGACCAGGGGGGAGTATGACATTATTAGGACCCCTGGTTCTGAAAAAAAAATTATATTCCCTCAACTGGGAATCGAACCCAGTACCTCTAGAATTCGAGACAGACGCCATACCTCTTAGCCACTCTGAAAATAGAAAAGTGCTCAAACGACGGTGTGCATGATGTGACCGATCGAACGACCGACGTACTTACGGCGGGAATTTTGGTATTGGATTTACTCCTGAAGTAATCATAACATCGTCCGGAACCTCCCATTCTGCATTCTCGCGTGATAGCCGTGGATGGCAAAAGTATAGCATTGGTATATTTGATGACATCTATACAGTAGCTATATGGATGGCATGGAAAACTGTTAAAAAAAAAAGGGCTGGCTACCTGGGCTTTGGTGAAAGTGCGGTAAGCAAGTAGACGGCAGTAGGTTTAACCTTGCAAAATAAGTAGTGTGAAAAGAACTGTCACTTGTCGGGGCTAATCCGCCGCAGGGCTTCCTCGTGCTAGCAGATACAAGGTCAAGGTGGTTCCATAGCAGAAGCTGCCGTAGGGGAGTGAAGTGTTAGAGATTTCGTCATACTAGGATTAACTTTTTTATTTAGGTGGAATGACCAGTTCCCTTCCTTTCTGCCGTTTCCTTCCCTAACGCAAGAGCAGTATCAGTGACTCATTTACAGCTGAGTAGACCGGAGCGTGACGTTACCAGGTTGTGATCCTGAAACTCGTTGATTCTACCGCGAAATGAAAACGCTCTAAACGCTTGGCCAATAGGACACTGATCCTAGCAGATAGATACTATTACAAACGATCGACAATGAATTGTGCTTCTATGTATATCAAATCAACTGTGTTCAAGCATCCGACGGTTATGAATACACATACCGGCTATGGTCGACATGATATCTTGTAATAGCTCAGGTATAAAGCTTAAGTACGTGAGTTTAATAGCCTGACGATTATACACAGTCAAGATTCACCTTAACATGAAAACTTATTATGTCTCGACATGAACTGGCCGAGTCTCGACATGAACTGGCCGAGTCTCGACATGAACTGGCCGAGTAGCAAACTTGCAGACCTTCTCTCTCAATCATTAACAATAAACTGTTGTACTGTGCTCTTCTTTAATCTCATACATTACTATTACTTTTTGTGGTAAAGTGGGATGGTATAAATATTTATAGGGGACTTAGTGTCCTGACTGAGATCAGCTGTGAAGGTATCTATATCTAATAAGGGTAGTGTATTATAGATAACCTTACTTGCTACCACATATTTCTACCTCAGTCAGAATTATTCTGGAATATAGTGATGACTACGTTGAATGTCTAGGGTATGTATATGATGAAGTGTAAGTCACAACAACAACAGACAGATAAACAATTTAATTTATTCCACCACACTTGACAACACTGTGACACTCACATACATATAACACTCTATGAGAATATCTTAAATGAGTCACTGATAAATTTTCAAATATCAATATGTATTCAGTGCTGTCATTAATGTATATGTGTCCTGATTCAAATACAAAGTGAACCAGGAATCACAATCAATTTTAATTACAAGTTATATGTACAGAATTTATCAATATGAATCTTGTAGTGACATATATTATTAATAGTATCCTATGTGTGTCAGTTGTGTAGTAGTAATATGAGGTAATACTGGTTTTGTTTTCTTAAGCTATGTTGGTATTAGTCATCATGACTTCAAGAGTTTGTTTCTGTTGGAACTAGTATTGGAGATGTTCTCAGTTCCTGGCATTAAAACAATTAATTTCCCCTCTTAATTTTATTTTACAATGTCAGTTTAAGATGGGGGTACATAATGTTGAGCTCCGCTGTCCACAAATTCTTAACTTTCGTGATGACTGCAGGAAAAGACTCCTCTGCTCGATTACTTCAATGAGTTCTGGAGCCACCTCACTGTTTGCTATATGGACCAAGGAGTATGCTGTCCGCCTCTGGATTCAGCAAAGCTCTGACCAGGTGCTGCTCAATAACTTTAAGACCACGGTCCCTGAAACAAGAAGGTTGTACCTCCTACTTCAGAACTAATTTATACTCTATTTCTACACTGAGCACAATACATAACAAACATTGAGTTCAGAGCGTTAGGCCAACTGTCAGCTTCATCTGAAATACTTTATACCAGTATTTTCCTCCCTAATGGTTACTACGCCTCTGCAATTCCAGCATTATTTCTTTCTAGTCAATACTCTAGGTGTCAGTGTACTGCTTGGCAATTCCATGTAGTTTTACTTTCCTCCGACACCTTCTGTTCAGGCTGGAGCACTATAGGCTTTACCTCATGTTCGCTACTGAACCACACATATATACAGACATAATTATCAATTTACATTCAATTTTCATTTAAAAAGATTTCAAATATTTCAAACCTACCACAATTCATGGAAATAATACACAGTGACGTTGAATGGCAATGAATATAGCACAACTCCGATCTGCCGATGTCCCAGGCTTTATTTTAGAAAAAATATACACTGGTGCTCAACGCACTATTTCTTAGTAGGTTTATTACAAGATGTGGCCCGGAACAGACGCCCTGAATTGAGTATATTCGCAGCTCTAACCAATCATGCCATGTTTACCTACTTTTCAAAAAATATTACCCTTCTCACGTTTCCCCTGACAACGAAAGATAGTATTTATGGTCCGACTAATCGTGTTTAGCCTTACATTTGTTGCGCTCCAATCAAATAGGAGTTAACATGGTAGGCTATTTCCGTAACGTAATGTTTTTTCAAACACGTTATAAAAAAAATTTATGAGCAGAAATGATTTCATGCTGTCAGGCACCCCCACTATTTTATTTTGGCTATAATTTGGTAATTCCTAGACTATTTGCGTAACGTTTTACATATTCTTTGCCAGCAAGTCCTAAGGAACCCAAATATACAAATTTAAAAGAGCTAAGTGGCTGCGTTCAAAATATGCAATTTCTTCTACCTCCTGTTTACTTCGAAGATATGCTGTCTGGGTACTGTAATGTTTTCAAACGTAAACCAGTATAATGTCATATTTCCCAATAAGCGTTTTTCAGGATTTTAAAACCTAACTCTCGGATGGGTAGTGTTTTTCTGACACTGTTTATTTGAAAAAAAGTTAGTGTTGGCCTTACACGTGGGATTGGCGTTACTATTAATCGCGCGACGCGTGTTAGTATTTCCTGTGTCCCTGCTTTCTGCCTCTCCCTTTCGTTCTATCTTTAGTCCATCTGTCTTTTGTTTTTGGTAACATAGTGTAGAAAAAGACATGAATGGAATTTTAAATCTAGGTCAACTGCGTATCTCAAGGTTTCTCTTAGAATTGGAGTACACTTTTTAGTGTGTTTGGGAAACGCGTGTATACTGCAGAAGGCCTTTACTATCAACGTGAAACGTTACAATTTGCAGACGAAGTAGAAAACAAGGGGGATTTCGAGTGCAGTCATTGTGACAGCACTGTTCTTTACCATTCTTCTTTCCTTTTATTAAATGTATTTGTTAGGCTTTACATTTACCTGATAATTTATATATGTGGATTAGAATTTCACGACACTTTTATTCCGACAATTTTTAGAAGCTGCACTATCTGCAATAATGTTACTTATAATAGTAAGATAATATGAAAGGAATACTCGTTTTATTCTTTGCCGTTCGTTAAAATACATAACTACGACATGTATTGACAATGTAAGCAAATGTCAGAAAACTTTATTAAAAGGAGATTCTTACATTTATAGTACGAAAAAGGAAAGGAAAGGATCCCGTTACACGCCTGTCGTGTGGTGAGTACTGGGGCAACTACAACAGTAGTTTTTGCCAGGAATAGTCTATGAGATATTAGATATAAGGTCTCTAGAAATTGGCTCGTTAAGAAAGAAAAAGACCTATTCGAGATAGGGACAAGAAAACAGGAATGCGAATGCTGTCCACTAGACAGTGTTTTATAATTAATTATGGAAAGAGTTCTGTTTCCCCACGACCTTAGCTTCTGCCCTTAGATCCCGTAAAGAAAAAGCCCCCAACCTCATCTGAGTAGAGAAAGGTTCCTATAGGTGAATATGTAACACCGACAGCACGAGTGATACATTAACAAACTCTTGATAATGATCAACCGATCGTTGGGTTTATTAATGAAATATCCACACATATATGGTTAGTAATGGTTAGAACGTGATGATGGTGAAAGACGATTCACACAAAACACACAGATGAGATAATAAAATTACAGTTAATTAAGTAATAGTTAATTAAGAATGAACTGGTGTAAAGTGAAATGATGATGTGATATGATACGTGTCACCAAAATGGTGAGTACTCTACACAGTCCATGTGTCTCTACATGCTTCTCCTAGATATGAGGATTCACATGTATGCATAAAATGTCCCAAGTTGTTATACGTTATGTCGAGTGGGGTATCTCTAAGCTGAGGACGTTCTGATGAATACTGTTGTCGTACGGAGAACGCTGACGAGATATCTATGTATATTCCTTCACTGTTTGAGTATATCTCTGTAGTGTTGATCAACAGTTAATAGCTGTCATATGAACAAAAGGTCTGTTGTCTAATCTCCCGAGGGTACTGGTCAGACTGGATATCTTCACGAAATGTTAGTGATATGTAGACTCATAATCTTGCGTATGTAGTCGTGATTCATATACTTTCGAGTCTGCTTCATAAAATGCGCTTAAGAGTGTGTCGCACGTGGTATAAATATGCGATTCCTCTTTTGAGCTCTTTTGCTTGACTTCAGATAATAATGTTCTTTCGAGTGATTTGTATTTATGATGACTCTGTATTGAACTTGTGATAACGAGGTATTGAACTTGTGATAACTCTGTATTGAACTTGTGAGCAAGCAGTATATGGTGACGAAAAATGTTGCGTCCACCTTATGACTTGTGGGTGAGACAATATTCCTTTTTAATTGAGGAATGAAAGATGTCCTATGGCGAATTCTGCTAGCCAAATGTCCGTTTTTGATAACTTATTTCTGGTTAGACGTCAGACACGTTGCGTGTAGACTCAGACTTCTGATGAACTGAAGACACACAAAAGTCTTCGTAAGTTTTCACATTTAACATCACTGGTTGACTTTCATTTAAACTACTGCTCATTATTCATCTCTCTCTCTCTGAGTTCAATTCTAATGATGTTAACTATCTTGTGCATGAGAGTGTGTGCGCATGGGAGTCTGTGATGATGATGATAAAGGTGAAATATGAACTATTAATTACCTCCTATCATCCTATCATCTTCTAGGAAAATCTTCTGATTTTATTAATCAGTTATGCCAAGAATTATTTGAAACTTTATCTTTCGCACATTTTAGCTGTGAGACTAAAATAAACAAAAATAAGAAAATGTATTAATAAGTATAAGATCTACTAACCTTCTTTTCCCTTCGCAAAATCCTTTAAGAACACAATTAATCACAGAACTGAATAAACACGTGTATTAAGCTATGCGTTTTTGGGTTTAATCTCTTCCTCACAAGGTAAAAACTGGACTCCTTCCTAGAACAAGCTACGCAGTAGATTATATTTCTGCCAGTCCAATATGGGTTTCTTGTACAGCTCATACCAACCAATCATTAATGACCCCTCTGGTCACTCATTCACAGGATCGCTCTTTTCCCCTGTCAGTCCAAACGTGGGTGTAGTTTGACCTCTGATTGTTTATTGTTCACCTGGCCAAGGTGGGCGTCCAATGTGGTAAATCAACGCTTGTCTGAACCGCGGCCGACCAAAGATAACACCATTACAGCATGAGACGTTTTCCCCTGGCCAATCTGGGCGTCCAATGTGGTGTCACAGAAATTACAGCATGCCCAGATGTGTTTTTACCAGATTTATCACGATGCAATGTGGGCTTCAAACGATAATGTCAGGCATGTGGACTCAATCAAAGGATTTTTATTTCCCCCGATGAAAGAACAAATGTGGTTCTCTAGATACCGGTCGCGAGTAATCACAACGATGAAATAGCAAATGTGGGTCGCAAATATGGAATGAAAGAGCAAATGTCGGAGAAAATACAATACGAAAGATGTAGGAAAAGATAGAGCAATAAGGCCTTTGCGCTCGTTTATCACAATAGCCCCTCCTCAAGTGTGATGTCAGTCGTACTCAGGAGAACTTAGCCTTCTTGCTCGGGATTCCTTAATCCTTTTACTCGTCTTCGTTTTCCTCTCCGGTTTCCACCCTTTCCTCTACTTGTCTGTGCTCTCCGTCCTGCCTCATAGGATGACGGCTTAAAAAATCCGCTCCTACGTTATGTTTTCCTTGGATATAGTCCACTTGGAACGTGTAAGGTTGTAGAACAAGCGACCACCTCATCAGTCTAGCATTCAAATTCTTTGAATTGGCGAGGAAGGTCAGAGGTTGGTGATCACTCTGGATTGTAAATTTCCTTCCGTACAGGTATGCTTGAAATTTTTGTATTCCCCAGACAAGGGACAAACATTCCTTTTCGATTGTGGAATAGTTTTGTTCTGCTCGGTTTAACTTCCGACTCGCATATGCGACCGGAAATAGATTTGGTGGGCTTCTGTCATCTGGCTATAGTAATGTAGCCCCGATTCCAATGTTACTGGCATCTGTGCGCAAGATGAATTTTCTAGTTAAATCCGGAAGCCGTAAAATAGGTTTTGTGGTGAGTTTCTCTTTTAAGAGTGCATATACATGTTCACATTCTGCTGACCATGTCATTTTATCTGGGTTTCCTTTCTTGGTTAGCGATGTAAGCGGCACACAGAGGCTATTAAAATCCTTTATATATCTCTGGTAGAATCCACAGAGAGATACAAATGACCGGACATCCCTTTTTGTGGACGGTCTCGGTGCATTTCTCAGCTTCTCAACGTTTTGAGTCTCGGGGAACATGGTCCCATGGGATATAGTATGTCCTAGGAACTCTAGCTGTTCACACCCAATTTGACATTTTGTTAAGCGGGCGGTTAGTCCCGCTTCTCTGAGTCTGTTAAACAGCAAGGATAGCGCTGATATATGTTCTTCAAACGATTCAGTAGCTACTAGGATATCATCCATAAAATTGCTGATGGCGGGATGATTCAAAGGATCCAATAACTTTCGCATCATCCTTGTGAAGACACTAGGAGCATTGTTCAGTCCAAATGGCATCACATTAAACTCGAAGTGTCCATCTGGAGTACTGAAGGCTAACAGGTTCCTCACCTCAGCTTTTACTGGTATTTGATAGTACCCTTTATTGAGGTCGATCTTTGAAAAATAGCGAGCCCTGCTCAGCTTAGTAAATAGCTGGTTCTGGTCCGGTAACGGTTCTGACTGGAACTGTGTTAACGCATTCAGCTGTCGGTAGTCGATGCACAGGCGATGTTCTCCACTGGGTTTGCGTAACAGCACCACTCCCGCACTGTAAGGGGACTCCGACTTCGAAATTATGCCTTCCTTAAGTAAGTAATCAATTTCTTGCTTTAATGCCGTCGCCTTGGCATACGGAATCGGATAGGTTCTCATTCGAACGGGCGTAGGATCCGTGACTTCCATGTCAAACTCCATCAGGTTTGTCCGGCCCGGTTTGTCTGTCAGAGAGTCGGCGTGGTTTTCCATCAATCTCCTTACTTTTTCTTGCTGGGCTTCCGTTAAGGTGGAGCTTATTTTCACATCTAAATGTGATTTCTCCTGTATCACCGGGTACTCTACGGATGATAATGGCTCTTCTTCCATTTGCATAGCAATGGCCATAGTCATGAGGTGCGCTGGTTCGGCAGGGGCTCGCTCGTAAAACTTATTAAGCAGATGTAAGTGATAAATTTTCTGCTTTCCGTTCACGGCGATTTTATAGTTGGTGCGAGAAATCTTTTCCACCACTTTGTAGCGTCCCCTCCAGCAAATCTGCAATTTATTACTGCTACTTGGCAGAAGAAGTAGCACCTTCTCTCCTATGTTGCATACATATTTTTGAATGCACGGATTACAAAAATGCGATATGTCTATTTAATAATTTATTTGTGTACGAAAATGCTTCCCTTGGGAAAGCGAGATAATCCATGATTGATTTATACGTTTGATTCGGCGTATAAATATTGACGTCATGTCAGTTCTCGTTTGTTAGGGCCAGAAAATAGATTGATCTTGTTCAATATGTTAATGGCCTGAATTTATATGTATTACTTGTCTAGTACAAGAAGATTCAGTTTTATATTGTATATCTTCGTATGCTAAGGTCGGACTATAGCGAACTCTGGCAGAGGTATCCGTTGTCCTAGAAAGTGGTAGAGAGTTCCGAGATAGACGGTCGTAATGGCCGGGTGTGTTTTCAAGGGCTGGTCTTGTTAAAGGTTTAAAGTAATTTATGGACGATTTTTCCATAAGGAAGGAATGTCTCTGCAAGTGTGTGATGTCAGAGACTCTTCTCATGTATTTCATTATGTTTGAATTCGGACTCCAGGTAAAGCCAGACCCGTTTTTCCTTTGATGATTTCCTTATGGTTAGACCTAGATGAAACATCGTAATTTCGAGCATCGTTGGTCGCTTTAATATAGATTGATGAAGATGACAGGTTCCATCAGCGCTTACGTCTTTATGAAGCAACCTTCTGACTAAGGGACTGTATGGAAACTATAGGAAATCCTATATATTCAAGTTATGAATTAACTCTGGCTGATGATTATCCTTCTGCTGGGCGAGTGAGCGAAAACTCTGGGAAGGAGGCCATTTTGTATTCCTGTCATCATTATGGATCACTATCCAAAGAACGGATCATGAATCTTACTATTCAGACAGTGGCACGGAGATCTCATTAAGATGAAAACCCCTACTGTGGTTTAACTTGGTTATTTAAATATTTGACATATACAGCTGGAGAACTTAGCCAAGGAAAAGGTTCCTCCAGTGAACCCCTTTGTATGTTTATACACACATACTCACTGATGCGTTCAGTCAGTTAGGGGATACGGCAATAGTACGCCAGAAACTGAATGACTTTATTATATTGAATGCTGAATGAAATGTACTACTATTCTGCTACCTAATGATTTGCTATGTCAACATACTCATGACTGTATTCCGTGCTGTCCAAGTGTGTGCGTCATTATTAAAAGCATAGAAAACGTCAACAGCGGTTCCTAACATTTTTGACTTGCCTAAGAGTGTGAGTGAAATAGTATCAAGTGTCAACTACATCGAACAGTACACCATTCGCGTGTTTTCCACTCTCACTCCATACATATACAATCCTGCGTCGGTTGAGTTGACCTTTGTTGTACTTGCCTGTCTCATGTGTAACGAGCAGGAAGAATACTCTACCCTTTACATTAATGACCACCAGTACCACCTGAGGAACGATTACTTGACAGTAATCCCATAGCAGACACTGCCTTGCTGTCTTTGCCTTCCCTAACTCAGGACTAGAGTGAGTTACCCATTTACAGCTGGGTAGACTGGAGCATGCCGGGTATCATCAACTCAGTACACTACAGTTGACTTTACAGTAGTGGCCAGACAAACAACAACATTCTACAGTGGTAGGCCAGTTTCCTGGGTCCAGCCTTTGCAGTCTTGATGATTGAAGTCACCAAGTATAACAAGAACGTGTATTTTGGCAAAATGGGACACACATCAACACCAGTAGGAACTATACAGTCGATGTCAGCTTGACCTATTCTGACAAGTGAAATGAATATGGGTCAATGCTTGTTGACATTTTTTGCAGTACAGAGCTGTAAACTTTGAAGAACATAAACTGTTCGGTTGTTACAGTGTGTGATTACCTTACTAAAGAAGAACATAAGTGTTGTTATTTCATCGGTGGATCTTCTCATGCTCAAAAAAATTGAACAATGTAATAAGATAGTTCAATAATTTAAGATTGATTAAAAGTGCCAGTTTATTTTGATTAAAAGCTGTGCCATTAAAGTGAAATCTGAGCATACTTTGCAACACATTCCAACCACAACACATGTAATTAATTAATGATATATGCATTTATGCTTTATATATATTTATGTTTACATGTTATTTGTTATGTATTAAGTAGTTTATGTTCTGTGTGACTAGTACGAGGTATGCCGAGTGACATTGGTCTGGTACTAGTATTCTATAGGTACAAATTTTCTTAATTGGAAATTTGTTAGCAACAATTTGCTGCTATTTCTGTTAGTTGTGATGAGGTGTTCTTTTCTTCGTTGTTTTTGTTAATAATTTTGTGTTCCTTAGTTTTGTTTGATTTGTTTGCATTTGTTGGTCTACCCTTTTCTTTTTTTGATTTCTATACACAATTTATGTTTATACACTGTGGCGTTATTTGTCTTGTTGATTTCATTGCGGTTATCATCACATACTCTGTGATTATTTACCTCAGTTCCTTATATTAATTTAATTTGATTTCTGCAATTATTTTCATCTTGTCTTTTCTTGTTTGTCCTTTGTAATGTCTTTAGTTGACATATGATATATGAGGTATAGTTGAATACACTTACATTATAGTACAGACCAGTACTTTATGATCATTGATTACACTAAGAAAGTGTACAAGACCTTTGTAAGGCTTGTCTCCCACAGTCATTGGGATAGAAAATATTATTTTCCACAGGTACTCAAGTGATCATTGATTACATTAAGGTAGTAGGCTACCCACAAAAGATTAAAAAAATAAAAATCCAACAATTTTCATTTTCATGCTTTAAATCATCGTCAACATGTTCTTGTACTAAAAATAATTCATAGAAGCTTAGAGATACTCTGGTATGATAGGAATCAGTGTTTTTCTACACACACCCCCTTGAGTGATTTGCATAGCAACCAATGTTTATAGTTGGTTACCTTGTGAATAATGACCCAACATGAAGGTGCGTAATTGTAAAACTGCGAAATTATAATTATACTGAGGCAACAGGAGAAAGATATTTATAACTTTTCCAAGAGGAATCACTCAATGATTTCTTATGAATTTTTCAAAAGTGTGTGTCTAGAAAGCTTTGATCGTAAATTTCAGCATTTGTTACATGCATTGTGCATTTTCACCCACATCAACTCTATTTATTGCTAGACCTAGTTTTATACTGTATAATAGTAGTTAGCAGAGCTTCTTTTGTTCACAATGGGAAATAAAACAAAGTAAGTTCCTTGGAAATCGGTACACCAACAAACCGTTGCCTGAAATGAGACACCTATTGTCGATAGTGGCGCTATAAAGCCTCTGTGCTCCTCAGCAAAGAAAATAAAGGTCCAAGAAAGTGAAGGACAAGCTAAAAATGACAACAGAGGAAATGTGTTTATCCTTATGGATGTAAAACTGCTGTTTGGGTTTTTATGCGCTAACTTTAGATGTGACAAATGTTATCAGTACTCACTGACCTGTGAGATCGTCGAAGAGACTCGGGATGGCTTTTGTCATGAAATCAGTATCAAGTGCACAAACTGTGTCGAATGGAATGCCAATTTCAATACTTCTGATGTTTCATCTCCAGCTACTCACAAACACAAAGAAGTAAATGTGCGAATGGTGGCATTTGTGCGTTCTATTGGGAAAGGCCACAGTGCATTGCAGAATTTTTCAATATACATGAACACAAGTCAACCCATGGCAAAGAAAGCATACAGGAGAACGCTGCACAGGATCTATTCAGCAAGTAAGGACATTGCAATGGAAAGACCCTAAGAGCACCGAAAAGGGGATTCATAGACACTGCAGCTGCAGTAGAAGGAGACCTTTATTCAACAGGAGCTCATTAAACTTCATTTTGTGAGTTCTTTTTCTGTTTTTCTTTGATTTCTCGGAATTGTCTTTTCAACATAATTGGTGATCTTTGAAACAAGATATCTCTGGATCTGTACATTCAATTGACATGAAAATTAACACAGTTGGTTGTCATATAATCTTACAGATTCTGACCTAAAATGGATACAATTGAATTCAAAGTTTTAGTTTTATGACCATCATGCATATATAATGAGGCACAAATATCAAACATTCCAGAAATATAAATTTTGAAAATTCATTAAAAATTAACCTTTATGTCAATCTCTGTCATTTTAGGTCACGACCTCACGCTATATATAATGATTCAATGTGCCAAGTTTCAGTCAGATCCTTGTACAAATAACGTAGTTATGATGTTTTGAAAAAGGTGTATAATTTATTCACTACGGCGGCCATATTGGATAGCTAATTTGCATAATTAATGAGGTCATTATGTGGACAAAAATTTTAAGTCCATACTAACACTATACCCATGGTTGTTTGATTCTGAAAGGAAAATTTGAGTTTTTTACCCTATCAAGGTAGCCTACTACCTTAAGGAAGTATACAAGACCTTTGTAAGGCTTGTCTCCCACAGTGTTTGGGACATACAGATATTGTTTTCCACAGGTACTCAAGTTATCATTGGTTATATTATAAACAAGATAACCATACAAGTTTTTCACTAAGACTAAGTCTATAGTATAGACTTGTCTCCCATTGAAGTGGGATAAGGTAATTTATTTGTTTTTCAGGTTACTTATTTAATAAGACAGGATGTCTACATTAGATTACTTTATTACACAAGGGAAATCCCTTGATAAGACTGGCAAAGAATTAGAAGAATGGACAACAGCTCAATTCTCTATGGTATTGAAGGCAGAGGAGAGAAAACTTCAAATAGAAGAAAAAAGATTAGAAGCTGCTGCTGAGGAAAGAAAAGCTGCTGCAGAGGAGAGAAAGCTTCAAAAAGAAGAAAAAAGATTAGAAGCTGCTGCTGCTGAACAAAAAAGATTAGAAGCTGCTGCTGCTGCTGAACAAAAAAGATTAGAAGCTGCTGCTGCTGCTGCTGAACAAAAAAGATTAGACAGAGAAGCTGAAGCTGCTGCCGAAAATAAAAGATTAGAAGCTGAACAAAAGAAATTGCAGATGCAGGTGGAAGAAAGGAGATTTGAGGCTGAACAGAAAAGAATAGACAGAGAAGCTGATGCTGCTGTTGAACAAAAAAGACTAGACAGAGAAGCTGCTGCTGCTGCTGCTGCTGCTGCTGTAGAGCAAAAAAGATTAGACAGAGAGGCTGAAGAGAGAAAAGCAATAAGAGAACATGAGTTGGAATTAGATAAATTGAAATTGACAAGTATGAGTAATGTTAACCAGGCATCTAGTGGTAGTGGTAAACCCTTTACTTATAAGGTCAAGGTACCAGCGTTCAACTCCGCCAGTGACGATATAACATTCTGGCTTGATAGATTTGAACGTGCATGTCGAGCTCATAATGTGGATAAATCACAGTATGTAAATCAGTTGTCTGAAAATCTGAAAGGGGATTCTCTGATTAAGTTAAGTTTGGTTGAAGAGGCCGACAAGGATAACTATGATGTTATCAGGGCGGCTTGATAAGGAAATATCAGCTGTCAGAGGAGGGTTACCGTCTTTTGTTTAAAACAATGAGACCTGAGACAGGTGTGGAATTCTCTGAATTTATTTCGAAAGCACGACTTACACTTTCACGTTGGATTTAATTATCCAAGACACAGAAAACATTTGAGGATCTTACGGATTTATTACTTAGAGACAAGATCATGTCTTCATTGAATAAACCATCCCTAGAAATTTTGCATGAGCGTAAACCCAGTACATTAAAACAAATGGAAGAATATTGTGACCAATACGTCACGGCACACCCTGACGTAACTCTTAGCAACACTAACATTAAAGAGGGTATGCCAGTTGCTTCAGCAACACAATACAATAACAATTACTCACACAAGTCCCAGGGAGCTCATGATAAATCTCACAAAAAGGTTAATTGGAATGGTTATCAAAACCAAGGTAACCACTCAAATCAAGGTTCTTCTTTGAAGAACTGGAATCGAGCTGATAGTCCTCGATACAGGGGTGCCCATAATTATAGAAATTTCCGCAAAGGGAGTAACTATAGGAACTACCCAAGTTCTTCATGGAAACAACAAAACAAACATTACAGGGATACTCATTATAATGAGTATGATGATTACGATCATGAATATTATGATTCAAACCCAAATAGGGGTTATAACAGAGGTAATAATAATTACAGAGGCAATTATAACCGGGGTAGATCACAACACAAAAGACAGGGTAAATCTCATTACCAGGCTAACTCTGCACAACAAGAGTTCAATGAAGCCGGTAATCAAAATAATGATAAGAAAGACTCTAATAATGTAGGATGTTCTGCTTTTGATTTTAGTAGAGCATCTCAGTGCTCCCAATGCAAAACATTATTCGATGCAACCACAGTTTCTACTTTAAGCTGTGGTCATCCTCTTCCTGCTCTTCCTGCGTCAGTCGCGCATGATGGAAGAGGTGCTCTGGTCTTCAATAAAAGTCTAGTAGATGGTACTCCGGTATCAATTCTTTTCGATTCGGGGTGCACAACCATTGGAGTGAGGCAGTCACTCATAGATCCTTCTCGAGCCACTGGCAAAGTAATCAAATGCGTAACATTTGGTAGCACATTGGAGAAGTACACTACTGCCATTGTCAGCATTGCTACTCCTTTCTTTACAGGAGATGTGCACGCATGTCTTCTGCCGAATCCGATCGCTGATCTTATCATCGGTTGCATTCATGGAGTGAGAAAATGCACTCCACAACAAATTTCTGATTGGGAAAATAACAATATGCAAACTGCTAATGCGGTACTTACTAGGGCTCAAGCTCTTAACATTCTGCAATCTTCGCCTTCTGAAGATAATGATGCGCAGATCCAAGATGATCCCTTGGAAATTTCTCGTGATTCATTTATGAAACAGCAGGAAGATGATCCTACTCTTAAAAAATTCTTCACGTTAGCAACAAAAGGTGATCCAAATAAAAATACAAATCGTAAATCTTGGATTACGATGAAGAATGGCGTACTTGTACGTATGGTACAAGACTCCGCTAAGTCCATTCATTCTCAAATTCTTGTGCCCAAAAATATGAGAGTTAAAATCTTACAGCACGCTCATGATTCTCAGTGTGCTGGGCATATGGGTTTTTCCCGTACTAAGTCGAGAGTTCTGGCTTCTTTCTTTTGGCCTTTTGTGAACAAGGACATACGGATCTATTGTCGATCTTGTAAGGTATGTCAAGAGGTTAAATCCAAAGGTCCACGCCATGCTGCACCTATTCAGGCTGCAGATATTCCAATTCGACCATTTCAAAAAATGGCGATAGATATCATTGGGCCATTTAAAATAAAGTCTGCTAGAGGACACCAATTTATCTTGACGTATGTTGACATGTGCACACGTTGGCCAGAGGCTGTTCCTCTAAAGAGCATAACTACTGCTGATATAGCAGATGCTCTTTGGCTAATATTTTCTCGTCTGGGATTTCCAGCAGAAATATTATCAGACCATGGTACCCAATTCATATCGGATACCATGTCTCAAGTAATGTCGACTCTTAAGATAGAGAGATCGCTGAGTAGTATTTATCATCCTATGTCCAATGGGATGGTAGAACGTCTGAATAGAACTCTGAAAAACCTACTAGGTAAGATCACTGAAGATCATCCTCAGGATTGGGATAGGGTTTTACCCGCGGCTCTCTTTGCATATAGAGAGGTCGCCAACGAACATACAGGATTTTCTCCCTTTGAACTTGTCTTTGGCGCGAAACCGCGAAGTCCTATGTCCTTACTTCATGATCTTATAACTGCTGATAATATTGTCGATGACACAAAATCCTCTTATGAATATGTCATCGCACTTAGACACAAGATTATTAAAGCATGCAAATTGGCAACTGCTTCTTCTGAATTTGCGAAACAGAAGGCAAGACAATTTGCCAATAAAAAGAGATGCTTGCGACAACTTTGTCCAGGTGACAAAGCATTTGTCTTGCTACCTTGTAGGGAAAACAGACTTCTTATTTCTTGGAAAGGTCCGTACGATATAATATCAAAAGTTTCCGATGTTGACTATATCGTCGATATTGACGGGAAGCATAAAACCTTCCATATCAACATGCTTACGGAATTCCATGAACGTCCGGATTATTTACAACCTGTTTTCCAGGCAACGGACGATTCTCCAGTCCAACATGGGCATTACTCATCACTGTCAGTAATACAGGATGAGGAAACGAGTTTCTCGGATGTGAATCTTCCTTTTCCGATGATTCCTCTTCATTCTAATGAATCATGGAAAGATGTTACGGTTTCTCCCGACTTATCTCTATGAGAACAGAAACAAGTTTCTGCTATGTTACAACAATTTCAGGATGTCCTTACTGACATTCCTGGTCAAACTGATGTCATTCAACATGACATTGTTCTTACTGACCATAATCCTATAAGAGTCAGACCGTATCCTATCCCGATACATTTTCAAGCACAGGTTGAGAAAGAGTTGGATGAGATGATAGATTTAAAAATAATTGAACAATCCACATCAGCATATTCTTCACTAATGGTTATTGTACGAAAAAAAGACAATAACATACGTCTTTGCGTTGATTATCACAAATTGAACCAAGTGACGAAATTTGATGCAGAACCTATGCCTTTACTAGAAGAGCTACTTACAAGACTATCGAAATCTCATTTCTTCACTAAACTTGGTTTGTCTAAGGGATATTGGCAAGTTCCACTCGCCGAACACGCCAAGCCGTTTACTGCTTTTTCGACACCTAGGGGTCTATTCCAATGGAATTTCATGCCTTTAGACCTTATGAACGCCCCTGCAACATTCGTGCGCATGATGCGTCGAATCCTATCTCATCGCTCAGATGTCATTGCATATCTTGATGACATCTGTCTTTTCAGTGATACTTGGAATGATCACTATAATGGGATAAATGAACTATTGTCTATCTTACGCGAGCATAACCTGACAGCGAAACCATCGAAAGCCTGTATTGGTTTTAGCGAAATATCTTTCTTAGGTCACCGTGTTGGTCATGGTTTCCTAAAAACAGAAGACCATAATACAAGTAAGATACTTAACATTTCTATTCCTAAGACTAAAAAGCAAGTGCGAAGTCTCTTAGGTCTAATACAATTTTATGGACGATTCATTCCGAATCTGTCCTCCATTATGTCACCTCTTTCTTCCTTGCTAAAGAAAGGGTCTCCTAATATAGTCCATTGGACTCGAGAATGTCAATCCTCTTTGGATAAGGTTAAAACTATGTTTTCTACTTCACCTATCTTGGTATTACCTACTAAGGATAAGACATTTGTTCTTCGTAGTGACGCTTCATCCACAGGGATTGGAGCAGCACTAATGCAAGAGTACTCTGGAACTCTGCATCCTGTGATGTATATTTCTCGAAAACTAAATGCCGCAGAGAAGAATTACTCGGTCCTAGACCGTGAATTATTGGCTATGGTTTGGTCAATACTTAAACTTCAAAGATTTCTTCTTGGCGCGCATTTCATTGTGGAAACTGACCAGAAAGCTCTTACTGCTATTCAGACTAAAAATCTGAAGAGCGCGAGATCAACGCGATACGCGATTGCTCTTCAGCTTTTTCGTTTTTCGGTGCGAGCTATCCGTGGATCAGAAAATGTGATGGCAGATATCTTATCTAGATGCCCACATGATTTCACTTAACCATCAGATCTTGATATTTTTACAGATCTAACTCTACAATATTGTTTCTATACTAAAATGTGTATACATGCGTAATGTATCATGTATATTGATTGTATCACTACGTAGCGGTTCATTGATGTATATTCACCGCTGATCTTTTGATATTTTGTTTCGTCTTTGATAATCATGATGTTAAAATACCTAAGATGAAATTTTTGGATAAACTAGTGTAGAAATTGTGGCATTGCCAGTATTGTAGTATGCGTTGGTGAAACCTCTCTGGAAATATTTATACTCAGAGAAAAAACTTTCTCTGGTTCTTGAGATATATTCTCACTTGTCGTACCATAGGACGACTTAGCCTTATATTAGGCGTTACATTTGTTTGGAATGCTTATCATCTGCGCATTGTTATTCGTTCGTTGTGAGCCTATTGTATGTTGCTCCTGGATGTATTTCAAAAAAAAAATGTACCATTTTTTTCCCCGGGGGGTGTGGTAATCTGTTGCATACATATTTTTGAATGCACGGATTACAAAAATGCGATATGTCTATTTAATAATTTATTTGTGTACGAAAATGCTTCCCTTGGGAAAGCGAGATAATCCATGATTGATTTATACGTTTGATTCGGCGTATGAATATTGACGTCATGTCAGTTCTCGTTTGTTAGGGCCAGAAAATAGATTGATCTTGTTCAATATGTTAATGGCCTGAATTTATATGTATTACTTTTCTAGTACAAGAAGATTCAGTTTTATATTGTATATCTTCGTATGCTAAGGTCGGACTATAGCGAACTCTGGCGGAGGTATCCGTTGTCATAGAGAGTGGTAGAGAGTTCCGAGATAGACGGTCGTAATGGCCGGGTGTGTTTTCAAGGGCTGGTCTTGTTAAAGGTTTAAAGTAATTTATGGACGATTTTTCCATAAGGAAGGAATGTCTCTGCAAGTGTGTGATGTCAGAGACTCTTCTCATGTATTTAATTATGTTTGAATTCGGACTCCAGGTAAAGCCAGACCCGTTTTTCCTTTGATGATTTCCTTATGGTTAGACCTAGATGAAACATCGTAATTTCGAGCATCGTTGGTCGCTTTAATATAGATTGATTTTTTTTTTTTTTTTTTTTTTTTTTTTTTTTTTTTTTTTTTTGTTTGTTTTTTGTTTTTGCGTACGCCCGCTTATACTCGAGGCGAAATCTCAGGTTATTATTTTATGTCTAACCTGACATTGATTTTACGTGAGTATCCCTTTATTTCTTGTGCAGAGACAGGTGTCCCTCGCCATTCAGGCAAATACTCGCCGATTTCGGAGGTACCCATTGCAGCTGGGTCGGCTCAGGAGCCGCCAGTCCCTGGTCGACGACACTCCTTCAAATGTCCTCGCCAGGTCTCGAGTTAATCCAGTCCAAATCCCGGTCGACGAAAAATCCTCAAATGCCGTCGCCCGGGTTTGATCCTGTATCACCCGGTCGCCAGAGCGGTGTTGTAACCACTACGCTAGCGCGGCTCCCAATAGATTGATGAAGATGACAGGTTCCATCAGCGCTTATGTCTTTATGAAGCAACCTTCTGACTAAGGGACTGTATGGAAACTATAGGAAATCCTATATATTCAAGTTATGAATTAACTCTGGCTGATGATTATCCTTCTGCTGGGCGAGTGAGCGAAAACTCAGGAAGGGAGGCCATTTTGTATTCCTGTCATCATTATGGATCACTGTCCAAAGAACGGATCATGAATCTTACTATTCAGACAGTGGCACGGAGATCTCATTAAGATGAAAACCCCTACTGTGGTTTAACTTGGTTATTTAAATATTTGACATATACAGCTGGAGAACTTAGCCAAGGAAAAGGTTCCTCCAGTGAACCCCTTTGTATGTTTATACACACATACTCACTGATGCGTTCAGTCAGTTAGGGGATACGGCAATAGTACGCCAGAAACTGAATGACTTTATTATATTGAATGCTGAATGAAATGTACTACTATTCTGCTACCTAATGATTTGCTATGTCAACATACTCATGACTGTATTCCGTGCTGTCCAAGTGTGTGCGTCATTATTAAAAGCATAGAAAACGTCAACAGCGGTTCCTAACATTTTTGACTTGCCTAAGAGTGTGAGTGAAATAGTATCAAGTGTCAACTACATCGAACAGTACACCATTCGCGTGTTTTCCACTCTCACTCCATACATATACAATCCTGCGTCGGTTGAGTTGACCTTTGTTGTACTTGCCTGTCTCATGTGTAACGAGCAGGAAGAATACTCTACCCTTTACATTGATGACCACCAGTACCACCTGAGGAACGATTACTTGACAGTAATCCCATAGCAGACACTGCTTTGCTGTCTTTGCCTTCCCTAACTCAGGACTAGAGTGAGTTACCCATTTACAGCTGGGTAGACTGGAGCATGCCGGGTATCATCAACACAGTACACTACAGTGGACTTTACAGTAGTGGCCAGACAAACAACAACATTCTACATCCTACTGCTAGTTCTCGGTCCTTCGCATTGCGATTGTAATATTTGGCATGTTTTCGCCTAGCCTCCCGTACTTTCGCTGTGGCTAATTCCCAGCCAGTCTTCAGGCATTGTTTCAAGTCTGTGACGTACTGGAAGGCTGATGTGACAGTGTCGTCTGCCTTGGCATCTGTCCATGTTCTTAGTAATGCTTCTAATGGACCTTTAATAGGTCTTCCGAAGAGTAATGTGCCCGGAGGAACTCCAGTTGACGCATGCGGTACTTCCCTATAAGCAAATAATGCGGCAGGAATATACTGATCCCAAGTTTCTGGCTTCTCCTGTGCCAACTTCCGAAGAATAGAGGTGAGCGTCCCGTTAAACCACTCTACTTGCTCGTTACTTTGGGGGTGATAGGGCGAAGTATGGATATGCCTAGTCTTGAATATTCTAAGCACCTCCTCTGTCAACTTGCCTCTAAATTGTGACCCGTTGTCTGTGAGAATTTCATGCGGGAAGCCCAATCTAGTAAAGATATTCAGTAAAGCGTCAGCTACATGCACTGAGTCGCATGCTGGCATGGCTATGGCTTCGCCCCACATGGAACAGGTGTCCACTAAGGTAAGGATATGGGAGTTCCTCTTCTTAGTTCTCAGCAGAGGTCCAATTATATCCACGGCCACTCTTTCAAATGGGGTGCCCAAGATTGGCATCTCCCCAAGAGTCGCGGGTGCCGTCCAGTGTTTTGGTGCAACTTTCTGGCACTGAGGACAAGACTTGACGAAACGTTCAATGTCGCCGGTGATCCCTGGCCAATAATAGTGGCAGGCGATCCTTTGAGTCGTGGCGCTCATTCCCATGTGTCCACTAAATGGGATAGAGTGGCCCATCTCAAGCACCTGGTTCCTATAGGTTGCAGGAACTACTAATTGGTTGTGTTCCTGTCCTTCATTTCCAGCTCGGCGATACATCAATCCATTTTTCATAAAGAAGTCTCCCTTGGTAGGTGGGTTATGTGTCCTAGGTAATTTTTTAAAACAGGGCGCCAGTGAGGAATCTTCCATTTGGGCCCTCTTCAATTCCTCGGGGAGGATATTGGTAGGAGGTTCCTGCTCTGCGTCTTTTTTTGACTGTCCTCTAGTCTGTACGGCCGCTATGACTAGTGGTTGAGTAGGTTCTCCAAGGAACACATATCTACATCCCAAGATTAAAGAGTAGATTGGTTCTTCCATTATAGCTGCACGAATCTCTCCTGTCACGTAACGAGATTCCACTCTGATAAGTGCAATTGGCAGTGTCATGGGTGCAACATCCTTCGTCGGACCTTGGATGTCGACACTCTCTTCTGTTATCTGGTCAGGGGTGACAAGAGATGCCCTGACCACCGCATAGAAAGCAAGTCCTGTGTCATAAAGGCGCTCCACAGATTGTCCGTTTACGAGGACTGATTCGATGACAGGAGGATGAGAAACGTTTCCGGTCCTCTGCTCCTTCCGGGGTGACGATTTTGTCTGCAGACAGGCAGCATGTTGGGGAGGAGGTCTGTGCTTGCACTCATTAGTGTTGTGATTGTTCAAGCGACAGTACTTGCACCATTTATGTCCCTGTCTCTGGTGTGGCGCAGCATTTTTCTTGTTTTGCTCTTTGTAGTTATCTTGTTTTGCGTGCTGTTTATGCGAGATGTGTGGTCCTTTGCTTTGTTGGTCTGGTTGGGAGCGAGCAGGTTGCTTTGGCGCCTGATCCGAAAACTTCTTTCTGGCTCCTTGAGACTCCATGAGAGCATTTTGGAATCGCTCTGCCAGTGTAAGAATATTTTCTAACCGGTCAGCGCCGTTTTCAGTGAGAAATCTACGCATTTCCACCGACATAGACTCTTTTAGTTGCTCTATCACAATCAGTTCTTTCAACCCGTCATAGTTCTCGGTAAAGTTTCCCAGTGTACACCACTTCACTAAGTAGTCTTCAATACGGGCTGCGAACTGTGAGAAAGTCTCTCCAGCATCCTTCCTAGAACCTCGAAATTTTTTTCGGTAAGCCTCTGAATGAAGCTCGTACCTCACCAAGAGAGCTTTTTTCAATGCCTGATAGTCATCTTGCTCTCCGGCCGGAAGTTTATTAAAAACTTCGTAGGCGGCTCCTCTTAAGCCCTGGGAAAGTTTCAAGTTCCACTTCCGTTCTTCAAGTCCAAACCCTGTTGCAAAGCGTTCGAAGCGGTCTAAAAAGGCGTCCATGGTATCGTTCCTTTCTGAAAAAGGTTCCAGCGGAAAGTTCATGGCATTGGGTGGCGCAGGTTGCGAAGTAGGCACACCATCTGAGCGGGGTGAGTACCCTCCATCACAGTTGGAAGCCGCTGCACTTTTTGCCAGCTCTATTTGATTGGTCTGTCCCTGGATTTCCAGTTGCTTCATCTTAACTGCATGCTCTGCTGCGGCTTTCTCTTTACGCTCCACTGCTTCTGCTGCTTCTTTCCGCTCCGCTGCTTCTGCTGCGGCTTTCCGCTCTGCTGCTTCTGCTGCTTCTTTCCGCTCCGCTGCTTCTGCTGCGGCTTTCCGCTCCGCTGCTTCTGCTGCTTCTTTCCGCTCCGCTGTTTCTGCTGCGGCTTTCTCCATTGTAAGTTTCTGCATTTCCATCTCTCTTGCATGGAGTTTATAAGTCTCCTCGCTTACATATTTCATCAGGTCTTTTCCACTTAACCCGTATTCACGCCCTGCCTCCATTAAACTAGTTCTAATTTTTGCAGCATCTGCCATGATATGCAGTACGGGTTTGCGAAGGGAAAAATTGGCAGTGACCTCCAAACAAATTTAATAGTCTCGCCCAAGTAATTATCTCTTTAAAACCAGCTAGGTTTAAATTAGTAATCAAGTTCAAATAGTTCTTAAAAATCACTCGCTCAGCGTATTCTGAAAATTAAATAACAGATTATCTCGAAGTTTTCTATGAAAAATTTGCTAAATATTTATGATAAAAATTTCTCCAGCAGTTACTGAAAAAAAAAAATTTTCAGTTCCCTACAGTATCCTCTGTTCTCAAAAAGTGTTTTCTCTGTCCGTTTGATACTCAATTTAAAAAGTATCACTCGTGCTTTAGAGATATAAATTATTCCCCTATGAAATAGACAAATTATAGTAATAGTCAGTCTAAGAGATAATCCCTCGAAATGCCAACCAATTTTGCAATTATCGCAATTGTATGGCAGGGATGAAAATGTGATTTATCACACTTCTAAGTCCGGGTCCACTAATCCCGGACGAGCCCCCAATTGTCATGTGGTGAGTACTGGGGCAACTACAACAGTAGTTTTTTGCCAGGAATAGTCTATGAGATATTAGATATAAGGTCTCTAGAAATTGGCTCGTTAAGAAAGAAAAAGACCTATTCGAGATAGGGACAAGAAAACAGGAATGCGAATGCTTTCCACTAGACAGTGTTTTCTAATTAATTATGGAAAGAGTTCTGTTTCCCCACGACCTTAGCTTCTGCCCTTAGATCCCGTAAAGAAAAAGCCCCAAACCTCATCTGAGTAGAGAAAGGTTCCTATAGGTGAATATGTAACACCGACAGCACGAGTGATACATTAACAAACTCTTGATAATGATCAACCGATCGTTGGGTTTATTAATGAAATATCCACACATATATGGTTAGTAATGGTTAGAACGTGATGATGGTGAAAGACGATTCACACAAAACACACAGATGAGATAATAAAATTACAGTTAATTAAGTAATAGTTAATTAAGAATGAACTGGTGTAAAGTGAAATGATGATGTGATATGATACGTGTCACCAAAATGGTGAGTACTCTACACAGTCCATGTGTCTCTACATGCTTCTTCTAGATATGAGGATTCACATGTATGCATAAAATGTCCCTAGTTGTTATACGTTATGTCGAGTGGGGTATCTCTAAGCTGAGGACGTTCTGATGAATACTGTTGTCGTACGGAGAACGCTGACGAGATATCTATGTATATTCCTTCACTGTTTGAGTATATCTCTGTAGTGTTGATCAACAGTTAATAGCTGTCATATGAACAAAAGGTCTGTTGTCTAATCTCCCGACGGTACTGGTCAGACTGGATATCTTCACGAAATGTTAGTGATATGTAGACTCATAATCTTGCGTATGTAGTCGTGATTCATATACTTTCGAGTCTGCTTCATAAAATGCGCTTAAGAGTGTGTTGCACGTGGTATAAATATGCGATTCCTCTTTTGAGCTCTTTTGCTTGACTTCAGATAATAATGATCTTTCGAGTGATTTGAATTTATGATGACTCTGTATTGAACTTGTGATAACGAGGTATTGAACTTGTGATAACTCTGTATTGAACTTGTGAGCAAGCAGTATATGGTGACGAAAAATGCTGCGTCCACCTTATGACTTGTGGGTGAGACAATATTCCTTTTTAATTGAGGAATGAAAGATGTCCTATGGCGAATTCTGCTAGCCAAATGTCCGTTTTTTGATAACTTATTTCTGGTTAGACGTCAGACACGTTGCGTGTAGACTCAGACTTCTGATGAACTGAAGACACACAAAAGATGTGTTTTTACCAGATTTATCACGATGCAATGTGGGCTTCAAACGATAATGTCAGGCATGTGGACTCAATCAAAGGATTTTTATTTCCCCCGATGAAAGAACAAATGTGGTTCTCTAGATGCCGGTCGCGAGTAATCCCAACGATGAAATAGCAAATGTGGGTCGCAAATATGGAATAAAAGAGCAAATGTCGGAGAAAATACAATACGAAAGATGTAGGAAAAGATAGAGCAATAAGGCCTTTGCGCTCGTTTATCACAACGCCCACTGAGGCATATTGGGAATATGGTGTTAGGCCCATATTTTCTTGACCGTCGGCACACTAGCGGTGATGTGGTCATCATCACGCCGGCCGACTTAACCTTCCCAGAAGTTGCTCTGGTACCCATTTAAGGCTGGGTCGACCCAGGAGCCGTTTGCGGTCTAAAAAAATCCCACCTCATCTGGGGATCGAACCATAGACCACTGAGCAAGGACGCCAGTGCACTAACCACTATGCTACCGCGGCTCCCTAGTACGAAAAGAGGAAGTATATACTGAAGCACATTAAAAACGCACCACCTGTATAATCCAGGAACAGAGTGTGAAATGTAAATATAAGTGTTTACAAGTTTACATATTTGAAATCTTTATTCATTTTCCTATGAATCCATGCTGGTCATTAATGTGTACATTTCATTGTTATGAAATTCATTGCATTCTGTGCAGGCAAGGGAGAAAACCAAAAATGCAACCAATAAAAAAATTCATTCACACTATCCTCAGTGTGCTTGCAAACAAGCTTGGCAGCGGCTCCGCATAGAACGCACAAGTCTCTGAAGGAAATTCCGGGGAATCAAGTCCCATTCACGTGTAAGAGCAACTTCGAGCTGTTGCAGATTAGCTGGAGAACCTTGCCTGTAGACTCTGTGTCCAAACTCGTCCCACAGATGTTCTATAGGGGACATGTCTGGTGACAGGGCAGGCCAATCAATCGTCACAATGTTCTGCTGCTGTAGATTTTGCTGCGTAATGCATGCGGTGTGCGCACGTGCGTTATCCTGCTGGAGAAGCTGCAAGTCTGGATAATTTGTGAACGCAGGAGCAACCAATGCATCCAGAACCTCATCTCGATATGTCACAGCATTAACATTTCCACGGAAGACGTGAAGAGGCAATCGATGGTGAAAACTGAATCCTCTCCAAATGTGAATACTGCCACCTCCAAATCGGTTGTGCTGACGAACACAGCAATCTGCAAAGCCAAATCCGCATACGTCCATCAGCAAAGGATATGTTGAATCTGCTCTCGTCTGTGAATAGGACAGCATTCCACTGCAGTCTAGTCCATCTGACATGTTGCTCTGCCCATTGCAGGCGCTGCTGACGATGTCTGTGAGTCAAGTTTGGCCCAACATAAGGTCGTCTTGCAGTAAGGCCTGTATCTCTGAGTCGTCGTATGACTGTCATTCGAGAGACTTGCCAACGTCTACCCACTATTGCTCTTGCTGTTTGACTTGCCGGGAGAGAACGATTCCTTAGGTGACTCAGCACAATATGACGATCTTGCGCAGGGGTAGTAACTCGTGGTTGGGCACTCCGAAGTCTATCCCGGGCACTGCCAGTGGTTCCGTAACGTTCATTGAGACGTACAATAGTGCTGTGGTGGCAATTCATCCTTCTGGCAATGGCCCGCGAGCTCATTCCGGTCTCCAACATACCAATGGCTCGTTGGCGGTCGTTTTCAGATAGTCGTGGCATTTCAAGCACATGTACTGGGTGTTTTGCTTCAACGGCCTTTTTATACGGAGTATACCGCCACAACGCGTACACATGTTCAGGGTCATAGCTGTTGGGAATCGTGTTGCACGTGTAACTTTCATTGTTTTTCATGTAGTCTGTACACAAACCCGTGGGTTGAATCATGCACTTTCCATTCCAGCAGCCATTCGCTCTCTACCTCATGACAAACACGGGGAAAATCCATTCCCACACTTTTTTTTCCAGCTTCTCGGCATCAGTATATATAATAGTGGTGCGTTTTTAATGTGCTTCAGTATATATGTAATTCGCAACTTTTAAACCAGGGAATAAGAAACCTAACAAACGAAATTAACACCATATTGAATCTAAACTACGAGCTGAAGTTAGAAATTCATTCGAGTATTCATTACAAGATTAACTTCGACTGGACCAACATAGTTTATATTTGTGAAAAGTAGCTTCCGGTATCACGGCAAGTCTAAGAGAACAGAATGTTTAAAATACCGTGAACAAAGAAAATAAGTGCAAAGAAGTACAAGGATGTTTTTGTTTGTCTTTACTGCTACAATACAAACTTGAGTTACCAGATGAGAAACACGAATACCAGGCCATTTCAGTGAGAACATGCCAACAAGCCTTGTAGGGATGCAGCATACGATGTTATTATTCTTTGCTCCCCGTTCCGACCTCTGTAATGCACGGGCGAATAATCTGAGTACAATATGAGCAAATTACCCGCCAAAACACAACGCATGGGGGGGGGGGGGGGGGGGGGGGGGGGGGGGGGGGCAAGAGGAAGGAGGGGGGGGGGGGGGGGAAGAATAATTATATTGTTCTCTTCCTGTTGCATGTTTTGATGACTGCACTAAATCTCCTGTTGCCATTTCATTCCTTTATTTTCCTTTTCATCTTCTCTGGAACTTTGTAGTCAAACTTACTATGACTTAAAATGACTTAAAGCCAATGGTCATTACACCATGACCAAAAAAACATTTCAAAGGACTGCGTGTTCTTTTAATGGGTGTTCAATTTAGCTTCCACTGTGCAATGTGCACATTTTCTCTATTTTCTGAAAAAATACTGTCCAGGTCAGGGCCGCTGCAAGGGTACCTGGCGCGCTCAGCAAACAGTTCATTTCACGCCCCCAAACAGTTGATATATTTATAGTGTAGCTGAAGTAACCCATTCAGCCTGACTATTGGAGAACGTCGTCACTTGGTGCTATCGGCAGCTTTATCCGCCAGGTTGCTGAATTTATGAACCTCAGCTGCGGTCGCCCAACGGTTCTATTGCCATTTGCCAGTTGTCCATAGAAGATATCTTTAGGGATGCGATCATCTTCCATGCGGCGGACATGGCAAAGCCAGTGTAGTCTGCGCTGTCTAAGCAGTGTATACATGATTTTAAGGCCAGCACGTAGCATCACCTCGATATTTGTCACGTTGTCCTTCCACGAAATACCGTTGCGTAGACACCGTAGATGGAAGATATTTAGCCTTCTTTCTTGCTTTGCATTAGTTATCCGTGTCTCTCTGCCATACAAAAGCGTACTGGTGACACAGGCATAATATACCGCAGCTTTGGTCTTGACTGTGAGCTCGGAGTTTACCCTAACACGCGTTGTGAGGTGGGCGAAGATGGCTGAGGCTTTGTCAATGGGGTGGTCAATTTCAGTGTCCAGAGAGAGTTTGTCGTTGATGGTAGATCCCCAGGTATGTGAAGTGGTGCACCACTGCCAATTCATAGTTATCGATAGTAATAACTGCTGCAACATCCACATCCTGACCCAGAACATTTGTTTTCTTTAGACATATTGTGAGGCTAAAGTTTGTGCATGCTTGGGTGAAGCGATTCATCATGCTCTGGAGATCCTGTCGAATTTGAGTGACGATTGCAGCATCATCGACGAACAACAAGCCTCGTAAAGTGACAATTCTTATGTTTGTTTTTAACCTTCAACCTTTAAACAGTTAAACAGTCGGCTTTCTGATCTAGTGTGGGGGGCATATTCCTTCAGTTGCATCTCTGAATGCATGTTTCAAGAGCAAGACAAAGAAGATCCCGAAGAGGGTCGGAGCTAGGACGCTGCCATGTTTGATGCCACTGCGTATTTCAAAGGGTTGTGATGTGTTTCCATCATATTGAACTCTTCCCTACATGTCTTCGGCAATTTAGATGGACATAGTTGTTATAAATCAGGCAGTGTTTGGGCTCTGGCGCTTCGGCCGAATGCCATGTAGTGGTATGAGCACGTCTTTGCAGACTGTTATTTCGTTCATGTATGCCTATCTTCCATTCACACACAAACACACGTAACATTCATGCATAAATACTCTTTTACAAACATATGTATTCACGTATATTTACAATGGCGTATAAATGCCACGGAAATTAACATGTTTTTTCTTCGCAATTCCGATCTTTTTCACTATATAAAAGCGAGTCCGAGTAGCTTAGAGATATGGCGTCCGCCTGTAATTCTAAAGCTATGGGTTCGTTCCCAGTAGAGGGACTTTCACCGATAGAACTGTTTTCAAAACCAGTGGTTCCTAATGATGTCATACTCCCTTATGATCTCCTGGGTAGTGACATCGGATGACTAGCCTTCTCGGACAAAGGCAAAAAAAATGAGGTCCCATGTGCAAATTGCGCACGTTAGAAATCCCACGGCAATTGGAAATCGTATAGAGTAGGCCATACGGCCGCTGCCCTGGCAAAATAAAAAAAATTTAGTAAACCTACCCACCACAAAAATATTTATAGAATGTGTGATTGCCGTATACACACATTGGGATCCTCGCCGGTGCTACGGAGTTCGTGCACTGTGCTGAAATCATCCATGTGTATCTAAGGGAGGAGATCAGAACACTGATGGAGTTGTCTGTGTTGCACTGGAGATGATTCTTAAAACCAAACCAAACCCAACAATCATTAGACAAATCTTTTAGTTCACTCGGTTTTGCCGTCCTCAAATTGTGCCGCCCTTGCCGACCGCCTAGTTCGGCAAATGGTTAAAGAGGCCTTGGTCCAAGTAGATGAATGAGTAATAGGAAATATTTGCATAAAAACTCGTCAATATGTAGCCAATTGTTTACTTCTATGCCCATTACGGCAGACGGGTGATGTACGTAATGAGGCATTAAATTCACTCAAGATGTCTTCTACAAGTTGCACATGGCTTTTCTTTAGCTCATTGCACGTGTTCACATGTCTATCCCCCGGCATTCGTTGTCAATATTTAGGAGTAATTTCTACGCTCAAGGGTATACATTCCGTCAAGCATTTTTTAGCGCTCGCATACTAGTTGTTTTTGTTGAAAGTATTATTTGTCAAGTCTTCCTAAATTGCACCGTAACATTTATTTGTTTCACTTTACCTATTTTCTTGCATTTGAGCGTTTTGTGCTATTTGTGTCTACGCTGCAAACGTTGTATTTCTGAAACATTGTTAAGTATTTTTTAATCTGGGTATATCGCACTTTTAAGTGCCGGTGAGATAGGGTTAGTTCGTCATTTATCTAAGTTAAACATTCTCTCTTCCCCTACCATTATTTTTTTTTTTGGGGTCACCTAGTGATCTACCAAATTATACCATGGGAATCTACAGGTAGAACAGATACCTGTTCTAGACTGTCCATCAAAAGAACAACAATACATTGATGATATGTCCTTCTTATTACACTTTCATAACTGAAGGAGACAGATCGATCTTTATGTCTCAGGGCATGCTGTTTGATATTCATACATTTTCTAGAACGAGTATGGTTTCTGTCGTAGCTGTAATTCTGCCATGTTAACTTCTGAACGTTTTTTTTTAAATCATTATCATCATCGTCTTCATCTTTCAGCCCCCCAAGGAGCATAGGCCTTAAACAAATGTATGCTACGCTTTTCCGTCCCGTGCCATCAGCGGTAATGTTTCTCATTAGCCTTTTTTTTAATATGGCGGTCATAGAAATGATTATTAGTTACCTCTCTTGGAGTGCTTGGGAGGTTACAACCGCCCAAACAGTCCAAGGGAAGTAGCTAATAATCATTACTATATTTTCCAAAACAACCAACATTAGTGCGAAGAGTGGCATTACGATTTTTCTTAATAGAAGACAGATGGATTCTCATTTCTGCTTCTGTACACTCGTGAGAAAGTGAGAGTGAAAGAGATAAATAACGTCTAAGAATGTTATGAACATGGTTTGGACCTCGCGGATCCCCTGACAGGATCTCACGGAACTCCCAACTGTGACCGCCATAATAAAAAAAAGGCTAATGAGAAACATTACCCAATCAGCTCAATGTCTTTACGTGCCTTCCACATTCCTTACAGGTCGGTTCCTAGTTCTCTCATTCTTGTGTTCTTTTGTCTCAGTATACCTCTCGTGCCATAGAGATGCCAGAACAAGGACTGCCTCGTAATGCTTTAAACAGGTTTCCTCAATGTGCGTCTTATTCACTCCCAGCGTCGTCTTCTCATCTCTGGCACTTGTCAGGTTCACGTCCAATAGGTCCACATTCGTATTCTTGTCATACCACTACAAACCTTATATTCTAAGCAAGCACCCATTTATGAAAGTCTGTAGCTTGTTGGTTGTATCATAAACACATTTAAATGTCGTCTCATAGCCGATACTGCAGCAGGGGAGTGAAGTGTTAGAGACTTCACCATACTAGGTCCAGCATCGACAGGTGGGGGTGACCAGTTCCTTTCCTCGCTGCCTTTTCCTTCCTTAACTCAAAGTCAGGTACCCATTTACTGTTGGGTAGACTGGAGCCTGTCGGTACCCGTGATTTGAACCCGGCACCCTTTACCGCAAGAGACCAGAGCTCCAACCACTGTGTTAATCGGACGCTCGGTTGTAACATACGCACGGAAAAAACGACATCTAATTGCATTTAAAAGTTGTTTTTTTTCTTGAAAAGAATGTATTTTTTTCCCCGTCATGTTTGTGCTTCTGGGCACATAAAATAACTCAAATTTTGTCGCGTCTGTTACTGCATGTAAACAGCGGTTCTCAAATAACAATGTGGTCCACGGACCACTGGGGGTTCCCCGAGATCCTTTCCGGAGTTCCGCGAGGTCAAAACTATTTTCTTAACAATCTAAGACGTTATTTACATATTTCACTCTCATTCTCTCACGAGTGTACAGAAATAGATATGAGAATCAAGCTGTCTTATATTAAGCAAAATTGTAAAACAATGCAACTCTTCGCACTAATGTTTTTTTTTTGTTTTCGTTTTGGAAAATATAGTAATTTTTCATTAAAAAAATATGTTATTTATGTTAACATGCAATGGGTTTAGTATTGTTATTTTTAAATGAAATAATAAATAAATATTTAAAACTTTCCCAGTTTTAACTTCTAACACGGTAAATATCGATATATATATATATATATATAGATATATATATATATATATATATATATATATATATATATATATATATATATATATATATATATATATATATATATATATATATATATATCCTACAGGGTGAAAATGGGAACAACATTTAATTATGCCACAGCGTGTTTTTCAATTCGGTAGTTAATTGTGTTAAAATCACGATAACGTTAAAGTCGGGCCGCATTTTTGCATGTCGCTTCCCCGTTGTCTATTAAATGATCATTTGTTTTTACTACTACCATTTACCGTATGAGCGGAAGTAATTGT
Source organism: Oreohelix idahoensis (assembly GCA_024509875.1). Taxonomy (NCBI): domain Eukaryota; kingdom Metazoa; phylum Mollusca; class Gastropoda; order Stylommatophora; family Oreohelicidae; genus Oreohelix; species Oreohelix idahoensis. The sequence continues at coordinate 110,833 of JAMPIV010019700.1, forward strand.
GCAATCTAGTATAGGGATAGACAAAGAAAAGATAAACAGGTCAGGAGGGTGACAAGCCGGTAAAATACGTGGTGCCAACCCGAGAATAAGATAATAATAGGTAGATGAAGGCGAAGAGTACGATAATGACCGGTAAATAATGTTAGAGAGGATTGCAGCATCAGAATAAACTGAAAAAATAAATCGGATGAATGTCATCCTGTGACAATAAGACCAGGAGTGAAGTTGAAAGTCGCAAGTCGCGCGCAACCAAGGTGGAGTGGGTTCAATTCCCAGCACAGGCTGGACAACATAACATGAAGCAGACACTTGGGAGTCATGACCTAAGTCCCCCCCCCCCCCCCCCCGTTAGAGCGTAAAGAAGATTTAAGTGCCGAAGCACTTGTCTGACCGGGGGGGGGGGGGGGGGGGGGGGGCCCGCTCCATCTGATGATCATATTGCGTCCTGTTGTAACGCTCTATTATAGAGTCCTATCATATTTTTCCCTTATCGTATTCGCAATTTTATCTCACACATTCTCTCAATCTTTTTTCATGTTAATTTTTAAAGCCCCTCCATTATCCTATCTGTCTCTGATCCTATAAAATTGAAGCCTAGAGACGTAATCAAGTGAAAGTCTGGGGGTCCACAGAAACAAAAACAAAAAAGACAAGACAAAAAAGATCTAGTACAAAATGCTTTTGGGCGTTTAATCATATAAATTTCGGTGCGCGTGCAAAGCCCTGGGCCATTTTATAATTAGGTTTGATTGATTGTTTTAGACTCGTTAATCACGGTGGCTAGCTTGGCTAGTCCAGACAGAAAAAAAGAGAGTGTATAGAGGAGGAAACAGTTAGAATGGTGAGTTGGAGGTAGAGACAGCAGGAAGATATAAAGAAGAAGAATGTAGCATTATATGAGGAAATGAAGAAAAGTAGTAAGTTGAGGACATATCCGGAAGAAAAATGTGAAATGAAACTATGAAATAGTTAGAGGCTGAAGGACATGTAGCATCTTATTTGAGTCTTGCCTATGAAGCGCGGTTTGCTTTTACTATTCGAATTTAATATGAGGATTGAACAGTTAGGGTGGTGTACAAAGTGGTATGTAGAGCAGGAGAACATGGTTTGACAAGAAGGAGTCGTTAGGTTGGTGTGAAGGAAACATTAAGTGAGCATTAGGGAAAGAAGAACATGATACGACAAGAAAGAACAATTACACTGGTATGCTGGGTCATGTGAAGTGGGAAGTAGTGAAATGAGAACTTGGTGTGACAGAAAAGAATAACACTGGTATACACACATTTTGGTGCCTTAAATTTTATAGCTGTTCTTGGGTAATTTTGGGTTGCTGATTCCAAAAATGTAATCATAATTTTTCTATCAGCTCTAGTTTTTGAGATAACTAAGAATGACCATATTAGTAGGGCAATTGTTATGTACAATCATAGAGTTAGGTGCTATCAGTGGCATTTTGACTTTAGTCTGCATTCATATTATATGTAATTACTGTGTATATATTACCAAAAATGTAATAAAACTTTATCACTAGTACTTGTTTAGTCAACACGCAAAAAGGATCTTTTCGAGGACTTCCTGGAATGTGATATGCCCGGACAGTCACGCTTAAGGGTCCAACAGTAATCTGCCATCATGTGGGCATCCCAAAGTCCCTGGTATCTCTCTTCCATTGTTGTTATATTTTGGTGAAATCTTTCACCTTGCTCCTCACTAAAGTCGCCAAGATTCTCCGGAAATAAATGTAAATGGTTATGGAGGTAGTGCAATTTTATGCTCATGTTGCATCCAAGTTCACAAAAACTCGACAGCATGTTTCCAACTAATTCAGAATAATTGTCTGCTTTAAAGTTACCCAGAAAGTTTTGCACAACTAAAACAAATGATGACCAGGCTGTGGACTCTATTTTGTTTATGGAATCAATAAAATGTGGATCGTTTATTAACTTTCTAATTTGAGGTCCATCAAAAATTCCAGCTTTAAGTTTGTCTATGCTCAATTCTGGAAACTTTCTGCATAAGTAATTGAAACAGGTACCATCTTTGTTCAGTGCCTTAACAAATTGCTTCATCAAGCCAAGCTTTATATGTAATGGTGGCAGTAGAACTCTTTTTCGATCAGTGAGAGGCTTATTGACAATATTTTTTTCTCCAACTTTAAATTCATCCCTCAACGGCCACTGTTTCTTTGTCCAGTGCATATCTTTTGCCCTGCTATCCCACAAACATATAAAGCATGGATATTTGGTGAATCCCATTTGCTGGCCAAGCAAGAAGTTCATCATTTTAAGATCTACACAAACCATCCAGTTATGTTCTAAATACTTCAATTTTTCCAGAACTGTGCTTATTGTAGCATACTCCTCCTTCATTGTAGTAGAATGAGCAATTGGAATTGAGCCATATTTGTTACCATTGTGTAAGAGAACACCCTTCAAACTTCTTTTAGAGCTGTCAATGAAAAGTCGCCACTCATCTGGTGTATAACTTACACCCATTTTGTTAACAAGACCTCCTACATTAGTACAAAACACAAGGTTGTTTTCTTTGCAAAAGAATGGAATAAAACCTTGCTCTCTGCTGCGATAAAATGTAACCTTTGTTTCAGCAGTCAGTAATTTTTTTTCTTTCAATCTTGAAGCCAAACGTTCTGAAGATTCCTTGGAGAGATACTGATCTCGGATTAAATCATTTAGTTCAAGCTGGTCGAAGCGTTGAGCATCTGAAAAATCATCTTCGAAATCACTGTCACTTGTCGTTCCACATGCCACTGCTGTCTCATCTTCTAGCAGGGAATCCAAAATCTGACTGAAAGTTGGAATTGGTATGTCATCTCCGTGTGGAACAGGTTGCCTAGCAGAATCTAAATCTGGATATTTCCACTTTTTTGTGATTTTTTTCCATTAATTCCCTTAATATTCACAACACAGAATTAACAGTCATCATAGTGGTTCTTGGGCTCTTTCCAAACCATTGGAATTTCAAATTTTAAACATTTTCTTTTCCCACAAGTCCACTGTCGCAGGTGTTCAACACATGTTTTGCAAACAATATGAGGAGCCCAAAACTTGTCCTGGTCACCTAGTTTTACTTTAAAGTAAGCAAAGTATGCCTTTTTCACAAAAACAGTAATATGCTTCCTATGTTCTTCTTTGAAAGTGTACTCTCCACAAATATAACAAAATAAATGCGGTGAAAGAAAACATGCTCTTCTTGAAGATGATGCCATTCTCTGTTAGAAGTGTAATAAAATAAGTTGCATACTAACAAGCATGAAGTGGCTTAAAATCTAAAAAAGGCAATTCTGGTAAGATTCTAGGAAAACTGAAACTGAGAGTTAACAAGCAGTTTTCTATTGTAAAGGACTAGACAGCAATAGTTTTTTTTACATCGCCTTATATAGAAAATATTGTAATAATACAGGGTGGCCCAAAAAAAAAAAAACGGGCTCGCGCGCGCACTTATTGTGCGCGCGCGGGCCCGTTTTTTTGGGGTCACACTGTATTAATGAAATACAAAAATATCTGTATCTCAAAAACTAGAGCTGCTACAGACAAGTAAAAGTGATATTTGGATTGAGCAGGCCTCATTTATGTACAATCAAGAGTAAAATGTTTGGCACCAAAAAAAAAAAAATTTTTTTTTGTAGGGCTGTGTAATTAGACTGGGATGCTGGGGTCATGAAATAGGCCCTACACTTATTATCACAATCATTATCCATTCTTTTATCAACTGGAATCTGAATATGGATGGTTGTGCCTCTTGCCTGTGTTAAACAAAAGACTGTAACTATTGCATGAAATGATTATTCTTTTTGCAGCATCTTATTTTTGTCCTGCCTATGAGTCATGGTTTTCTTTGCATTCAGGCATATCTCTTCTTTCGTTCGTTCCGTTACATAGGTGGCAGTCCGGGACATCCTTTTCTCCTGAATGCTTTATTGAAGCAGAGAACTGGAGGCAGGCATGAAAATTATGAGGAAGTGTCACGTATATATGTAAATAGTGCAACAGCAACCCGACCACCTTTGCTTCCCCATCTAAGGTTTATAATTTTTGCTACGCAAAAACCAGGCAATTCGCTGCCTGTGGTGACTCACCTTTGAAGCCACTCCTTTTCTTTTTCTCCTGTCTTACACGCACTAATGAGTGTTTACAAACAGACCTATTAGCTAGCCCGCGACCTGTCAGATAACAGTCAGCGAGTTATGATTCGTTTATCTGAATTATCATGCGAGCGATTTACCTACCATCATTTTTGCTAGACAGAAGCACGCGTAGAAATATAATGGTTCGTTTTTTTGAAGAATCAAGGGCGACAATAATATTCCCGTACCTTTGATGTCTACAGTTTCAGGGGACTTTAGTATTTGATCTACGGCAGAAGACGAAATCTAAGAAAACCCGTTCGCATGGCCCATGTCTCTTTGATGTTCGTCGGCAAACACCGGTAGAGCGAATAGAAAATATTTTGCCTCGGGAGTCGAACTCGTCGATTTTTCTAATACTGCCGAAGGCGTGATTTATCTCACCCTTTAGTGAAATAACGCAAAATCCGTATAAATACAACGCTCTCTTAAACCCAGTATTAGAGTCGCTCAGAAATTTCTTGGAGTAATCTTAGCACGACGGACTAGTGCCATTTCTTCACTGGATATGTTAAATTGTCCCGTGGGGATTTAAATTTCTGATTTTGCGCACTCGATCAAAAACCAGCTGACAGCGGTCTAATAGCACCAGTAACAATTCGTATTATTAGTATCGGATCTTCGATGTTGACCTGTTTGGTCCTCTTGCTTCACCCAGAGAGAGTCCAAAACTATAAACAATAAGAATAATCCTAACTGGACATACAAAATACCCAGATTTTGTATTCAATTTTATCAGCCCGCTGTGGCCAAATATATACATGTATCATATTTTTCCGACTACTGACAATTGTGATACCAAGTGGATTTATCCAGGAGAATACATTGTTCCATGATCGGCACTCAACTCCAGAGAGAGAAAAACCGATAGGATATACCCTCATAATTTATTTTGTTACTAACAGTTTTACCAACCAGAGATTTCCTTTAACTAGTGGAAGTACTGTCTACTATCTACGATGAACACTAGATCGTGGTTTATATTTTGCTACATGAACTATCTGAGGTGACATTATCATATGCAATAAGCACCACCAAAGTAGGCGTTCCCCATTAGGAAAATTAATTATTCGTGGAGGAACTGGGGCTCACTTCGGAGAAGCACAACACTGGATTACGATACATGTACATTGATGTTTACGTTCAAGAGGTTGTTAACCAAGTAGTAGGTAAGGTGTGATTGATGTGGCCACGAATGACAGATTGAGAGGAAATACGTTCTAGTTACGGAAACTGTACCATCCTTTATTTTCTTTAAAATTACTGTTAGTTTACGAGATAGCTTAATTAGGAACTTTGTTCTTTGCTTTACTGTCTATTCTATACCCTAGTGTTTATATTTGACCTTTTTGGGTTATTTACTCCTTGCGGAATCTTTTCTCAACAGATGGGAGGGCACTTATGGGGTTATTTTCATAATTCTGTAAACCTATGATTTACATCAATATGTTTGATGTTGTGAGAAGTTTAAATGATAATAAACTAAACAAAAACTTAATTAATTGTGTTGGTCAGCCCAGCCCATACCCATACTCCATTTACCATAGTTTTCACGTTTGTGCGTCTTGTTGTCACACGATTGTGTGTGTGTGTGAGTGGTGAAACGTATATGTTACATGTATGGAGAGTAGGACTGTCTGATAACAAATTACAGTCGTAAAGATAGGCTGGACTAGTGTATCTTCTAAATCCAGTGACAGATTCCACCCTTAAACTTTTCACTCGTGAAATCTATTTCTTATAACTTATTTCTCACTTATTTACCACTTTTTCTGTTCTATTCAGACGGGATTAAATCTATCTCTAATACCTATCTAAATTTACGACAGGAAGACATGACAAGACCTTGAACTGATGTCATGCGCCAGGAAGATATGTCATGAGTTTGTTGACAGCAATATGCTCCTTGGGAGTTGAAAGGTAATGATTGAATGAATGAAAAAAGGGAAACCCTGAGGCCACAGACGACAAGATAAGATACCCGAAAAAAATGTCATATAAAATATAAAAGAAACTCATGACTATAGGGATACACTGAAAAGAGCCCCACTTATACAGACGATACACATGATCAAAAGAAGCAGATATCGAAGTATGTTAGACAAGTAGATTGTCTGAGGGACAATTATTCAGACAGACAGAAACATAATTCACAGAATTCACAGAGATCCTTCGACTGACAATCAGACAGACGTAGAACTATAATTTGGACAGAAGGATACATTGAAACCTTGACCTGATGGTTGATTCATACGAATTTTGAGACGTAATTATCGTAGATGGGATCAGGTATACACGTACAACTATTTCCAGACATCCATTTCCCGAGCAAATATAATCTGCTCAGATTTTTGCCAGGTTTCAGGTGATGTTCGTAGGGAAAGGTCTCCTTTTACTTCTGCTGCTTCAAGCATGGTGCTGACTGATAAGTGCGATCATGTATTTCCACAGCTTCCGGTCCTTCATTTGCCAGTCGATACTGTTGTTGAGTGTCTTCCCGTGCTTTGTAATAGGGCTGGTGTTTTATCTTCTTTCTTTATGTTAGTTGATTGTTTGTTGTTGGAGTGATATGTAGTTAGACTGTTCTCTCGTCATCTTAGTAGATTCTTATGCTGTCTACCTCTCCTGGCGTGTAGATAGACAGTTCCATTATCTTCTTTCTTTATCTTAGTTGTTTCTTTTGTTGACCTTCTCTGATTTGTAGTTAGACTTCTTCTTTCCTTATCTTAGTCGATTATTTTGTTCACCGTCTCCCTTGATATGTAGTGAGACTGTTCCTCTCTCTTAATCTTAGTCAATTCTTTTGTTGAGTGTCTCCCCTGATGTGTAGTTAAATTGTTCTCTTGTTAGCTTAGTCGATTCTTGTGTTGACTGTCACCCTGGCTTGTAGTTAGACTGTTCCATTATCTTCTCTCTTAATCTTAGCTGATTCTGGTGTTGATTGTCTTTCCTTGCTTTGTAATACGACTAGTGGAAGTCGATTCTTTTTTTGTTGTTGTCAGTCTGTCTGTCCGTCCGTATGTCTGTCTTTCTGTCTGTCCGCCCATCCGACTATCTGTCTGTCTGTCCGTCCGCCCGTCCGTCTGTCTGTCTGTCCTGGTTTGTAGTTAACCTGTTCTGTTATCTTCTCTCTTTATCTTAGTCGATTCTTTTGTTGACTGTCTCCCCTACTTTGGTTGTTAGATTGTTCTGTTTTCGTCTTTCTTTATCTTAGTCAGTTCTTTTGTTGACTGTCTGCCCTACTTTGGTTGTTAGATTGTTCTGTTTTCGTCTTTCTTGATCTTAGTCAGTTCTTTTGTTGACTGTCTCCCCTATTTTGGTTTTTAGATTGTTCTGTTTTCGTCTTTCTTTATCTTAGCCAGTTCTTTTGTTGACTGTCTGCCCTACTTTGGTTGTTAGATTGTTCTGTTTTCGTCTTTCTTTATCTTAGTCAGTTCTTCTGTTGACTGTCTTCCCTACTTTGGTTGTTAGATTGTTCTGTTTTCGTTTTTCTTTATCTTAGTCAGTTCTTTTGTTGATTGTCTCCCCTACGTTGGTTGTTAGATTGTTCTGTTTTCGTCTTTCTTTAATTTAGTCAGTTCTTTTGTTCACAGTCTCCCCTACTTTGGTTGTTAGATTGTTCTGTTTTCGTCTTTCTTTATCTTAGTCAGTTCTTTTGTTGACTGTCTCCCCTACTTTGGTTGTTAGATTGTTCTGTTTTCGTCTTTCTTTATCTTAGTCAGTTCTTTTGTTGACTGTCTCCCCTACTTTGGTTGTTAGATTGTTCTGTTTTCGTCTTTCTTGATCTTAGTCAGTTCTTTTGTTGACTTTCTCCCCTACTTTGGTTGTTAGATTGTTCTGTTTTCGTCTTTCTTTATCTTAGTCAGTTCTTTTGTTGACTGTCTCCCCTACGTTGGTTGTTAGATTGTTCTGTTTTCGTCTTTCTTTATCTTAGTCAGTTCTTTTTTTCACTGTCTCCCCTACTTTTTTTGTTAGATTGTTCTGTTTTCGTCTTCCTTTATCTTAGTCAGTTCTTTTGTTGACTGTCTCCCCTACTTTGGTTGTTAGATTGTTCTGTTTTCGTCTTTCTTTATCTTAGTCAGTTCTTTTGTTGACTGTCTCCCTACTTTGGTTGTTAGATTGTTCTGTTTTCGTCTTTCTTGATCTTAGTCAGTTCTTCTGTTGACTTTCTCCCCTACTTTGGTTGTTAGATTGTTCTGTTTTCGTCTTTATTGATCTTAGTCAGCTCTTTTGTTGACTGTTTTTCCTACTTTGGTTGTCAGATTGTTCTGTTTTCATCTTTCTTTATCTTAGTCAGTTCTTCTGTTGACTGTCTCCCCTACTTTGGTTGTCAGATTGTTCTGTTTTCGTCTTTCTTTATCTTAGTCAGTTCTGTCGTTGACTGTCTCCCCTACTTTGGTTGTTAGATTGTTATGTTTTCGTCTTTCTTGATCTTAGTCAGTTCTTTTGTTGACTTTCTCCCCTACTTTGGTTGTTAGATTGTTCTGTTTTCGTCTTTCTTGATCTTAGTCAGTTCTTTTGTTGACTGTCTCCCCTACTTTGGTTGTCAGATTGTTCTGTTTTTGTCTTTCTTTATCTTAGTCAGTTCTGTCGTAGACTGTCTCCCCTACTTTGGTTGTTAGATTGTTCTGTTTTCGTCTTTCTTGATCTTAGTCAGTTCTTTTGTTGACTTTCTTCCCTACTTTGGTTGTTAGATTGTTCTGTTTTCGTCTTTCTTGATCTTAGTCAGTTCTTTCGTTGACTGTCTGCCCTACTTTGGTTGTTAGGTTGTTCTGTATTCGTCTTTCTTGATCTTAGTCAGTTCTTTTGTTGACTGTCTCCCCTACTTTGGTTGTTAGATTGTTCTGTTTTCGTCTTTCTTTATCTTAGTCAGTTCTTTTGTTGACTGTCTCCCCTATTTGTGTTGTTAGATTGTTCTGTTTTCGTCTTTCTTTATCTTAGTCAGTTCTTTTGTTGACTGTCTCCCCTATTTTGGTTGTTAGATTGTTCTGTTTTCGTCTTTCTTTATCTTAGTCAGTTCTTTTGCCATTAAAATAAAATGGTAGTCACATGGCAGATACTGTCTCAGGGAAGTGAAGTGTTAGCGGTTTTACTATACCAGGCCCGACTTTAAGAGGTGGGGGTGACTAGTTCCTTTCCTCGCTGTCTTTTCCTTTCTTAACTCACGGGCAGAGGTAGGTACCCTTTACAGTTGTGTTGACTGGAGTGTGAGGCCACCAAATTTCGAACCCGGCACATTTGATAATCCCTTACGTTATCTGATGATAGGAAACTCTATTCATAGCGATACAAACAGAAGGCAATCTGACCATCAGAAGTAGTCGCCCGTGGATCAAGTGTTTCGGTCCTTTAATCTCCTTTACACTCTTAAAAAAAGGGGGGGGGGAGGGCTGACTTCGGCCATGACTCCCAAGTATCAGCCAGGAGGCTGTGATGAGAATTGAACCCACTCCACCTTGGTTGCAGCTTTCAATTTCTCTCCTGTTTTCTGCCAGCTGGAGGCAACTGTGAAAGTAACCCCAATGTTGAAAATAAATTACTGTCCCGAATTCCATAGCCCGTTGCGGTTGTTCCACAGCCAGCACGATGCCCTTTCCGCAGTTTCACTGAGCCTCTTAATTTCACTTGTTCTTGACTGTCCTGTCAAATCCAACAGTTTCAGTAAATCATACACTGGGGCAGCCACAAGACCTCTTGCACCTACCTCAACAGCCATGACCCTTGTAGTGAACCTGTCGTGTCTCAAGTCCGTGACCAGATGATTAAACTTCTCCACTTTGAACGAGTGTTGCTCGTCCAATCTTGATTCAAATGGCACGGTCAACTCAATCATTATACATTATAGTAGAGTGTACCATCAAGACAAGAAACGAAATCGATGTCAACACCATTGACGCCGACCATACAATGTAGATGATATTTATTCTGATCTTATAAGCCCATTATCTACTTCATTTTTCTTCGTTATCGCAGCCGCCAACAGTTCTATAGATCATCAGTTATCTGTCCTAAGACCAACACGTAGTTTATATCGAAGTTTCATCTTTGAATTTTGATTTGCAGCACTGCTCTGTAATGGCGTGGTCTGTCTTTTATAATACAGAAAATCACAGGAAATTACGTCAGTTAATATTTGCATTTTTCGATCTGCAAAACGCACTCGTCAAATCATTAGTGTCAATGCCAAGGCCAAAATCATGTACAATCTTCCTTAGTAAAAGCCACTCAAAAAAGTTTAGTTCCAATATGAGTTTAAAAGGTAAAATAAAATGAAGGATAGAGGATAAAAAAATAATGTATGCGAAATGTTATGTCTGAAATACTGTTATGTTATTGAGTTCTTGAGGGCGTCTCACCAACTTCTTCTTCTTCCTCCTCGTTCGTCCTGAAAAGGACGTTGGTTGCGTTGTGTCCGTTTACAGCGAAGCTGCGATATGTGCGCCTTTCGGCCGACACATCCGACTTCAGCACGACATTTTTTGGGACTGGGTTTGCCTTCCCTCTTCGATCCCTACTCTCTCGGCCAGACTGCAGTGATGCAGCCTATTTCCAGGACCACCACTTAAATGTGGAGTAGGGTCAGTCACAAATAAAAGACAAAGACAAACAATACAGACAGGTTAAGAGAAACGACACTACAAAGCTCCAGCGAGATAAGAGGAGCAACACAGAAAGAAGAAAGAAGAAACAGAGAACACGAGGACAACAGTAACACGAAATAAGCAATTGAAAATACAGACCCAGAAATATAAAAAAATTAACGCAAAAAGTCTCAAACGAAAAATAGGAGCTGAGAATGAAATGACAAAACAATGACAGAATACAAAGAGTTGGCCTGTGGTGAGATCGAAATTGGCAAACAAAGTCAAGAAGTCGAAAGTGTCCGTGCCTCATAGCCAAGATCATTTCATAACCCTCCACTCCCAACTCTAATGTTTCAAATCGTAAAGACAGTGTACAAGATGACAAGTGTACAAGAGAGTGTACAAGATGACAAGTGTACAAGACAGTGTACAAGGTGAGAAAACGGCTGACGTTCCGTTGTAGTCTCACCATTGATCTGGATGTGGCATCTGAAAAGAAAAATTACTAATCTGTTGTAAAAATGCAATTTTTTTTTTTTGAGTCAGCAAACATGATGAATGATAATATATACATAACATCATAAATAAGTGTTTGCGTAAAGTAGAAGGACTGAACTGGTTTGACAAGGTCTCTAATGTGGAACTGATGACAAGTACTAGGCAAGAACCAGTGGAACAAGAGATGAAAAACCCCAGAATGTGTCCTTTCTATAGCCAACGTTTTCTTCTCATCTCTTGTTCCACTGGCACTTGTCTGGTTCTTGTCATGAATTCCGCTATGGTGTCTTTGTTTCATTTCAATCCCTCTATTCCACCTAAACATCCATTTATTAAAGTCTGTTTTTTCTTGTTTAATGACTTTTGTAGTCCTATTCAACACTAAAAAAAAAAAAAAAAAAAACAATCAAAAAACAAACCACATTTCCGATGAGTAATCCGCACACAGAAAATATATTTGTCTATTAGTAGTAATAACTATTAAAGAACACATTTTTATCAAAACCATCTCCATTCTATAACTTCTATAACCATCCGGATTTTGATAGTACAATTTTCAAAATGAATCCCATTATAACTATCTGCATTCCCGTGATGACGTAAACAAAAACACATTACATAACCCATGTACAAAATAGCTCCCCGTGGATCAGATATATAAATGAAGAAGTATCGACGCTGCAATACAATCATATATACGATAACAGTATTATTATTGAATTGAAATCCTCACATTCATTTAAAACTACGGTTAAAACATTTGATTATTTCTTAAAGGAAGCTGTTAGACTAGGCCGTCTTTAGATTTGAGGATCGTTTATGTTTGTTATTCTAATGATCATCATCATCACCGTCATCATTGTCGTTGTCATCATCATCATCGTTGCATTATCATCATCATCATCGTCATCATCATCGCTGAATTATGTTCATCATCACCGTCTTAGCCATCATCATCGTCATCATCATCATCGTCTTAGTTATCATCATCGTCTTAGTTATCATCATTGTCTTAGTTATCATAATCATTATCATCATCATCGTCTTAGTTATAATCATTGTCTTAGATATCATCATCGTCTTAGTTACCATCATCATCGTCATCATCATCATTGTCTTAGTTATCACCATCGTCTTAGTTATCATCATCATTATTGTCTTAGTTATCATCATTGTCTTAGTTATCATCATCATTATTGTCTTAGTTATCATCATTGTCTTAGTTATCATCATTGTCTTAGTTATCATCATCATTATTGTCTTAGTTATCATCATTGTCTTAGTTATCATTATTGTCTTAGTTATCATCATTGTCTTAGTTATCATCATTGTCTTAGTTATCATCATTGTCTTAGTTATCATTATTGTCTTAGTTATCATCATTGTCTCAGTTATCATCATCATTATCTTCTTAGTTATCATCATTGTCTTAGTTATCATTATTGTCTTAGTTATCATCATTGTCTTAGTTATCATTATTGTCTTAGTTATCATCATTGTTTTAGTTATCATTATTGTCTTAGTTATCATCATTGTTTTAGTTATCATTATTGTCTTAGTTATCATCATTGTCTTAGTTATCATTATTGTCTTAGTTATCATCATTGTCCTAGTTATCATTATTGTCTTAGTTATCATCATCATTATCGTCTTAGTTATCACCATTGTCTTAGTTATCATCATTGTTTTAGTTATCATCATTGTCTCAGTTATCATCATTGTCTTAGTTATCATCATCATCATCATCATCAGCATCATCATCGTATTAGTTATCATCATTGTCTTAATTATCATCATTGTCTTAGTTATCATCATTGTCTTAGTTATCATCATTGTCTTAGTTATAATCATTGTCTTAGTTATCATCATTGTCTTAGTTATCATCATTGTCTTAGTTATCATCATCATCGTCTTAGTTATCATCATTGTCTTAGTTATCATCATTGTCTTAGTTATCATCATTGTCTTAGTTATCATCATCATCGTCTTAGTTATCATCATTGTCTTAGTTATCATCATTGTCTTAGTTATCATCATTGTCTTAGTTAGCATCATTGTCTTAGTTATCATCATCATTATCATCATCGTCTTAGTTATCATCATTGTCTTAGTTATCATCATCATTATCATCATCATCGTCTTAGTTATCATCATCATCATCGTCTTAGTTATCATCATTGTCTTAGTTATCATCATTGTCTTAGTTATCATCATTGTCTTAGTTATCATCATTGTCTTAGTTATCATCATCATCGTCTTAGTTATCATCATTGTCTTAGTTATCATCATTGTCTTAGTTATCATCATTGTCTTAATTAGCATCATTGTCATAGTTATCATCATCATTATCATCATCGTCTTAGTTATTATCATTGTCTTAGTTATCATCATCATTATCATCATCATCGTCTTAGTTATCATCATCATCATCGTCTTAGTTATCATCATTGTCTTAGTTACCATCATTGTCTTAGTTATCATCATCATTGTCTTAGTTATCATCATCGTCTTAGTTATCATCATCATTGTCTTAGTTATCATCATCATTGTCTTAGTTATCATCATCATCGTCTTAGTTATCATCATCGTCTTAGTTATCATCATCGTCTTAGTTATCATCATCATTGTCTTAGTTATCATCATCGTCTTAGTTATCATCATTGTCTTAGTTATCATCATCATCATCGTCTTAGTTATCATCATTGTCTTAGTTATCATCATTGTTATCGTCATCATCGTCTTGTTAATCGTCATCATCATCATCATCATTATTGTCATAATCACCATCATCACCATCATCACCATAATCATCACCATCATCATCATCGTCGTTGTCGTCGTCATCATCATTATTGTCATCATCATCATTATCGCCGTCGTCTTTGTCATGGTCATTATCATCATCGTGTTAGTCATCGTCATCGTTTTCATCAACGTCATCGTCATCGTCATCTTCATCACCATCATCATTGTCATCATCTACATCAACGTCGCCATCAACATCATCATCATCATCATCATCACCGTCTTAGTCATCGTCATCATCTTTATCATCATCGTCATCATCGACATCATCATCGTCATCATCATTATCATCATTGTCATCATCAACATTATCATCATCACCATAACCGTCGTCATCATCATCACCATCATCCTCATTATTACTCCTATCGTCGTCATTATCACCATCATCATCATAATCATCATCATTACAATCATCGTCATTATATTTCAGCTCCCTTTGGAGCGTAGACCTTCAACAAACACATTCCTAGCTTTACCGTGTTACGTCCTCCTCCTCCACGGTCTTTTCATGTCACCTTATCCCTTTCATATCAGTCTCCTGTTCTCTTCTTCACGTTTCTGTCTTTTTCTTTCTCTTTTCGTATGTGTAGATATATATAGAAACTACCAACTTACGAGGGGAAGTCAGTAAGTAGATCACAAACTGATATGGGATAGCTGAAAATTGTAGTTGGTAGTTTCTGAAGGTGTCATTAGGTGGCAGCAACATCCAGCTTGATGATTACTTGAGGTAGCAGACGGTAGGTGTCGCATGCGCATGCACAGCTTAGATAAAATGGCGACCGTGCTCGTGGAGTGTATGACAGAAGAACAGATTGCTGTTGTGCGTTTTTTGTTTTGGGCAAAAAGACTTCCTATAAAGGATATTCATAAGGAAATAATTCCTGTTTACGGTGAGAAGTGTTTGTCGCGTAGAGCGGTACATAACTGGATCGATACATTTTCTCAATGACGCTCAAAAATTGCTGATGAAGACCGACCTGGTCGTCTTCTTCAGATTGCGACAAAAGCATCTGTGCAGCGGGTGGGGGAGATGATCCGAGCTGACAGGCGAGTAACGATAGACAGTGTAGCAACTGCAATAGGGTGTTCTCATGGTTTAGCCTACAGCATAATGCATGATCGTTTGAATTTCCGGAAAGTGTGCTCACGGTGGGTGCCTAGACAACTGACTGAGAAACACAAAATGAACCGAATGGGCCTGTCCTTGCAACATCTCTCTTGGTACGCAGATGAAGGAGAAGACATGCTTAACAGGATTGTTACTGTGGACGAATCATGGGTGCATCACTACCAACCCGAATCAAAGCGTGCTTCAATGCAATGGATACACCCTTCTTCACCTTCCGCCAAGAAATTCAAGGTTACGCCATCAGCAGGGAAGGTTATGCTTACAATGTTTTGGGATTCTTAAGGAGTGCTGTTAACCCATTTCCAGAAGAAAGGTGAGAATGGGAATGCTGCATCGTACTGTGAAGTTCTGTTGATGCTTCGGGATACAATTCGAACAAAACGTCCAGGCCTACTGACTAGAGGAGTACTGCTCCATCACGACAATGCCAGACCATATACAGCTCGATTAACCCAGGAGAAAATTGAACAACTATGGTAGCAACTTCTTGAACATCCGCTTTACAGCCCCGACTTAGCACCGAGCGATTTCCACCTGTTTGGTCCACTAAAAACTCACCTTGGCGGCAATCGTTTCGCGGATGAGAAAGAGGTTGAACGTGAGGTGCGAATGTGGCTGAGACAGCAGACCAAAGACTTCTATGCTGCAGGTTTTGAGGCACTGATAAAGCGACGGGATAAGTGTATCAATGTTGGTGGAGATTATATTGAGAAATAAGGGGAAATGTAAGTGCAATAATGAATAGTTTTCAAGTTCGTGCTTCATTTAGTTTTTAAAAAAAAAATAGTCATTTGTTACCTATATATATATATATATATATATATATATATATATATATAGATATATATATATATATATATATATATATATATATATATATATATATATATATATATATATATATATATATATATATATATATATATATATATATATATATATATATATATATATATATATATATATATATATATATATATATATATATATATATATATATATATATATATATATATATATATATATATATATATATATATATATATATATATATATATATATATATATATATATATATATATATATACGAGGTGTGTTCAAATGAAACCCGTCCCAGTGGCTTCATAACAAATATATGTAAGGTACATCAGCAGGAGTAGTAGAATTAAATACAGCAATTGTTATGAAGCAAGTACTCACTGGAGTTCTTTAGAAATAGTCAACATAGGCATTCAGACACGCATCCCACTGCATAGGTAGACGGCGGATGCCGTCCGAGAAAAATGACTTTGGTTGCTTATTGAACCATTTGGTCACCGAGGCCCTGACGTCTGCATCGGAGTCGAATCGTTGTCCCTTTAGAGATTTTTTTAAGGGTCCGAACAAATGAAAGTCACATGGTGACAGATCGGGGCTATAGGCTGGGTGTGGCAGAACTTCCCACCTTTTCCTTGCTAACGCTTCCTGCACAATGTTCGCAACATGTGGACGAGCATTGTCGTGCAACAGAATCACACCACGCGAAAGCATGCCGGGTCGTTTATTCTTGATGGCTGTATGCAGGTTGTCTAGTGTGTCTTTGTAGCGGATGGCATTGATGTTCAAGCCAGGCTCTTTAAAGTCAACCAATAGAAGCCCTTCATGGTCAAAAAATGCGGTCAGCATAACCTTACCGGCGAAAATCTGTGACTTGAATTTTTTGGGTTTTGGTGATCCGTGATGTTTCTATTGCATGCTCGATGTTTTGCTGCATTGCTCAAAGTGGTGGCACCACGACTCATCGCCTGCCACTATGCGCAACAGAAATGCATCACCCTCCTCTTCGTAACGCAGCAGGTGGTTCAAACTCCACCCCATGCGTTCTTCCTTATGGCGATGGCTTCTTCTGTTGCAACAATATGCACCTAACCTGGCCGCGGAAGACCTTTCGTTAACTGACGTCCTTCTCGAAACATTCGTGCCCAGTCTTTCACTGTAGTCTTAGACACACTTTTGTCACCATACACTGCTTTCATTCGGCGATGAATGTCGGCTGGTCGACATCCTTCGGCTGTTAGGAACTGGATCAGCGCTCGCTGATTGACCTTGGACGGATTCCGTATCACACCGGCCATTATTTTAACGGTCTGCAGCACAAACAATGAATACTAGGAGAATTAATACTTACACACTTGTACATTCGTATGTGCTTATTACGTCAGATGTGACGTCATCATGCTCCTCCTACAAATGTCCACTTCGCGAAAGAACGGGCGGGTTTCATTTGAACACTCCTCGAATATATATATATATATATATATATATATATATATATATATATATATATATATATATATATATATATATATATATATATATATATATATATATATATATATATATATATATATATATATATATATATATATATACATATGAATCCACATGGTGTAGGGATGTTTTCCATTGAAAAAAAAGTTTCTACTTTTCAAATACTTACTTACTTACTTAGTCGTTCCTCTTCTCCCGTGAGGTGTAGAGGTTTGGAAGAGAGAGTGCCAGACTATCCTATCAGCAGTCTTCTTCCTGGCCTGGTTCCATTCTAGTCCTCGGTCCTTCAAAGATTGTCTAATGTTGTCCTCCTAGCGGACTCTGGGTCGTCCTGGAGGTCTGGATCCCTGGCTCTTTGTTTCCCATGCTTGTCGTGGTAGCCGATCTTCTCCCATTCTGCAGACATGGCCAAACCATCTTAGTTGGGACTGTTCTATTTGGGTCTGCAGCGGGTGGGATTTTAGGCCTTGACGTATCGTCTGGTTGCGGACCATGTCTCTTCTTGTTACTTCAACCACCTTCCTCAGATACCTCATTTCTGAGGTTTGAATCTGGCTTTTGTGGGTTGTAGTCATTGCCCATGACTCGCAGCCATATGTCAAGACTGGGACATAGGTGGAGCGGTATACAGCCATCTTCGTTTTCTTACCAACCTCTTTCTTGCTGAGGAATCCTCGATTTATGGCCTGATAAAGTCTCCCAGCCGCTGCTTTTCGAGTGGCCAACTCTTCTTTGATGCCCCCCTTTCGGTCTATAATAGCTCCGAGATATTTAAAGTGGTCGACTTGCTCCAGGACCTGTTCTCCCAACTTAATCTGATGTTTTCTTTCTTCTCGTGATATCACCATGGATTTTGTTTTAGAGCTGCTTATGACCATCCCTCTCTTCTCCAGCTCTTCCTTCCAGACTTGCAGGTTGGATTGGAGATGTGTCTCTGATTTAGCAATCAGGTCAACATCATCAGCAAATGCTAGCTCTGAAATACAGACCTGTCTCATCTTCCAGTACCCCACTGAATACTTTCTTGTTCTCTCCTTACATGCCTTGATGACATCGTCCATGAGGAGTATGAAAAGATAAGGTGACAGGATATCGCCTTGTCTTACACCAGTGGTGGTCCTGAACTCTTCTGACTTATAGTTTGCTGTCCACACATAATTTCTGCAAGACTTGTAGAAGCTCTGTATAGCATGAATCAGAGGTGCTGGAATGTTCTTCCTTGCCAAACAGTCCCAAAGTTTGCTCCAGGGGACCCTGTCAAACGCCTTTTCCAGATCTATGAAACAAAGATGGATCTCACTCTTGTACTCAAGGGCCTTTTCACTCAGCTGCCTGAGTGTGAAGATTAGGTCTTGAGTACTTCGGTTTGCTCGGAATCCGCACTGGGCTTCATCCAATTGTGGCTCAGCTAGGCATCGGAGTCTCTGCTCTAGGATTCTAGAGTAGATTTTACCAGGGACACTGAGAAGGGATATGCCCCTGTGGTTTCCACATTGTCGATTGTCACCCTTTTTGAAAATCGGTGTTATGATGGCAATCTCCCAATCCTTTGGTATGGCCTTGTTGCCCCATGCTGCCTGTAGGACCCTTAGGAGTAATAGGTCGCCTGATGCTCCCATGTACTTAACCATTTCTGGTGTTATACCATCATGCCCTGCTGCTTTGCCCATCTTGATTTTCTCCAGTGCTGCCTTCAGTTCTTCCATCTTTATGTTATCTTCATCACCATTTGTATCCTCTTCTGTGCTAGTGGTTATCATTTCTGATGCTCTACCTTGCTCACCATCAAGGAGTTCTGAGAAATATTCTTTCCATCTTTCCATTACTTCCTTCGGGGCAGTAAGCAATTTGCCTTGCTTGTCCTTTATAAATTTAAAAGGGCATTGTTTTTCCTTCCTCATGTTCTTTAGGGTCTTATAGAACAATTTCTGGTTTTCTTGCGCATCCTTTTCTAGCTTTTCTCCAAATTCTTCCCAGGACTTCTGTTTTGCTGCTAGCACCTTGTTCTTTGCTTCTGTTCTGAGTATCACATATTCTCTATATTTCTCTATTTGTCCTGCTGTGTTTTTAGCTCCTAAATATTGTTTCCATGCCATTTTCTTCTCTCTTATTTTCTCTTTGACTTCCTCTGTCCACCAAGGTGTCCTCTTTCTCTTGTTCCCAAGTCGGACTTTTCAAATACTTGAAGCAAAATAGGAACACTTAGATGCTGAGAAAAGGTAAGATGCTGGTTGACAGACCATAGCTACAATGACCGCTACTGAAGCTGGAGTGCGCGTTGAAGCACCTAGCAGCAATACGTTTTGTTCTCACATCCTGGAGTTCGTAATAAGAACATCAGTGGGTCTGCAGTTAAACTATATAACACGACAAGGTAAAATAAAATTAGATTTGTGAAAAGTTTTACAAATAGTCAAGATTTAAAAAAAAAAATGTCTACGTTACGACCTGGAGATTTTCTTTAGGGACGAGATTCACAAAAACCGTACAGAAAAGAAAAGATTCAATAATCTAGTAAAAGAAATAAGACGGGAAATAAAAAAAATTAATTGGACATTTTCGCATTCTTACTTACTTAGTCGTTCCCCTTCTACCATTCGCTGGAGTAAACTGTCGTTAAACCCAACCGCAAAGATACGGAAGCTGAGGTGGGATTAAGCGAGAGTAGTCAAATAAAAATATAATAGAATAAAAGGTAGTCCCATAGCAGATACTACCGTAGGGGAGTGAAGTGTTAGAGACTTCACTTTACTAGGTCCAGCATCAAGAGGTGGGGGGTGACCAGCATCCTTCCTCGCTACCTTGTCTTTCCCTAACTCACAAGTAGAGCCAGGTACCCATTTAGAGCTCAGTAGACTGGAGCGTGGCCCCCACCATGTTTCGCACCCGGCACCTTTGCCGCTAGAGGCAAGCGCTTTAACCACAGAATGAGACCTAATTTCATTAATTTGAAGAGGAAATGTAAGGAAAAAAAATATTGAATTACCTGCTTTTGCCAGCTTAAGTCTTCACGGTTCTTATTATCAAACCTAAAGGTATTTTTTTTAATATTTGGACATGCGTCCTAATATAACCGACTAGGTTGAACGGAACGCGCCTCGTCAAAACGAGGCAAAATTTTATTTTAAAAAAATAATTGTCCAGTTAATAACACAGTTTTTTTAACAACATTGATAAATTACTGCAGATATAGGAAGTAGACATAAAGGACACAAACAAATGAATTCCAAAAAACCAGTAATATCCCAAAATGATCTGGCCGTGTTGATTTATTCTTCATTTCCAATGCATATGCAGCGTTCAAAAGAATTGAGAAAAAGCTCAGCTACGCTAGATTGACATTTTGCGGAAGAATTTGCGAGAAACAGAATGAATGGTGAGATAAGCTGTTTTGTCAGTGTTGTCGCCCTTCGTGTCTGCGCTTGTCAGGCGTTGTCTGTGAAGGTTAATGATATCTACAGGGGGAAATCTGGGAAAAGAGTTAAGGGGCAGACAGGATAAGAAAGACGGTGCCCTGAAGGGGTCGATGAGGGTGAGATACAAGAACGACAAAGCGTGATTGTTTTGCTATCAACATGCGAAATTAAGGGCCAGCGAGAAAGGAGAAAATATGGATGAGTATTACATAAATATAAAACTCGTGTCCTATAGCTAGAACACTTTCTGTAAAGAGAAGTACAGTTAATTACTCACTTAGGTCACTTAACACAAAGGTAGGAACAGGTTTGTCTGACATCTGGTTCAACTTTTTTCTTTTAAACAGGTAAAGATATTCTCAGAGCATTTATTGCCGTAGGGGTGTGGAGTGTTAGAGACTGCACCATACTAAGTCCAGCTTTATTATGTGGCGGCGTGACCAGTTCCCTTCCTCGATGACTTTGCCTTCCTTAACTGAAGAGCAGAGTCAGGTACCTATTTACAGTAGGGTAGACTGGGGCACGACGCTACTAGGTTTCAATCCCAGGACCCGGTAACATCGCCGCGAGAGGTGAGCGTTCTAACTGCTTAGCCAATCGGACTCTCTCAGTTTTCATTACAAAAGGTAGTCTTATAGCAGATACTGCTGTAGGGGAGTGACGTGTTAGACTTCACTTTACTAGGTCAGGCATAGAGAGGTTGGCGTGACCTGTTACCTTCCTCGCTGCCTTTTCCTTCCCTAACTCAAGATCAGTTAGGTACCCATTTACAGCTGTGTAGTCTATGGCGTTTGCTACTAACTGCTTTGACAGCTAGCAGTTACGGATCCAAGAAGAAAAAGAAAACTGAAGCTTGTCGATACCGTGAATCGAACCCGGCACACTTGCCGCGAAAGACCAGCTCTCTAACCACTCTGTTAGTCGAATGCTCCAATTTTCATTAAAATTTTTGTTAAATGGCACGTAGTAACTATGTACCCCTCGGGAACAATAGAGTTCGTCACTTACTTAATTCACTTTTAAACAATACCGCCAGACTAACAGACCACCCAATGTGCCATACAATGAATGCTCTTAGAAGGCAAAGACTCAAACGAATCAACTTTGTAGAATCAACAAAACCACAAATGAGAGCAGTTTCCATAAATGCAATATCAACTATTAAACCCATCTACACTGTACACAAGCTTCCAGTTTGGAAACAACATCGTTTCCCTGAAATGATAGAAAACATTTTTGGAAATGAAAGAAAAAAGAGCCAAACTGCAACAGATAGAAAATCCATAGCGACAAAATACATAGAGTAACATTACCCATGCAACACCTGGACCCATGCATACACAGATGGATCAGCAACAAATGCAATAGAAAATGGAGGTGGGGGTGTCTTTCTAACCTTAAGCACTGGTGCAGAAAAAAGGCTGTCAGTGGCAATAGGACAATTCTCAAGTAACTTCAGAGCAGAGGCAGGGGCCTTGACAACTGCAGCAGAGGTTATATTGACATAAGAAAGCACAGAGAGACAAGATGCTTTTTTTACTGATGCACAGTCAGTAATTGCAACGTTGAAAAGCCAAAATAATACAGACCTGGATGACCTTGGAATAATGTTCCACAAACTTTGTCAACGATTCAAAAGTGTTGTGATCCAATGGATCCCATCTCATTGTAACATCACCGGCAAAGAAGAGGCTGACAGAATGGCAAAAGAAGGTTCACATCTACCTCAGCCTGATGCAAGCATAACTTTTGAGGAGGCAAAGAGTTTTATCAGAATCAGATACAGAAACAAATGGAATGTAGAACATCCAGGGCACACACAAAATGATGCTTACTACCAGCTCAACAGAAGAGAACAAGTGATAATCTTCAGACTCCGCACTGGCCACAACAGATTGAGATACCATCTATTCAACAAGCTAAAGATATGAACTACCTATCAGTGTAACTGTGGCACTGATAAAATGACTGCTGAACATCTGCTTCAACGTTGCCCCTTATATGCAGAGAAAGCGCATATGGTCGACGCCAGCTCTTTTCGTGGAAAAGCTTTACGGGGACTCAAATAGCCTCAAACTGACTACTGCTTTCTTTGAGAACATTCAAGTGGACGTCTGATAGTGTACGAAGAAGAAAAAAGAAATACAATACCGCGAAAGAACGTAATTTTGGAGATATTAATTGAACTCTACTGAAAAATTAATTAAAATTCGTGAATAAAATTGCAGATTAGTTTTAGACAGCTATTACTTACAAAATAATAAAAAAAAAAAAAAAAAAAACCATAAAACTAAAAATAGAATGCCAAAGCAGAAGAAAAGTGGGGCTTCTAGGCCAAAATCTACTTTTTTTCTCCCCCGCTCCGGTGCCCCTTGTCCTTGTGCGGTCGCCCAGGTCGCCCTCCCCTAAAGCCGGCCCAAAATAGTCCACCCCTCCCCCTGACATTAATTTTCAGCTCCACACAGAGCATAAACTTTCATGCCAAGGTGGGCTCAGAGGTAAGGCGCCTGCTTCTAATTCTAAAGAACCGGGTTCGTTCCCAGTACATGGAATATTATTGATAGAGATTCTTTTCAGATCCAGTGGTTTCTAATGATATCACAGGATTGATTTAAGTTACACTTAGGTAAAATTCGTCATTAAAAAAAGATTACTTGAAAAATGCTGAAAGCGCCAAAACGGGAGAGAAAGAAAACAAGAACGATAATGAAAAAAGGTACGGCGCGATAAAGCCTAGCAACACCTTATCACACCCACCACACAAATATTTATAGAATGTGTGATTCCTGTATACACACATTGGGGTCCTACGGAGTTCGTGCACTGTGCTGAGATCCTCCTTGTATGACCTCAAGGAGGAGATCGGAGCACCGATGAAGTTCTCTGTGTGCAATCAATATGGTCGTTAAAACCAAACCAAACCGTGCTAAGTTCTAATGTCTTGTGCCATCCGCTCAAGGTCCTTCTATTTCAAAATATACAATACATACAAACATTCGATGTAGATATAAGTTAGTAAGTGGCAGCTACACTGAAAAGTTACAAAGAAGGGAGCGCATCCTCATGACATATTAATTTTTAAAAAAAAGTTATTCACGGTGTAGGTTCCTAATGTAAACATCAAAATAAAGGCAATAGGTAATATTTACGTAAATAATTCAATCCAGACAAGTGCCAACAGAACAAGAGATAAGACGAAGACGCCGGAGATGGACAGGACACACACTGAGGAAACCTGTTGATAGCATTACAAGGCAGTCCTTGTTCTGGAACCCTCAGGGTAAGAGAGGTAGGGGGAGATCACTGAACGCATGGAGAAGACATGGAAAGACATTGAGCTGATGGCACGGGACAGGAAGACTTGACATACGTTTGTTCAAGGCCTATGCTCTTCGGGGAACAGAAGGCTAAAACAGATCAATTTTGTATTCAAACTTACTTACTTACTTAGTCGTTCCCCTTCTACCGTGAGGTGTAGAGGTTTGGAAGAGAGAGCGCCAGACTATTCTATCGGCTGTCTTCCTCCTGGCCTGGTTCCATTCTAGTCCTCGGTCCTTCAAAGATTGTCTAATGTTGTCCTCCCAGCGGACTCTGGGTCGTCCTCGGGGTCTGGATCCTTGGCTCTTTGTTTCCCATGTTTGTCGTGGTAGCCGATCTTCTCCCATTCTGCAGACATGGCCAAACCATCTTAGTTGGGACTGTTCTACTTGGGTCTGTAGGGGGTGGCATTTTAGGCCTTGACGTATCGTCTGGTTGCGTACCATGTCTCTTCTTGTTACTTCAACCACCTTCCTCAGATACCTCATTTCTGAGGTTTGGATCTGGCTTTTATGGGTTGTATTCATTGCCCATGACTCGCATCCATATGTCAAGACTGGGACATAGGTGGAGCGGTATACAGCCATCTTCGTTTTCTTACCAACCTCTCTCTTGCTGAGGAATCCTCGATTTATGGCCTAAAAAAGTATTTAAAAATAACTTTAAAACTTTTTTTTTAAACATTACCTTCAACAGCTTAGTAAGCACATTAATTCATTTTCCCCATTGCTCCTTCTGGAGCATAGAACACCTGCAATAACTTGGTCTTTTACACGAAGCCTGCGCCAAAACAATGTGCTCTTACAATGGTGTGGTTTCTGTAGCAGGTTGTTGGTCATGATGACATTACCAGCCCCAGATACGCACAATAATATCACGTTTCTCACGTCAAAGTCAGCCCCAGATACGCACCATAATATCACGTTTCTCACGTCAAAGTCAGCCCCAGATACGCACAATAATATCAAGTATCTCGCGTCAAATTCAGCCCCAGATACGCACAATAATATCACGTTTCTCACGTCAATGTCAGCCCCAGATACGCACAATAATATCACGTTTCTCATGTCAAAGTCAGCCCCAGATACGCACAATAATATCACGTTTCTCACGTCAAAGTCAGCCCCAGATACGCACAATAATATCAAGTATCTCACGTCAAAGTCAGCCCCAGATACGCACAATAATATCAAGTATCTCACGTCAAAGTCAGCCCCAGATACGCACAATAATATCACGTTTCTCACGTCAAAGTCAGCCCCAGATACGCACAATAATATCACGTTTCTCACGTCAAAGGCAGCCCCAGATACGCACAATAATATCAAGTATCTCACGTCAAAGTCAGCCCCAGATACGCACAATAATATCAAGTATCTCACGTCAAAGTCAGCCCCAGATACGCACAATAATATCACGTTTCTCACGTCAAAGTCAGCCCCAGATACGCACAATAATATCAAGTATCTCACGTCAAAGATAAGAACTGAAGACAGAAAAAGGAGATGATGGACACATGGAAAGAACTTGAACTGATAGCATGCGACACTAGAACTTAGCAGGTGTTTGTTGAAAGGCTTTACTCCTTAGGAAGCTAAAAGGTGTTAATTGATCTCACGGCATATTGACAGATGTTTCAGGCTCTAAAGTTTCATGCTCAAAGGGAGACAGAAAACAATTCAATTTTAGAACAAATCTTCATTATTTTTTTTTATCCTTCTACAATTTGTGCTGCCAAATGTTGTGAGGTGAGATTCCACTACAATGCAAGATAAATGCAGGCACATATAGTCATATTTAGTAGTTAAATAACATAACAAAACATAAACTGGTATAGAGTCAAGTTTTACAAAATAAACAATACACTTTTGTTGCTGACTCTTGGTTTTGTTATTGCTGCTAGGGATTTGGTTTGGGTTTTAATGACTATCTTCATTGCACACGGACAACTCAATCAGTGCTCCGATCTCCTCCCTTAGATCACACAAGGAGGATCTCAGCACAGTGCACGAACTCCGTAGCACCGGCGAGAATTCCATGTGTGTATACAGGAATCACAAATTCTATAAATATTTTTGAGTGGGTAGGTTTATAATTTTTTTTAAATGTTGCCAGGGCAGCGGGCTTATGGCCTACTGTTTACGATTTCCAACTGCCGTGGGATTTTTAACTTGCGCAACTTGCACACGGGACCTCCTATTTTTTTTTTCACCTTTATCCGAGAAGGCTAGGCATACGATTTTACTACCCAGGAGACCAGAGGGGAGTATGACATCATTAGGACCACTGGTTCTGATAAACAAAATTCCATAATTTATATTCACTCTTTGGGAGCAAAAAAAAAAAAAAAGTATTCACTCTTTCTGGGAATCGAACTCTGTACTTTTAGAATCGAGGTTTACGCTATACCTCTTAGCAACTCCGACCCCCATCGTAACTTCAGTGAGTACAGACAATGGCTTGTAACGTACGAAAACATGAGTTCGATACACTAATCAGTGATACAACACTTTGTGGACAATCGATTATATATATATATATATATATATATATATATATATATATATATATATATATATATATATATATATATATATATATATATATATATATATATATATATATATATATATATATACTGAAGCACATTAAAAACGCACCACCTGTATAGTCCAGGAACAAAGTGTGAAATGTAAATATAAGTGTTTACAAGTTTACATATTTGGAATCTTTATTCATTTTCCTATGAATCCATGCTGGTCATTAATTTGTACATTTGATTGTTATGAAATTCATTGCATTCTGTGCAGGTAAGGGAGAAAACCAAAAATGCAACCAATAAAAAAAATTCATTCACACTATCCTCAGTATCTGGTATGTCCACCGTGTGCTTGCAAACAAGCTTGGCAGCGGCTCCGCATAGAACGCATAAGTCTCTGAAGGAAATTCCGGGGAATCAAGTCCCATTCACGTGTAAGAGCAGCTACGAGCTGTTGCAGATTAGCTGGAGAACCTTGCCTGTAGACTCTTCGTCCAAGCTCGTCCCACAGATGTTTTATAGGGGACATGTCTGGTGATAGGGCAGGCCAATCAATCGTCACAATGTTCTGCTGCTGTAGATATTGCTGCGTAATGCATGCGGTGTGCGCACGTGCGTTATCCTGCTGGAGAAGCTGCAAGTCTGGATAATTTGTGAACGCAGGAGCAACCAATGCATCCAGAACCTCATCTCGATATGTCACAGCATTAACAATTCCATGGAAGACGTGAAGAGGCAAGCGATGGTGAAAACTGAATCCTCCCCAAATGTGAATACTGCCACCTCCAAATCGGTTGTGCTGACGAACACAGCAATCTGCAAAGCGCTCTCCACACCGTCGCCAAATCTGCATACGTCCATCAGCAAAGGATATGTTGAATCTGCTCTCGTCTGTGAATAGGACAGCATTCCACTGCAGTCTAGTCCATCTGACATGTTGCTCTGCCCATTGCAGGCGCTGCTGACGATGTCTGTGAGTCAAGTTTGGCCCAAAATAAGGTCGTCTTGCAGTAAGGCCTGTATCTCTGAGTCGTCGTATGACTGTCATTCGAGAGACTTGCCCACGTCTACCCACTATTGCTCTTGCTGTTTGACTTGCCGGGAGAGAACGATTCCTTAGGTGACTCAGCACAATATGACGATCTTGCGCAGGGGTAGTAACTCGTGGTTGGGCACTCCGAAGTCTATCCCGGGCACTGCCAGTGGTTCCGTAACGTTCATTGAGACGTACAATAGTGCTGTGGTGGTAATTCATCCTTCTGGCAATGGCGCGCGAGCTCATTCCGGTCTCCAACATACCAATGGGTCGTTGGCGGTCGTTTTCAGAAAGTCGTGGCATTTCAAGCACATGTACTGGGTGTTTTGTCTCAACGGCCTTTTTATACCGAGTATACTGCCACAACGCGTACACATTTTCAGGGTCATAGCTGTTGGGAATCGTGTTGCACGTGTAACTTTCATTGTTTTCATGTAGGCTGTACACAAACCCGTGGGTTGAATCATGCACTTTCCATTCCAGCAGCCATTCGCTCTCTACCTCATAACAAACACGGGGAAAATCCATTCTCACACTTTTTTTCCAGCTTGTCGGCATCAGTATATATAATAGTGGTGCATTTTTAATGTGCTTTAGTATATACTTGTGTATATATATATATATATATATATATATATATATATATATATATATATATATATATATATATATATATATATATATATATATATAACGATATATAATGATCAAATTCATTACAATCCAACAGTGGGCAATAGCGCTCAAAGAGTATTTTTGTCTTTCCTTATAGTGCAAATCATTCATCTATGTAAACGAAAGCATCTTCGTGATGGCGTAGGAAAGTCATCCACAGTCATATTCAAAATACATTCATGTGTATCCTAAATGCATCAAGATTCTTTATCGTAAGTCCAGGTGAAATATACATCAATATTTTCCAGCATATATTCTCATAAGTGAATGTGAAGACTGCTCTACAACTCAGTTAATAAGACACGATCCTGCGAATTTGTTGACTTGCACAAGAATGTATACAAAATAAGTTAAACATCATCACCCCCAACAACGTGCGCAATTAAAAGAGCTGAGATGCATGACAGTGTCTGAGCTCTACACATCTTGGTAATACCAGCGTTTCAGCCGGCGCATGCAACTCTTAACAACTATAAATATGTGACGTTTCGGAACTACCCTTCGTCAGACGCAGTCAGAAAGAGAGAACAAAGATGATTTTTTTAAGAAATAAAATTTTGCCTTGTTTTGACGAAGCTCGTCCCGTTCAACCTAGTCGGTTATATTAGGGCGCATGTCCAAACATAAAAGATCTTTAGATCTGATAATAGTTTCATATAAAAAGATGAGGAATATAGAAAGGTTATGAGAAAATTAGAGCGGACACAGAAAACACGCGGAAAAAAGATTGGCAATTAACTAAGAAACAAAAATACTAAATAGAAAAGAGGGATCAACGCTTCTAAGATACCAAAACCTACCCTCTGTCCTGCACTTACTGTTCTTAGTCTTCTATCACTTACTAGACACTGTATTAAGGTCTTTGTCTTGTGTAAGTCTGACCTATACTGTATAATAGGGGAACAACAGAAGTGATTGCGTCATTAATAGGCGGGACCGCCCATGGTAAATTTCCGGAGTTATGTGTTGCGGGTCGCACTAATGACCCGTCCTCGAAGCATCATTTTTAGGTGATGCCTAGATGGCAGGGAGGATAGTGTGATTCGCTTGCATAGCTAGGCGGGGTTGTCGAACGGAAGGTCCTGGGTTCGAGTCCTGGGTAAGCCACTCACGTCTGTTGTTTTTCTGTTGTCTAGTTTTCTACTTCTTTATTTCTTACGAGTGCCTGAAAACATACTTTTATGTTTGTCTAATATTTATTTACTTCTAAGATAGGCGCAATAACACAACAAAGAACATTAAACAAAAAGAAAGAAAACTGTAGCCTGATAATGTAAACATTGTATCCAGCGATGAACAAATGGCACTCGGAAAATGCTGAACATATATAGGAACCGGAGGTAAAAACCAAACGAACGAACGAACGAACGAACTTTATTTTCAAAGGGTTAAGAATTGGGCACGCAGGCCCGTCTGACAAGCGTAATAGAGGCCAGTGGAAAACAATAGATAAAATGAAATCCATAGTAGAAACATGCACCATTTGAAGCGGTCAGAAACGGTTAAAAATAAAAATGAAACTAAATAAAATGGTGCATGACATTAAATCCACCAAGGGAAAGACAATAAATTTAGAAAATCGGGCGATTCACCAAAGGAAAGAGAGTCCTATCATCAATAGTACTTGAATATCGGAAGTTACGGAATGATCAATGCTATTAAAAGGGAACAGAAATATGTTTACTAGCCGAGTGAGAAAACACCTACAAATATTCTTAAAGTCTAAAGTCAATAGAGTAGAAACCTGCATGCGTATTTCCCATATAAATAATGCCATATTGTGAACACAAAGTCAGAAAATACATTTTCTTTTAAATACTGTGTATCAATTTCTTTTCAGGCTTTCCGTTTGACCTGCTCCTATAGAAGGTTTGCGACGGCAGTTGATTGGACTATTCTAATCAGGTGACCAAATCATTTCCATTATATTTTTTTCACAGATGCTTGTGTACCTCATTGCTCTTTTATTCGTGGTATTGCTCCAGGAAAAATCATTATCGTAAATTTAAATCTACACATAATTTTTAAAATTGTGCCAGGACAGCGGCCGTATGGCCTACTCTTATGATTTCTAACTGCCCAGGGATTTTTAACGTGCGCAAATTGCACACGGGACCTCCTATTTTTTCCCCCCACCTTATCCGAGAAGGCTAGGTATCCTATCTCACTACTGAGGGGGGGGGGGGGGGAATGACAACATTAGGAGTCACCGGTTCTGGAACAATTTCCATAAAATATATTCCCTGTACTAGGAAACGAACCTGGTACTTTTAAAATTAGAGGCGGACGTATCTCTTAGCCACTCCGAACTCCCACTACGTGTTACCGATGCATAGATTTATTCCAATCATTATATTTTCTCACCACGTGTTACCGATGCATAATGCTGTTCCAGTCATTATATTTTCTCTCTGTGTGTTACCGAATCTAAGTGTATGTTGCACCCATTATATGTTTTCCCTAAGTATTATTGATACATGAAAGTTGCTCTAATCATTACATGTTCACTCTAAATGCTGTTGATTTAGAGTGTTGATCAATAATTCCCTTTCCCTACTAAATATTGTTGATGTGTCGCGTTATTCCAGTCATTCTATTTTGTTTCTCGAAAGTTGCTGATGTGTAGTGTTCATTGTAGAGAACTAATGAAGGAGATCAAAATTAAGCAGCTAAAATATTTTGGCCACATAAAAAGGCACACACCTTGCTGACGACCATAATAGACGGGAGAGCTGAAGGCAAATGTGCAAGGGGAAGACAGCGCTATACGTGGGAAGATAACATCAAGAGATGGACAGGAAAGAGTCTATCAAAGTCCCCACCATCAAGACAAGAGACAGAAAACGTTGGAGAACCATTTCAGCCGACCTTCGTAGTGGAGATGGCAGCTGATGATGTGTGTTCATTGTAGCAAAGTACAAAACCTAATACTCTTTCGTTTTTAAAAGCGTCATGGTGATAATTTTTTTCTTTCAATCAATATCCTTTAGCTCCCTAGGGAGCATAGGCCTTCAACACACGCATGCCACGTCATTCTTTTTTCCTTTATTCATGTTGAATTACACATGGATGCTCAGTGCGCTGTTTTTTTGTTGTTGTTCTTTTGTTTATTTTTTTTTTTAAAGAAATAATTCCTATATATAAGAAACTGATCAGTTTAATAAAAGCAATACATTTTTACTTTCTATTCCATTTTTCAGTATTTTTTAAAATTTAATGTTTTTTATAAAAAAAAAACCAAAAACAAATTAATTTCGTCGCCTCCACACTTTGGCGCCCGGTGCAGCACCTTTCGCACCGCCCAAGAGACGGCTCTGGTTCCGGCCATTCTATTTCGTCACTGAATGTTGCTGATGTTTTACATTGCTTCTTACTTAGTCGTTCCCCTTCTACCGTGAGGTGTAGAGATTTGGAAGAGAGAGCGCCAGACTATCCTATCGGCTGTCTTCCTCTTGGCTTGGGTCCATTTTAGTCCTCGGTCCTTCAAAGATTGTCTAATGTTGTCCTCCCAGTGGACTCTGGGTCGTCCTGGGGGTCTGGATCCTTGGCTCTTTGTTTCCCCATGCTTGTCGTGGTAGCTGATCTCCCATTCTGCAGACATGGCCAAACCATCTTAGTCGGGACTGTTCTACTTGGGTCTGCAGTGGATTGGATTTTAGGCCTTGACGTATCGTCTGGTTGCGGACCATGTCTCTTTCTGTTACTTCAACCACCTTCCTCAGATACCTCATTTCTGAGATTGGGATCTGGCTTTTGTAGGTTGTAGTCATTGCCCATGACTCGCATCCATATGTCAAGACTGTGACATAGGTGGAGCGGTATACAGCCATCTTCGTTTTCTTACCAACCTCTCTCTTGCTGAGGAATTCTCGATTTATGGCCTGAAAAAGTCTCCCAGCTGCTGCTTTTCGAGTGGCCAACTCTTCTTTGAGTCTATAATAGCGCCGAGGTATTTAAAGTGGTCGACCTGCTCCAGGACCTGTTCTCCCAGCTTAATCTGATGTCTTCTTTCTTCTCGTGATATCACCATGGATTTTGTTTTAGAGCTGCTTATGACCATCCCTCTCTTCTCCAGCTCTTCCTTCCAAACTTGCAGGTTGGATTGGAGATGTACCTCTGATTTAGCAATCAGGGCAACATCATCAGCAAATGCCAGCTCTGAAATACAGACCTGTCTCATCTTCCAGTGCCACACTGAATACTTTCTTGTTTTCTCCTTACATGCCTTGATGACATCTTCCATGAGGAGTATGAAAAGATAAGGTGACAGGATATCACCTTGTCTTACACCAGTGGTGGTCCTGAACTCTTCTGACTTATGGTTTGCTGTTCTCACATAATTTCTGCAAGACTTATAGAAGCTCTGTATAGCACGAATCAGAGGTGCTATAATGTTCTTCCTTGCCAAACAGTCCTAAAGTTTGCTCCAGGGGACCCTGTCAAACGCCTTTTCTAGATCTATGAAACAAAGATGGATCTCACTCTTATACTCAAGGGCCTTTTCACTCAGCTGTCTGAGTGTGAAGATTAGGTTTTGAGTACTTCGGTTTGCTCGGAATCCGCACTGGACCTCATCCAATTGTGGCTCAGCTAGGTGTCGGAGTCTCTGCTCTAGGATTCTCGAGTAGATTTTACCAGGGACACTGAGAAGGGATATGCCTCTATGGTTTCCACATTGTCGATTGTCACCCTTTTTGAAAATTGGTGTTATGATGGCAATCTCCAAATCCTTTGGTATGGTCTTGTTGCACCACGCTGCCTGTAGGACCCTTAAGAGTAATAGGTCGCCTGATGCTCCCATGTACTTAACCATTCTGGTGTTATACCATCATGCCCTGCTGCTTTGCCCATCTTGATTTTCTCCAGTGCTGCCTTCAGTTCTTCCATCTTTATGTCATCTTCACCATCATTGGTTTTCTCTTCTGTGCTAGTGGTTATCATTTCTGATGCTTGACCTTGCTCACCATCCAGGAGTTCTGAGAAATATTCTTTCCATCTTTCCATTACTCTACATTGATTTCAAGTTTCCAGAACTGGCAGTATGCAGAGATGGTTGTCAGGTTTTTGTTCATATTTTTGGTGATGGTTTGGAGGTATTTTCCTTTTGTCCAGATGACTAGGTCATCAGCAAATAGTGCTTTTTGGCAGGTGATGACATCTGGGAGGTCATTTATAAATATAAGAAACAGTGTACAACTTAGTGCCGATCCCTGAGGCAGTCCTTCCTCCAGGGTTCTTTGTTTTGATGTTGTTCTTAAAAATGCAAAAGAAGCTAGCATCAAACACCACGTACCAGCAGTTAGAAAGCCGATGGTAACTGTCAATAATGAACCACCTTGTTGGCAGGCAACTACTCCCATAGTAAGAACTGAACTCTCTGACCCCTCAGCAGACAAGAACACTCTAGGACCACTACTGAAAACCATCGCTTTAGAAACTATAGATTCATATCCACAAGACATCATCCATGTCTACACAGATGGATCTGCATTTAAAGCTACCATCAATGCTGGATATGGCGCAGTGATAAAATACCCCAACCAGCACCCAGAAGACCACCCTTGCATCTTTGGCCCTTGCGGAGAAATTTGTTCCAGCTATGATGCAGAAATAACGGCACTAGAAAAAGCATTGTGCCGGATAATCTCAGACTTTGAAAGTGGCATCACTCCACCTGAGGATATTGTTATATTCTCAGACTCAAAATCAGCACTCCAAGCCCTAGAAAGCAAAATGTCCCCTAATATTAATAACATCTGTAGATTTATTGACCAACTGTTCACTTCCTATTGCGTCGAAGTTACACTTCAGTGGATCCCAGGGCATGTCGGAGTCCCAGGAAATGAAAAAGCCGACAAACTATCCAAAAGAGGAGCAGCACTGCCCCAGTTCCCATCAAGTACCACACTGCAAACCTGCCAACAGATCCTGAGAAACAATTATAGGGAAGAATGGCTAAACCAATGGGCTTCCTCCCAGACAGGGCGGCCATTCTTCAAACATCAAGCTAAACCAAACCCTCAAGATCCAGTTAAACAACTGAAAAGAAGAGATCAGAGTCTAATTTTCCAGCTGAGAACAGGCCATGCCCCTGTCAATAAACATTTAAATAGAATAGACCCACTACGTGAACCAAACTGTAGGCACTGCCACCACCATGAGGAATCAGTTGAACACCTGCTGTTACAGTGCCCAAGACTAACAGACCTGCGACGCCAACTACTTCCATCGAACCCAACCATCCACAATACACTCTACACATCATCACAGCAACTGAGGAAGACTTGCACCTTTGTCAGAGAGGCAATGGGCTGTCAAGAGCTACCTGCTCACAGCTAAAGGGATTATATCATCATCATCATCATCATCATCTTTCCATTACTTCTTTCGGGGAAGTAAGCAATTTGCCTTGCTTGTCCTTTATACATTTGAGAGGGCATTGTTTTTCCTTCCTCGTGTTCTTAAGGGTCTTATAGAACAATGTCTGGTTTTCTTGCACATCTTTTTATAGCTTTTCTCCAAATTCTTCCCAGGACTTCTGTTTTGCTGCTAGCACCTTGTTCTTTGCTTCTGTTCTGAGTGTCACATATTCTCTGTATTTCTCCATTTGTCCTGTTGGGTTTTTAGCTCCTAAGTATTGTTTCCGTGCCATTTTCTTCTCTCTTATTTTCTCATTGGCTTCCTATGTTCACCAATGTGTCCTCTTTCTCTTGATCCCTAGTCGGACTTCACCACATGTTTCTGCAGCAGGTGTCTTTATGATGCCCTTGAATTTAAGCCAGAGGGTTTCCAAGTCATCAGGTTGTCCTTCTGTGTTGCTCACCGCTGCAGCAATAAGCCCCTGATATCTGGTCTTAATTTCTGGCTCTCTCAGCTTGTAGGTCTTAATGCTCATTTCTCCCGTTCGTTTACTTAGTTTCTTGCGTGATGTTGAGCAGTTCCTAGGCTAACATTGTTTCAATCGTTTAAATTTCTCATGCGGTATCGATGCTTAAATGATGTTACGGTGTTCGGATCGTTCTATTTTCTTCCTGCTGTATCGAAGCATTAATGATGTGAGTGTGTTCCGATCGTTTTATTTTCTCCCTGTGGTATTGATATATTTATGATGTTAATGTTTTCCGATCGTTATATTGTCTCCCTGTGGTATTGATGCATTAATGATTTTAGTGTGTTCCGATCGTTCTATTTTCTCCTTGCTGTATTGATGCATTAATGATGTTAATGTATTCCGATCGTTCTATTTTCTCCCTGCTGTATTGATGCATTAATGATGTTAATGTGTTCCGATCGTTCTATATTATCC
This sequence comes from Oreohelix idahoensis, assembly GCA_024509875.1. Lineage (NCBI taxonomy): Eukaryota > Metazoa > Mollusca > Gastropoda > Stylommatophora > Oreohelicidae > Oreohelix > Oreohelix idahoensis. The sequence goes on from JAMPIV010019700.1 coordinate 146,599, forward strand.
CTGCTGTATTGATGCATTAATGATGCTAAAGTGTTCCGATCGTTCCATTTTCTCACTACCTGCTGCCAAGTATAGTGTTTTCCCCATTCATTCTATTTTTTTCTCTAAACGTTGTTGTAAAATGTTTTTTCAACCATTCTATTTTTTTCTCTAAACGTTGTTGTAAAATGTTTTTTCAACCATTCTATTTTTTTCTCTAAACGTTGTTGTAAAATGTTTTTTCAACCATTCTATTTATTTCTCTAAACGTTATTGTAAAATGTTTTTTCAACCATTCTATTTTTTTTCTCTAAACGTTGTTGTAAAATGTTTTTTCAACCATTCTATTTTTTTCTCTAAACGTTGTTGTAAAATGTTTTTTCAACCATTCTATTTTTTACTCTAAACGTTGTTGTATAGTGGGTTTTTTTTCAACCAATCTATTTCCTGACTCAGTGTCGTTGGTGTCTACTGTTCTTTCAGCCATTCTAGTTCCTGACTCAATCGTCATTCTTGTATGGCCTAGAAACACGGACAGCGAACAAGCAATTGGCTGAAAGAATATATATGTGGTGAAGTGCAATGTTATAAATATTTATAGGGGACTTAGTGTACTGACTGAGATCAGCTGTGAAGGTATCTATATCTAATAAGAGTAGTGTATTATAGATAACCTTACTTGCTGCCACATATGTATACCTCAGTCAGAATTATTCTGGAATAGTGTGATGACTACGTTATATGTCTAGGGTATGTGTATGATGAAGTGTAAGTCATAACAACAACAGACAGATAAACAATTTAATTTATTCCACCACACTTGACAACACTGTGATACTCACATACATAAAACACTCTACGAGGATATCTTAAAGGAGTCACTGATAACTTTTCAAATAACAATATGTATTCAGTGCTGTCATGAATGTATATGTGTCCTGATTCAAATACAAAGGGAACCAGGAATCACAATCAATTTTAATTACAAGTTATATGTACAGAATTTATTAATATGAATCTTGTAGTGACATATATTATTAATAGTATCCTATGTGTGTCAGTTGTGTAGTAGTAATATGAGGTAATACTGGTTTTGTTTTGTTCAAGCTCTGTTGGTATTTGTCATCATGACTTCAATAGTTTGTTTCTATTGGAACTAGTATTGGAGATGTTCTCAGTTCCTGGTATGAAAACAATTAAATTCCCCTCTTAATTTTATTTTACAATGTCATTTTAAGATGGGGGTACATAATGTTGAGCTCCATGGCCACATTCTCTTATCTTTCGTGATGACTGCAGTAAAAGACTCCTCTGCTCGATTACTTTAATGAGTTCTGGAGCCACCCCACTGGTTGCTATATGGACCAAGGAGTATGCTGTCCACCTCTGGCTTCAGCAAAGCTCTGACCAGGTGCTGCTCAATAACTTTAAGACCACGGTCCCTGAAACAAGAAGGTTGTACCTTCTACGTCAGAACTAATTTATACTCTATTTCTACACTGAGCACAATACATCACAAACATTGAGTTCAGAGCGTTAGGCCAACTGTCAGCTTCATCTGAAATACTTTATACCAGTATTTCCCTTCCTAATGGTTACTACGCCTCTGCAATTCCAGCATTATTTCTTTCTAGTCAATAATCTAGGTGTCAGTGTACTGTTTGGCCATTCCATGCAGTTTTACTTTCCTCCGACACCTTCTGTTCAGGCTGGAGCACTATAGGCTTTACATCATGTTCGCTACTGAACTACACATATATACAGACATAAATTATCAATTTACATTCAATTTTCATTAAAAGATATTGAATATTTCAAGCTTACCACAATTCATGGAAATAATAAACAGTTTCGTTGACTGGCAATGAATATAGCACAACTCCGATCTGCCGATGTCCCAGGCTTTATTTTATAAAAAATATACACTGGTGCTCAACGCACTGCTTCTTAGTAGGTTTATTACAAGATGTGGCAAGGAACAGACGCTCTGAATTGAGTATATTCGCAGCTCTACCCAATCAAACCATGTCTACACATCTTTTCAAAAAAAGTACCCCTTTTCACGTTTCCCCTGACAACACAAGATAGTATTTATAGCCCGACCAATCGTGTTTAGTCTTACATTTGTTGCGCTCCAATCAAATAGGAGTTAACATGGTAGGCTATTTCCGTAACGTAATGTTTTTTCAAACACGTTATAAAAAAAATTTTATGAGCAGAAATGATTTCATGCTGTCAGGCACCCCCACTATTTTATTTTGGCCATAACTTGGTAATTCCTAGACTATTTGCGTAACGTTTTACATATTCTTTGTCAGCAAACCCTAAGGAACCCAAATATACGAATTTAATGGAGCCCATATGCATTTTCTTCTAGGATAGTCGTGCTGTTACTACCTTCTCACTTCCAAACTTGAGGGTGTCTGGGTACTGTCATGTTTTCAAACGTAAACCGGTATAATGTCATAATTCCCAATAAGCGTTTTTCAGGATTTTTAAAACCTAACTCTGGTATGGGTAGGGTTTTTATCACTGACGATTTGAAAAAAAGCCAGTGCTTGTGGCCTTACACGCGTGATGGCAGCAATTGTGTATCGCGCGACGCGTGTTTAGTGTTGCATGTGTCCTTGCTTTCTGCCTCTCCCTTCTCTCTATCCTTTAGTCCATCTGTCTTTTAGTTACGCCGTGTATAAAATGGAATGAATGAAATATTAAATTTAGGTCATTGATCAGCTTGCGTATCTCAAGGTTTTTCCAAGAAATACAGTACACGTTTCATTGAAGAAAGCGGGTAATAATACAGTAGGCTTTTACTATCAACGTGAAAGCGTTACAATTTGCAGACGAAGGAGAACACAGGGGGATTTTGCGTACAGTCATTGTGACAGCACTGTTCTTTACCATTCTTCTTTCCTTTTATTAAATTTATTTGTTAGGCTTTGCATTTACGTTTTAATTTATATATGGGGATTAGAATAATTCACGACATCTCCCCTCTTAAAACAGACATTATATGTCAGTCCTTTATTCTATATACACATAGAGAAATTTATTATTATTTCTGGGGTTTACGGTGATTCTCATCACACGGATGGCGGCTTAAAAAATCCGCTCCCAAATTTGTTTTTCCAGATATATACTCAATGCTAAAATTATATGGAGCCAAAAGTAAGGACCATCGGAGTAACCTAGAGTTCTCATGCCTAGCCTGGGCTAGAAACGATAAAGGTTTGTGATCCGTTTGCAACTTAAATGCCTTCCCATACAGATAAATATTGAATTTCTTTATTGCCCATATTACTGCAAGACATTCTTTTTCGCTAGTTGAGTAGTTGATTTCAGCTTTATTCAACTTTCTGCTAGCATATGCCACTGGGCTTAATTCCCCATCCAATGCATCTGATTTCTGTAGTAGAGTTGCACCTAACCCAATATTACTGGCATCCGTCCTTACTATGAATTCTTGACTTAAGTCAGGTAATTTCAAAATAGGTTTACTTGTGAGCTTTTCCTTCAATTCTTGGTAAGCCATTTCACATTGTGGTGTCCATGTAATGCGATCTGGATGTCCTTTACGTGTCAAATCAGTTAACGGTGCACATATGGAATTAAAGTTTTTGATATACTTCTGGTAGAAACCACATAATGAGACAAAGGATCTCACGTCCTTCTTGGTTTGTGGTCTCGGGGCTTTCTTTAGTTTCTCTAAATTCTTTGGGTCAGGGGTCATGTTTCCCTGATAAACTGTGTGTCCCAAAAATTCCAATTCTTTACATCCAACGCAACATTTGGTTGGTCGGGCTGTTAAATTTGCTTCCCTAAGTCGATTAAACAGCATATTCAGAGAGTCAATGTGTTCCTCAAATGTTTCTGTTGCTATAAGGATATCATCCATGAAATTTGTTATATATGGATTATTCAGAGGGTCCAATAATTTTCTCATCATTCTAGAGAAGACACTAGGCGCATTCTTCAATCCAAATGGCAATCTATTAAACTCATAGTGTCCTTCTGAGGTACTAAAAGCTAGGTATGGTCTAACCTCAGGCTTTACTGGAATCTGATAGTATCCTTTACTCAGATCCACTTTTGAGAAATATTTAGCTTTATTTAGCCTGGCAAACAACTGATTTGTATCCGGCAATGGATCCACCTGTCCTTCTGTAATAGCATTCAGTCTCCTGTAATCTATACAGAGTCTATGTTCTCCAGAGGGCTTCCTTAAGAGTACAACACCGGAACTATACGAAGATTCACTGTGTGAAATAATTCCTTCCTTCAACAGATAGTCTATCTCTTCCTTCAAAGCTTTCTCCTTAGCAAACGGAATCGAATATGGTTTCATACAGACAGGTGTGGGGTCTATCAGTTTCATATCATATTCCAATAGGTTTGTATGCCCTGGTCGGTCTGTTAACACCTCTGCATGATTATTTAGAACCTGTTGCACTCTCTCTTTCTGAGTTTTCGTTAAATGTGTACTGATTTTCACCTGTGCTGCTGTCTCACAGGGGTGTAATGGATATTCAAATGATGAAAGTGGTTCCTTTTTCATCTCCATGGCGATGGACAAGGTCAACAAGTGTGTCTCTTCCTGATGTTCTCTTTCCAAATATTTCTTCAGGAGATTCACATGATAGATTTTTTCTTTCCCCTTCTTATCTATCTTATAATTTGTTCTAGACACCTTCTCTAAAACTGTATATGGACCTTGCCATCCAATCTGTAACTTATTCTGACTCCCGGGGAGAAGAAGCAGTACCTTCTCTCCCACAGCCAAATCTCTGTCTTTCGCCTTCCTGTTATAATAGGCAGCATGTTTCTTCCTGCTTGTTTCAAATTTTCATTGGCAAGTTTCCAGCCAGTTTTTAAACGAGTGGTCAGCTCATTCACATATTGGTATGAAGATGTAATGTTTTCCTCTGCCTTTTCATCAGTCCACGTTCTTAACAAAGCTTCGAGTGGACCTTTTATTGGCCTTCCAAACAATAATGTTGCCGGGGCCATACCGGTTGAACTATGGGGTACCTCCCGATAAGCAAAGAGGGCGGCGTGCAGGTACTGGTCCCATGTATCTGGTTTTTCGTGTGCCAACTTTCTCAGGATCGACATCAACGTGCCGTTAAATCTTTCCACTTGGCCGTTCCCTTGGGGATGGTACACACTACAATGGAAGTGTTTGGCCTGGAAGATCCTGAAAACTTCTTCAGTTAGTTTCCCCTTGAACTGAGAGCCATTATCAGTCAAGATTTGATTGGGAAAGCCTAACCTTGTGAAAATTGTGAGCAATGCCTCTGCCACATGTTTAGAATCAATCGATGACAGGGCTACTGCCTCTCCCCACATAGAACAAGTGTCCACCAGAGTCAGAATGTAGCTGTTCCTTCTCTTGGTTCGGGTGAGCGGTCCCACAAGATCCACGGCAACTCTCTCAAAGGGTGTTCCCACTATGGGCATTTCCCCCAGAGTTGCTGGTGCAGTCCAATGTTTAGGTGCTACTCGTTGGCACTCTGGACAGGATTTTACATATCGTTTGATATCTTCAGTTATTCCTGGCCAGAAATAGTGACAAGCTATTCGCTGTCCTGTTGCGCTGATTCCCATATGACCACTGAAGGGAATCGCATGCCCTAGTTCCAACACTTTAGTCCTATATGAAGTGGGAAGGACCAGCTGTCCGTGACCATTGGATTCAGATCCAGCCTTCCTATATATCAGTTTGTTCTTCATATAAAACTCTCCCTTGCCTGGAGGTGTATGAGATTTGGGCAACTTCTTGAAACATGGCTTGAGTGTTTTGTCCTCAGCCTGTGCCTTCCTCATCTCATCTGGATGAGTATTTATTGAATTATCCTCCTCCTTTTTAGACTGTGATCTGGTCTGCACTGTTGCCAATATCACAGGTCTCTTGGGATTCCCCAAGAAGACATATCTACACCCCAATATCAGAGGGTAGATTGGCTCATTTATCACTGCTGCTTTTATGATTCCTTCCACATATCGCGTTTTCACTTTTATTCGGGCGACGGGAAGTGTCATGGTAGCTACATCCTTGGTTGCAGTTTGAATCTCCACTGTTTCTGTGGTGTATTGATCGGCCTGCACCAGGTGAGAACTCACAACGGAATCGTAATCTAAACCGGTATCATATAAACACCTTATAGTGACACCATTACAGATGACATCTTCACACACTGGGGGGTGGTATGGTTCCTGTAGTTCTTCAGGTTTGACCTTCTTTTCCTTTTTCCCCGATGTCATAGCAGCACAATGAGGAGGTTTCCTTCTACAATGGTCAGTGTCATGATTGTTCATCTTACAATTTTTACACCACCTTTTTCCTTGGTTGAAAGATTTTCTTTCATCATATTTCCTTTCATCGAATTGTGGGGTTTTATTTTTATTTTCATACCGTGGCCTATCAAACTGGTGCTTACCTTTGTTTTGATCCCTAGGATCAAATTTATTAAAGTTCTGGGGTGCCCTAAAGTTATCCACCTGTTTCTTTTTATTACCTGTTACCTCTGCTTGAGCTGCTTGATACCTTTCAGCAACATTTAGCAACTCACCCAGCCTCTCTGCACCTTGTTCCATGAGAAACTTTCTCAGGTCTGGAGCCATGGACTCTCTTAATTGCTCTATAAGGACCATTTTCTTAAGGTCTTGGGTTTTCCCCAGAGAAGTCCATTTCTCCAAGTATGTCTCTATTCGTGCAGAGAACTGGTGATAGGTTTCACCTGACAGTAGTTTAGCATTCCTAAATTTTTTCCTATAAAATTCTGCATTCTTTTCATATCTTAACAAAAGAGCCTGCTTTAGCATGTCATAATTTTCCTGATCACTTCTGCTCATTTTTGCAAAAACTTCATAAGCTGCCCCACGAAGTCCCTGAGATAACTTTAAGCTCCACCTTTCTCTCTCTAACCCATATGTGGTAGCTAATAGTTCATACCTATTTAGATAGCTCTCTATATCATCGTCTTTCTCAACAAAATGATCTAAATGAAAATTCATAGCTGAGGTTGAGGCTCCCTGGCTAGCAGTGGCATCAGAGGCAAAGGGACTGGCACCATTTTCAGGAGCATGGCCTTGAAACTCAAACTCCCTTAGTCGTAACTCATGTTCCCTTTGTAATCTCTTCTCCTCCTTTTCTGCTTCCCTCTCTGCAGCTAATTTCTTCTCTTCTCTTTCTGCAGCCAATCTTTTGTCTTCTCTTTCTGCCTCCAATTTCTTAGCCTCTTTGTCAGCCTCAATCTGCAACCTCTTAGCCTCAGCCTCAATCTGCAACCTCTTAGTCTCAGCCTCTAATTTTCTTTCGGCCTCTTTTTCTAATCTTCTTTCTTCCCGTTCAATATATTTGTCACATTCAGCAGTGACATAAGAAATCATAATTTGCCCGTCCATTCCTAACTCTTTCGCAGTCTGTACAGCAGCAGATCGAAATTTTGCCAGGTCGGCCATTGTCTAACAGATAAATGTCTAAAATATGTAACTAAACAATTTTATCTATGACTAATTAACTCAGGACAACACAGGCACTGTGAGCTCAACCTTATTTATTTTCACCCAAGGATACCTTTTAATTCTTATTATTCCCTGAAGTGAATTACCCCCAATATTTGTAATAGGGAAAGATTCAAAATCCCGAGGGCGAGCCCCCAATATATGTGGTGAAGTGGGATGTTATAAATATTTATAGGGGACTTAGTGTACTGACTGAGATCAGCTGTGAAGGTATCTATATCTAATAAGAGTAGTGTATTATAGATAACCTTACTTGCTGCCACATATGTATACCTCAGTCAGAATTATTCTGGAATAGTGTGATGACTACGTTATATGTCTAGGGTATGTGTATGATGAAGTGTAAGTCATAACAACAACAGACAGATAAACAATTTAATTTATTCCACCACACTTGACAACACTGTGACACTCACATACATAAAACACTCTACGAGGATATCTTAAAGGAGTCACTGATAACTTTTCAAATAACAATATGTATTCAGTGCTGTCATGAATGTATATGTGTCCTGATTCAAATACAAAGGGAACCAGGAATCACAATCAATTTTAATTACAAGTTATATGTACAGAATTTATTAATATGAATCTTGTAGTGACATATATTATTAATAGTATCCTATGTGTGTCAGTTGTGTAGTAGTAATATGAGGTAATACTGGTTTTGTTTTGTTCAAGCTCTGTTGGTATTTGTCATCATGACTTCAATAGTTTGTTTCTATTGGAACTAGTATTGGAGATGTTCTCAGTTCCTGGTATGAAAACAATTAAATTCCCCTCTTAATTTTATTTTACAATGTCATTTTAAGATGGGGGTACATAATGTTGAGCTCCATGGCCACACTCTCTTATCTTTCGTGATGACTGCAGTAAAAGACTCCTCTGCTCGATTACTTTAATGAGTTCTGGAGCCACCCCACTGGTTGCTATATGGACCAAGGAGTATGCTGTCCACCTCTGGCTTCAGCAAAGCTCTGACCAGGTGCTGCTCAATAACTTTAAGACCACGGTCCCTGAAACAAGAAGGTTGTACCTTCTACGTCAGAACTAATTTATACTCTATTTCTACACTGAGCACAATACATCACAAACATTGAGTTCAGAGCGTTAGGCCAACTGTCAGCTTCATCTGAAATACTTTATACCAGTATTTCCCTCCCTAATGGTTACTACGCCTCTGCAATTCCAGCATTATTTCTTTCTAGTCAATAATCTAGGTGTCAGTGTACTGTTTGGCCATTCCATGCAGTTTTACTTTCCTCCGACACCTTCTGTTCAGGCTGGAGCACTATAGGCTGTACATCATGTTCGCTACTGAACTACACATATATACAGACATAAATTATCAATTTACATTCAATTTTCATTAAAAGATATTGAATATTTCAAGCTTACCACAATTCATGGAAATAATAAACAGTTTCGTTGACTGGCAATGAATATAGCACAACTCCGATCTGCCGATGTCCCAGGCTTTATTTTATAAAAAATATACACTGGTGCTCAACGCACTGCTTCTTAGTAGGTTTATTACAAGATGTGGCAAGGAACAGACGCTCTGAATTGAGTATATTCGCAGCTCTACCCAATCAAACCATGTCTACACATCTTTTCAAAAAAATACCCCTTTTCACGTTTCCCCTGACAACACAAGATAGTATTTATAGCCCGACCAATCGTGTTTAGTCTTACATTTGTTGCGCTCCAATCAAATAGGAGTTAACATGGTAGGCTATTTCCGTAACGTAATGTTTTTTCAAACACGTTATAAAAAAAATTTTATGAGCAGAAATGATTTCATGCTGTCAGGCACCCCCACTATTTTATTTTGGCCATAACTTGGTAATTCCTAGACTATTTGCGTAACGTTTTACATATTCTTTGTCAGCAAACCCTAAGGAACCCAAATATACGAATTTAATGGAGCCCATATGCATTTTCTTCTAGGATAGTCGTGCTGTTCCTACCTTCTCACTTCCAAACTTGAGGGTGTCTGGGTACTGTCATGTTTTCAAACGTAAACCGGTATAATGTCATAATTCCCAATAAGCGTTTTTCAGGATTTTTAAAACCTAACTCTGGTATGGGTAGGGTTTTTATCACTGACGATTTGAAAAAAAAGCCAGTGCTTGTGGCCTTACACGCGTGATGGCAGCAATTGTGTATCGCGCGACGCGTGTTTAGTGTTGCATGTGTCCTTGCTTTCTGCCTCTCCCTTCTCTCTATCCTTTAGTCCATCTGTCTTTTAGTTACGCCGTGTATAAAATGGAATGAATGAAATATTAAATTTAGGTCATTGATCAGCTTGCGTATCTCAAGGTTTTTCCAAGAAATACAGTACACGTTTCATTGAAGAAAGCGGGTAATAATACAGTAGGCTTTTACTATCAACGTGAAAGCGTTACAATTTGCAGACGAAGGAGAACACAGGGGGATTTTGCGTACAGTCATTGTGACAGCACTGTTCTTTACCATTCTTCTTTCCTTTTATTAAATTTATTTGTTAGGCTTTGCATTTACGTTTTAATTTATATATGGGGATTAGAATAATTCACGACAGTGGATATATAGAAGAATGAGGCGCTTCTCGTGGAAAGAGAAGAAAACAAATAAAGGGGTCCTAGAAAACCTAGGAATAAAAAGAGAATTATGAAGGAGATCAAAATTAGACAGCTAAAATACTTTGGCCATGTAAAAAGACATACCACGTTACCGAAGACCATTATAGAAGAAAGAGTTGAATGCAATCGTGCAAGAGGAAGTGGGAAGATAACATCAAGAGATGGACATGAAAGAATCTATCAGAGTGCACCACCAAGACAAGAGACAGAAGACATTGGAGATCCATTACAGCCGACCTTCGATGTGAAGATGGCAGATAATGATGGTGATGAGTTCATCGATAAATGTATTATTGATTTATTGGGATGCTCTAATAATTATATTTTATCTAGGCATGTTGTTAATGCAGATTAAGCTGGGAGAACAGGTCCTGGAGCAGGTCGACCAATTTAAATACCTCGGAGCTATTATAGACCGAAAGGGAGGCATCAAAGAAGAGTTGGCCACTCGAAAAGCAGCAGCTGGGAGACTTTTTCAGGCCATAAATCGAGGATTCCTCAGCAAGAAAGAGGTTGGTAAGAAAACGAAGATGGCTGTATACCGCTCCACCTATGTCCCAGTCTTGACATACGGATGCGAGTCATGGGCAATGACTACAACCCATAAAAGCCAGAGCTAAACCTCAGAAATGAGGTATCTGAGGAAGGTGGTTGAAGTAACAAGAAGAGACATGGTACGCAACCAGACGATACGTCAAGGCCTTAAATCCTACCCCCTGCAGACCCAAGTAGAACAGTCCCAATTAAGATGGTTTGGCCATGTTTGCAGAATGGGAGAAAATCGGATACCACGACAAGCATGGGAAACAAAGAGCCAGGGATCCAGACCCCGAGGACGACCCAGAGTCCGCTGGGAGGACAACATTAGACAATCTTTGAAGGATCGAGGACTGGAGTGGAACCAGGCCAGGAGGAAGACAGCCGATAGGATAGTCTGGCGCTTTCTCTTCCAAACCTCTACACCTCACGGTAGAAGGGGAACGACTAAGTAAGTAAGTAAGTATGTTGTTAATGCCTAATGTTGTTACTATCAAACCATTTATGCCCTTTTCTCCTTTCTTTCACTCATGTGGTGATCCTAATATCTTTCTTTTTTTTTTCTTTCCATTTTTGTTTACACCCCCATCTGTTATCTCCCTCACGTCTGTGTGAAATGTTGATTATGTTTGGTGCTGAAGGCAAAAAATAGAGTAAAGTAAAATAATCACTGATAATAAGGTCAATCGAGGTCAAATGATCACAAAATTATCATTGCGAACAAAAACAATAAAAAAAAACAACGCTTTGTGCACGAACAAACAAAAAATGGTACCATATTTTATCATTTCCTGCCGCCCGATTGTCGACTTGCCGAAAATGTCCGCAAAAAATAAAGGATCGTATCTTTTAACCACTCCCGCCTACTCCTCCAACTTCCGCTTTCCGAGATTTCAAGTGCAAAGTCAACTACTTGAAGTTGCTTCCGCTTCCTTCGAACAAAGATGGTTGTAAAGAAAATGTCGTGCAAAGAAGAGTGGTACTGGCTTTTGTTATCGGTGGCCCTGTACCACATTATATTGTCGATTAGTTTCTTTCGGTTTGGGTTGTTTGGAATTTCATGCCTGAGTAGATGAATCAAGTGGTTTAGTGGGTTTGATACCAAGGCAAAGTAGGTTGTCAGATGGTTTCCTGCACGTCTTTTCTCTTGGTCGAATGTATTTATTTATTTACATATTTACTTATTTATCGTTTAATAAAACCCATCATCTTTCAGAATCTTCTATCACATTTTCAGATAATATTATTTATCAAATAATACCGTAAAAACCTGACAAGTGCCACTGGAACTGGAGGTGAGAAGAAGGCGCTGGAGATCGATAGGACACTCATTGTTGGTAGTTTTACCAAGGCAGTCCTTGTTCTCGAATGCGCAGGGTAATAGAGGTAGAAAGAGGTATTTTTAAAGTGCGCAACTTGCGCAAGGGACCTCCAATTTTTTCGCCATTATCCGACAAGTCTAGGCATCCGATCTCACTACTCAATAAAAACCTGTGTTTAAAATATTTTTTAAATACTTTGCATTTGAATGGCAAATTGCAATCTGATATAACCAACTGACTTAAGTCAAGGTTGAACGTAACGTGCCTTGCCACAAGAAGGCAAACACCGCAAGGAAAAGACAAGTTTAGATGTAGACATAGGGATGCTGTCAACAATTCAAAATAATGGTTTTAAATCCTGTCAGTGTAATGAAAAAGTGAAAAAAAGGATCCCGTTACACGCCTATTGAGGCTTATTGGGAATATGGTGGGAGCCGCGCTGGTGTAATGGTTAAGACGTTGCGCTAGCGGCTAGGTTTTCAAGGTTCAAGCCCGGGCGCCAGCATTTGTAGGTGTGTCATCGACCGGGAATTTGACTGAATAACCTGAATGGCTCCTGCAGATAAACCCTCTGTGGATGGGAAGGAGCGAAGTTCCTGACCGGGTTGGAAGGAAAGTCCACTGTCTCCCCAGCCTCGCAATGACATGTCATTGGGCCAAAAGGGCTGGAAAGCTCGAGTGCCGCTGGTTAGAAAAAAAAAATGGTGTGAGGCCCATATTTTCTTGACCAATCGGCACACAGCATCACGCCGACCGCCTTTAACTTTCCCAGAGTTGCTCTGGTACCCAATTCATGAGGCTAGGTCGACTCCGGAGCCGTTTGCGGTCTAAAGAATCCCACCTCAAATGGGAACCGAACCATGGACCGCCGAGCTAGGAAGCCAGTGCACTAACCACTGCGTCTACCGCGGCTGTGTTATTGTAATGAAAAACATTTACATATTGTCTCTTCCCAGGAAGTTGAAATTTGTATCCTGCATCTTAAATGTGGTTTTCCCTGTATGTGATATTTATTTCTTACACCAATTTTTTTTCCAGACAGCTTTGACTTACTTTCTTTCCTTCCACTGTAGCAGTGAAGCGTAGTGCTGTGGTGACGTTTGTGTACTGTAGCAGTGAAGCGTAGTGTTGTGGTGACGTTTGTGTACTGTAGCAGTGAAGCGTAGTGTTGTGGTGACGTTTGTGTACTGTAGCAGTGAAGCGTAGTGTTGTGGTGACGTTTGTGTACTGTAGCAGTGAAGAGTAGTGTTGTGGTGACGTTTGTGTACTGTAGCTGTGAAGCGTAGTGTTGTGGTGACGTTTGTGTACTGTAGCAGTGAAGCGTAGTGTTGTGGTGACGTTTGTGTTCTTGAGCCAAGTCTGTCGTCTTGGCTGCTATGAGCACGTGTTGTTGTAGGATGCCTGTGATGTCTTTCCATCTGGCTTCTGGTTTTCCCCGTGCTCTGAGCCCAGATCTTCAATTGTTATAGGCGCGCAGTGTAATCTATCGGGTTCTCATTATCAAGAGATGGTCAAACCACTTGATTTTCTGTGTCTCTATATACTAGATGCGGAATGTAGTGCCTACACACTTCTCTGATGACGGCATTTCTCATTCTGTCTCTTCTGGTGACATTAATGGCTTTTAAAAAAATCTCATCTCACAGTAGGTGATTTTGCCATCCTGTTCTTTGGTCAGGGACCATGTTTGACATTGATAGGAAAGAGCTGGTAAGAATTTACCACTTATGAGCTGTCGTTTAGTGTCTATACTAATATTCTGATGTTTGAGTATGGGTGATATTTGGTAAGTCATGCATTGGCTTTTTGGAATCTTGTTTCAATTTCTCTGTCAAGACTTCAGTTTTCAGTCAAAATGCTTTCTATGTATTTGAACTCTGGAACCTGCTTAAGCCTGATGTCATCGATATGTATGTTAAGTGGGCTTGGTGATCTGCTAATCTTTATAGTTTCTGTGTTTAATGTGTTGATCTTCATGTTGTATCTTCCACAGGTTGAATTAAGTGCATCTGTATGTTTTTGCAATTTGATTTCCTCTACATACATTAGACTTTGGTCATCTGCAAAAAAGTTACTCATTCAGTGAATTGCATTAATCAGTGTCTGTTTTCTTCGTCTTCTGGGTCTGCTTCTAGGTTATCTTATGATGTTATTTCCTGAATCAAAAACTTTGACATCCTGTGTTAAAATGTACCATTTTCTTGTCAAATTTGGAGATGACACTTTCATGAGATGTCCTGTTTACATTGGCTGTCATTCTTGTTAGGAGGTTTGTGCACAGTTTAGTTTAGAAACTTGCTATGCAAAGTTAGGTCATCAGTGTGTTATCCTCAAGTTTTGACAGGTTCAAGGACGAAGCATGTTCTAATAATGGTGCTGTTCGCGTTAGGTAAAGTCATCGTGAAGTCATCTTTCTTCTGTACCTGCAGACATAATGTAAACTCATAGCTGAAACATCCGTAGAGGAGTGAAGTGTTACAGACTTTACCACACTGGGTTTAGATTTTTATGAGGTGAGATGACCAATGCCCTACCTCGCAGCTTTTGCCTTCACTAGCTTATGAGTAGAGTCAGGTACCCATTTACAGCTGCTTAGGCTGGAAAGTGATGCTTCCCAGGTTTCGATCCTGGAACCCGGTACCTGTGCCGCGTGAGGAAAGCGCTCTAACCGCTGAGCCTATCGTTCGCTCACCTCCAGAGGTAGGCCACTTAATTCAGTGAGCGCTCTTTATATCAAAGTTCATAATAAATTATGGTGTCGCTACAATATAATACAGGTTTTTCTTTCTGCTCTTGTGATATCAATTTTTTCTTGTTGTGAAGACTGAAATGTTTCATGAGAGCACTATAGGAACAACTCACGCATGTCGTACTGGGCAACTAATACAAGCTTGCCCCTTTAGTGATAACTGACTGTGGAAATGCGCCCCTGAGGTGACAACCCTCAGCTGCTTATTTTCCAGGTGTTCCTTTCGACGTTTTCTCCTTTTTTCTGCTTGATGTGAGAGCTTTTCGCTCAGTGTGAGATGACGTCGTGGATAGCACCGCCATTTAGTGCGATCGGCAGCTTCATCCTCCCAGGTTACTGGATTTATGCCCAGTGCCTTCATGTCTCTCTTGCACACGTCCTTGAACCTGAGCTGCGGTAGCCTACCTGTTCTTTTACCATCTGCCAGTTGTTCGTAGAAGATGTCTTTCGTGATGCGACCATCTTCCATGCGGCGGACATGGTGTCACGGGTTGCCTCCCCTTAGCTCTGCAGTAGTGGTCCAACAGTGGCCAAAACTCAAGAGTAACTAATGCGGGTCTTCAAATGTGTCTACCTTTGCACAAAATTACTCTTGGCAGAGTTGTAGATCGAAGGATAATGATGCTTCTACCTCCAGGGAGTATTCACAAGAAATTCAGAAAGCGAGAACAATGCCGCATTGGCTGAGCACATTAATTCTAGTATCTGCCGTCAACGTTTGTGAAGGATTGTGTAAATTTATAATTCGTTAGCTCGTTCAAGCCCCCAGCTGAGTTAATTCAGCGAATCTCCTCTTTTTATTATATAGCTCTGTTTACGTGTATTTAAGAAATTGTCTGAGACATACGGATGTAGTACATTCAAAATGATTAAATCAACTTTAGATTTGTCTTTATACAAGTAAAAAATGTAATAATCAATTACGTTTAACAGTTATAAAAACTGAATAATTGTTTAGAAAAAAGGATTCATCCCAGTGTTATGTTATGGTTTTCGAAAATGGACAGTTCACTTGGCAGCTTTTAAGTTTTACTTAGCTGCCAATAGTTGTTTCTGCTCCCGCTGAAGTTTTGGTTCTTCGCAGATAGGTGACTGGGTCGCTCGAATCCATGGTCAAGATTTAAGAGTTGCAGCACGTTCCAAGTAGAATCAGGGAGTAACTGCAAAGCTGGTCCCGCGTCTCTAAGACCTGTATGATGGTGGTGTCTAGCGTCGACTTCAGGCCACTTATAGCCTTACTTGTTCCAGAAATAGTACCCTCAACTGGAACCACCAAGCCAATCTTTAGGCTCACAGACTGCTGGCTCAGAGAAATAAAGGCACATGTAGAGCCTCTTACACATGGTCTGGGGCGTCGTTACTTTAGCAATAAGTTCGCCCTTTCATTTGTGTTTCAGATTCTTGTTTTCCTTGCTAATAATGGGAGAGTTTTCCTGGGAGATAATTCCTCAAGATGGTCAAACAAAGTCCGGTCTGATAAATGAAATCATCTGCTATTCTTATCTCTATCAAGGTCTGGTTGTCTTCTTGGCACGAGTAAATTTTTACAGTGTTTTCAACCGACCAAAGTGTCAGAATATATTGCTTCTCTCGTTCATGGCACGTGTTGTTTACTACTGGACCAGGCCCCAATAAGAAATGTAGTTATGTTTACATCTCGAGTGCCGGAGAATAATTTCAAACTTGCGTGTTTAGGATGGGGTAATTCAAAATACTTCCACTAGGAAATTTCTGTGCATTAATACAAAGGTCATGTCTTCCAAATATGGAATAAAAACCTCCAATCACCCTCTCGGCAAGGTTTACACATAATATATTACTTTCATCTAAAGTAATGTCTTTGTACTAAGGTGTACAGGAAATGATTATGTCATTCGTTTCCGCCGAGTGCACGCCGAGAGGTCGATAATTTATCGCGGGGCACTCCTAGATACACATGACACGCGTTCAATATACGAATATTGACCGGGCCCATCTTGGTTTTATATGCGTCTTAACCTTAGCAAAGCCGAGAAGGGCAAAGCAAACATAATCAATTATCACCGAAGGGGGTGTAAAATTGATAAGAAAATAGCTACTATCTGCTTGATAGCAGAGAAAAAAAATTAGGACGACCACGGAAATTGCGAGTGATTTAGTACACACAAAAATGTAACTAAATACTGCCGGAGAGGAAAAGAGATCGACCCAAAATTATGGGACACTTGGCCAAGCCAGCTTAGTCTGCTCTGTCTAAGCATTGTATACATACTTTGAAGACCAACACGTGACAATACCTCGACTGCTACAGATACAACCGCTGAAAAACACGTGGGTGCTTTGGTGCTGGATTCCTGTAAAGAGTGGTGGTTCAATACCCTATGTCGAGTGAAAGGGGGAAAAGATGAGGTTGAATAATAATTTACTGATTACGTGAGAAAAACAAAACGTTTCCTGGTTATTTCCAGATTTTCGACGTTGAAATCAATGATTCTGCAGATCTCGCATACATAAAAGATTGCTAGTTGGGGAAGAGGTAGAAAATTTTGGAGATTTCAATCTGGGCTTATTGCCACCAAAAAAAAAATTATATTTAGGATTAGCACTTTTACGTTTCTAAGAATCAAACTGGGACAAACGTAGCTGTCTTATCTTAATTATAAAATAATTTTGATGACAGCTTCTGTAAAAAGTGTGTGTGTGTGTGTGTTTGTGTGTTTGCTTCTGTGAAATGTACGTTTGATTATGGTTCAGTGCTGAACTATTTTTTTAAACTGTATTTTGTACAACGATCTAATGAAAACTTTTAATTAACAATACCTGGACATAGAGCTCTAGGAAGTGGTGGTGGGAGAAGGAGATATATATATAACCTTCCAAATATGACATCACAGGTTCATGAAATTACTGCAGGACCTGAAAAATTGTATTCTTACAGTAAACGAACGAACGAGCGAACTTTATTTTCAAAGGCTTAAGAATTGGGCACGCATTGGCAAAATGAGAGATTGTTCAGAGGTCCTGGATTATTGTAAGTTTGGGAAACACTGCTACGGAACATATAAAAACCGCTGAAGGAACATTTAATAAGCATTGGCCTTGATACATGATGACGTTGTACCTGATGATAACCCAATAGTGGTGTTTATTCCTGATACGCCCCTATTTTTTGTTTGGTGCATGTCAGAAACTGCGATTGAATGAGCAGTTCCACATAGCTCGTTTAAACCAAAAATAAAAAAAAATTGTTTTGAAGCAACATCTCCAATATAATTCTGCTATAGAGTCAGATGAGCTATGATCTTCGCATAAGAAGATTGGCCACAATACACCTCTTACGTCTTCTGCCTCTTGTCTTGGTGGCATACTCTGAAAGACTCTTTCCTGTTCATCCCTTTATGTTATCTTCTCAGGTAACGCGGTGTCCACCTCTTGCACTTTTGCCGTCAACTCTTCCTTTCAAATATTTTAACTCTTTTCAATTGTATAGCTTTTCTACGAACTCTTTGTTTCATTTTTTTGTGCCTGAAATGCACCTCATTATTCTATATATCCATGTCTCAATGACCTCTCACTTCTAAGTGCGAGTTCACTGTCCATGTTTCTACGCCATATAGTAATGAGGAGTATATATATATATATATATATATATATATATATATATATATATATATATATATATATATATATATATATATATATATATATATATATATACCCACACACACCACTTGATGACTCATTTATAACTTACTTACTTACTTAGTCGTTCCCCTTCTACCGTGAGGTGTCGAGGTTTGGAAGAGAGAGCTGTCTTCCTCCTGGCCTGGTTCCATTCTAGTCCTCGGTCCTTCAAAGATTGTCTAATGCTCATTTATAACTTGTGGGCTATTTGTTTAGATCTTAGTATTTGTCTTATGATGTTGAATGTAGCATTGGCTGTAAAGTGTTTACTCACAAATAAGAACTGGGGTTTCAAACTTTAGCAACAATTTTATTTAGTCTCGCCTTCTGTTTATTACTTGTGCATTCTCATTTTCTCAGAAGAAAACAAATAACGAGGTCATAGAAAGTCTAGGAATAAAAAGAGGATTATTGAAGTTTAAAATTAGACAGTGTAACGAGATGGTTGTTAGATAGAAATATAGTTATAGTTCAATGAAATGTAGAAGAAAACTGGTGAACTAGTGGTAGGGATGGCACAGGACAAGTGAGACAGTTAACTGCACAGTCCTAGATGGTAGAAGTTGAAGAGAGCTGTGAAGTAAGCTACCTTCTCGCTAGAAATATCGTATGCTCTAAGCGTGTCAATTACCAAAGATTATGATTTTTTACTGACATAATTACATGTATTTGTAGTTGCTGTTCAAATCCCAAAAAGAATTTTTTTTTGGCGTTCGGGGCATTGCTGAAGACCATAATGGAGTGCAGAGTTGAAAGCAAACGTGCAAGAAGAAAACAGCGACATAAGTTGGAAGATAACTTCGATAGATGGACAGGAAAGAGTCTATCAGAGTGCACCATCAAGAGATGGACAGGAAAGAGTCTATCAGAGTGCACCATCAAGAGATGGACAGGAAAGAGTCTATCAGAGTGCACCATCAAGAGATGGACAGGAAAGAGTATATCAGAGTGCACCATCAAGAGATGGACAGGAAAGAGTCTATCAGAGTGCACCATCAAGAGATGGACAGGAAAGAGTCTATCAGAGTGCACCATCAAGACAGAAGACGTTCGAGATCCATTGCAGCCGACTTTCGTTGTGGGGATAGCATCTGATGATAATGATGATTGCTAGCCTCTCCTGTAGTTGTTCTTTTTTTAAATAAATGACAATACTCGTCTCCCCTTAAACCTTCTCACATCCCATCTTCTTTCTCATGTTATCAGCGGAACTATCAGGATTCACTTCCACATCCACGCCTTGACTGATAGCTTTTATCTGCCGTGTATATTGTTGCCTGTTCAGGTTTGGCTTAGCATCCCAAAATAGAGATTACATGTTAGGATTAGCTACTATGTTCATGTAAACAATTAGTGTCGCCCTCGTGAGAATAGACAAGCCACAAGCGCGCTTTCTAACAACAGTGGCCAGGTGAAAGTAATCGTTACGGTATTAAATAAATAATTCTGGGATGATTAGCCGCATCAGATTCAATAACTTTACGTAAGTATATATTGTGTATATAGATACAATTTAACCTTTAGACGAACTAGGCGGTCGCCTAGGGTGGTAAATTCTAAGTGGCGGCAAAATTTAATGAACTAAACAATTTTTATAACGAAATAAAATGTCTTTAAAAAGTCAGATAAAAAGCTGTGTTATTTCGTGTGAACCTCCCACAACATTGTAAATAGGCGTATGTACATATCTTTGTATTCTTCAGTTAGCACGTTTATGTGCACACTTCATGTGCTTGTGAGTGGGCGTGTGTTGGCCTTGAGCACCAAATACCCTGTTTGCATTTTTTTAAAGGTGCGAATAAAATGATATTTAACAATGGAATATATAATTAAAAAACAATTTGAACCAATTAAAAGTTATAGCAATTATCCGATATTTCAGCTGAGATTATAATTTTAATATAAGTCATCCACGAGGGAGTTCTTGACTATTGCGAGCAAAAGTAGACTATGAGGACTGAGGTTACAAAAACTATTTTTTAAGACATCAAGAAACGATCCTCACTCGTATTCTTTGTGTAACGTCACATTTTTGTCAATCTCCACCTTCGTCATAATTCGTCACAATATGTTGACCCCTACCCCCTTACTGTTTGACGTCATATGTGATCTACCCCATATCAGAATGTAGCATTAAGATTTAAAAAAAAAACATGTAAGGTTTATTACAGCCAACATTCCTAGCCCAAAATAACACGTCATTTGTCCATTACTCTTCAACCGCCTAAGGAGCATGGATTTCCAAACGAATACCCACCCAGTCTTCTTTTCATGTGCTCAATGTCTTGCATTCCTTTCATTCATGACTCAAGTTCTCTACATATGTTTTTCGATAGCTTTCATATCCCGTGGATTCCAGAACATGACCTGCCGTGTGATGCTGTCAGTAGATTTCATCTATGTGTGCTAAATCCATCGTCAGAGTCTTCTTATTTCTTGTTCCGCAGGCACCTGTCTGATTCTTGTCATCAGTAACCAGATGCTGACGTTAGATTGGAAATACATTGAGAATACCAGATACTAGCTTTACTAGACAGTCTGTGTTCAGGAGTCCTTAGGGTATGAAAAGTAGAGGGTAACCTAAACACATTTAGAAAGGACAACTGGAGACATGAGGGGGATAAAAACATGGAAAGTCCTTGAACGGATGGCACAGGACAGGAAGGCTTGAATGATAATTTTCAAGATGATAATCATGAAGATGATGATAATGATGATGATAATTATGATAATAGAGCGAGCGATGAATATTGGCGAGGGCACTGTTTAGCATTTGATTATGACAAATGACAAAGGCAATTTGCTAATTTGACTCCATCCATGCCATTTAAAGGGCAGATTAAAAGGCTCACAGGACGCTTCTCACAATCTAAGACAGATCGTCGTCTGCGCAGTATTCCTAACTTCAATCAATTAAGCAATCAATACCTTTTAACTCCCTAAGGAGCATAGGCCTTTGTTGTTGTTCTTATTTAACTTACTTACTTAGTCGTTCCCCTTCTACCGTGAGGTGTAGAGGTTTGGAAGAGAGAGAGAGCGCCAGACTATCCTATCGGCTGTCTTCCTCCTGGCCTGGTTCCATTCTAGTTCTCGGTCCTTCAAAGACTGTCTAATGTTATCCTCCCAGCGGCCTCTGGGTCGTCCTGTGGGTCTGGATCCCTGGCTTTTTGTTTCCCATGCTTGTTGTGGTAGCCGATCTTCTCCCATTCTGCAGACCTGGCCAAACCATCTTAGTTGGGACTGAATTAATAAGTCTAATAATAGTAATAATCTCTATGATACACTGAACTAACACTGGCTGTTAAAGTTTAAGTTTGAAAATTTTTTTTAATTTTATTAGTTCTGAACCAATTGTTTCTTTTGGTCAGAACATATGAAATGATATGTATTTATCAATAAACTGCATAAATATATTGCATAATCAAATGAAATTTTTGTACATAGGTCTATTATTACAATGGTTAATATTTATAATATCTAAAATGTCTTGGGAAAAACTAGCACTGGATGTTTAGTTGGAGTGGCGTCATCATGCCCAATCTATGGTTACAAAGTTCATAGTCCTTGACATATGGACTGATCTTAATATTTATATAACAAGATTTATTTCTTTATTGAGGGTGGGAATAGTTTATGATTCTCCAGCAGGCCAGGTTTGCACTTTACTGGCCTGTAATGATGTAGTACAGAATTCTTGTGGCCCACTCCTCTCAGTAGCTGGAGTAAAATGTTAGGCTGCACAGACACCCGCTCTTGTACTTCTACAAGAGCATCTGGCACAATCGTAGTGCCAGATCAGAAACTCTTAAACAAAATTTGTGCCATGTGTCAACACTCTGTTTACTGCGCCACTCTTACACACAACACCACAAAACAACATTACACAGATTGGGTCAGATCTCTCTGACCAACTTAGCACAGCTCACCCAGTTGTTATCAAATAGTACCAGTTTCCCAAGACTGCATTGCATCCGAAATATGTTCAATAGTTTCCTCTTTCAATCAATAAGGTGGGTGATATGTTCCCCCTGATCTCAATTATAGATCCGCCTTCCATAGTCTTAGATAGGTTTTCATATATTATTTGTTTGTCTCTAGGCCCTGGACTGCTGCTGGGGACCTAGAGCAAGCACTCACTTGTCGTAATCATTTTTCATGATATGGCAGTATCAATCACTCAAAATATTAAAATAAACAAGATAAATGCTTTTTCCCTTACCACAATTCAGAATTGAGAACACAGTTACTTAGTACTAGCAAAACTCAGCTGAGCTGCTGGCTAGATTAGGGCGTCCCACTGATTTTTTATTTATTAATTCCGGGAAATCACCTCTAGCAGTCAAGAACTGTGTTAATGGACAGTCTTATATCAAATGGTACAAGTGTGCGTCTCTCATTCACTAATATAAATACTTCTGTCCAATCCACGAACTTCCCCTCTAACTTTTTTCAAATATTCAAACCAAAAGTCAAATTTCAGTCAAATCTCAGTCAAGTGTGTATTATTTTCTGTTGGTCCGTCTGTCTCTACTTGGCTTTTCACAAAAATACACTTGTTTTTTGGACTAACTACATGCAAAAACTGCACAAACCTGCCCCCTAAGTTATTTTTAGCTACGATCCTCCGACTTTGCCCCTCTAGTTCATTGCAGTTAAGATGGGCTATCAAACTAGCTAGGTTTTATTTTCATAACTTTATTATTAAAGAAAAACCTACTTTTCTCAAGGTTAGTTTTTGAAATTTGTTTTTGAACCTTCGTCCACGGCGTTTGCCGCTAAATTCAAACAAAACAACTAATTACCGTAAAACGTCCAAGATACGACTGTTTCTAACAAGAGCTAAGGTCGTTTTTCTACCAATTCCTTACATTGTGTCAACTAGTGTCGAGATTTTTTTCTTTAAACTACAAATTGCGTCTTTTTGCCTTTTAGATTCAAACACGTGTTCAGACCGTCATAATTTTTTGTTTATTTTACCTCCGTTTCCCTCCCGTCTAAAAGGGTAACCGTTTAGTCTGCATGTTCCAACTAGTTAGTTTCAATGGCGGTAGAAAGCGCTGGCGTAGGCGAGAATGTATCCTCGTATCTTACGTATAATTTTATCCCTACATGTTATCTTACCCGTTATCTTTATAATTGGATGTATTTTAACGTTGTATCACTGTATTTTTCACCACAAGCGGTATACAGCCATCTTCGTTTTCTTACCAACCTCTCTCTTGCTGAGGAATCCTCGATTTATGGCCTGAAAAAGTCTCCCAAGCTGCTGCTTTTCGAGTGGCCAACTCTTCTTTGATGCCTCCCTTTCGGTCTATAATAGCTCCGAGGTATTTAAAGTGGTCGACCTGCTCCAGGACCTGTTCTCCCAGCTTAATCTGATGTCTTCTCGTTATATTATAATGAATTTTGTGTTAGAGCTGCTTATGACCATCCCTCTCTTCTCCAGCTCTTACTTCCAGACTTGCAGGTTGGATTGGAGATGTGCCTCTGATTTAGCAATCAGGGCAACATTATCAGCAAAATACAGACCTGTCTCATCTTCCATTACCCCACTGAATACTTTCTTGTTCTCTCCTTACATGCCTTGATGACATCGTCCATGAGGAGTATGAAAAGATAAGGTGACAGGATATCGCCTTGTCTTACACCAGTGGTGGTCCTGAATTCTTCTGACTTATGGTTTGCTGTCCTCACATAATTTCTGCAAGACTTGTAGAAGCTCTGTATAGCATGAATCAGAGGTGCTGGAATGATCTTCCTTGCCAAACAGCCCCAAAGTTTGCTCCAGGGGACCCTGTCAAACGCCTTTTCCAGATCTATGAAACAAAGTTGGATCTCACTCTTATACTCAATGGCCTTTTCACTCAGCTGTCTGTGAAGAATAGGTCTTGAGTACTTCGGTTTGCTCGGAATCCGCACTGAACATCATCCAATTGTGGCCCAGCTAGGCGTCGGAGTCTCTGCTCTAGGATTCTAGAGTATATGTTACTAGGGACACTGAGAAGGGATATGCCTCAATGGTTTCCACGTAGTCGATTGTCACCCTTTTTGAAAATTGGTGTTATGATGGCAATCTCCCAATTCTTTGGTATGGTCTTGTTGCACCACGCTGCCTGTACGACCCTTAAGAGTAATAGGTCGCCTGATGCTCCCATGTACTTAACCATTTCTGGTGTTATACCATAATGCCCTGCTGCTTTGACCATCTTGATTTTCTCCAGTGCTGCCTTCCATCTTTTTGTCATCTTTACCATCATTGGTTTTCTCTTCTGTGCTAGTGGTTATCATTTTTGGTGCTTGACCGTGTTCACCATCCAGTAGTTCTGAGAAATATTCTTTCCATCTTTCCATTACTTCTTTCGGGGCAGTAAGCAATTTGCCTTGCTTGTCCTTTATAAATTTGAGAGGGCATTGTTTTTCCTTCCTCGTGTTCTTTAGGGTCTTATAGAACAATTTCTGGTTTTCTTGCGCATCTTTTTCTAGCTTTTCTCCAAATTCTTCCCAGGACTTCTGTTTTGCTGCTAGCACCTTGTTCTTTGCTTCCATTCTGAGTATCACATATTCTCTATATTTCTCCATTTGTCCTGCTGTGTTTTTAGCTCCTAAGTATTGTTTCCATGCCGTTTTCTTCTCTTTTATTTTCTCTTTGACTTCTTCTGTCCACCAAGGTGTCCTCCTTCTCTTGTTCTCAAGTCGGACTTCACCACATGCTTCTGCAGCAGCTGTCTTTATGATGTCCTTGAATTTAAGCCAGAGGGTTTCCAAGTCATCAGGTTGTTCTTCTGTGTTGCTCACCGCTGCCGCGATAAGCTCCTGATATCTGGTCTTAATTTCTGGCTCTCTCAGCTTGTAGGTCTTAATGCTCATTTCTCCCGTTCGTTTACTTGGTTTCTTGCGTGATGTTGGGCAGTTCCTAGGCTGAGCAACTCGTTCTTGTTATTTAACTAGTTCTGCAAAACTTCTCACTCCTTTGCAGCCAATACCAGGTTGAAGACTTCTTGGTATTATCTACACTGTGGATCTAGACTTTTCCTGTGGCTTTTCTGTCATTCCGAAACGTGCTGAGTTGAAGTCATATGCTCCAGTTTATCCTGCTTGGTTTGCTTTTAAAAGATCGTCATATCTGGTCCAAAGCTAGTAGTAAGAAGCGCGTGGCATACTGTTCATTCACCGCTATCCAAGGGGGCTCTCCAAATATGTAGAGCTAAAATACTGTGCTCTGGTTCTGGGCTCTCCCAAGGAATTGTCATGTCCTGTACAGAGCCACTTCTCAGTTTCCCCTGCCTATCACTTGGTCCATAGTTAGCTCCTCCTGCATACAGAACCAGGTCAAAGACAAAGAATTCCATGTGGGGCTCAAGTGACTTCTCCAAGCTTAGTGTGCAATGCTAGGTTCTCAACAAGTTTCAACACAGGGGGAATCCCTGGAAGTGAGTGGATGATTTCAAAAGTCAACGAAGAGTGTAATTAGCCTGCCAGACAGAGGTTCACTTCCACATATGTATATTGTAGCAAAGTGTATAGCTGGTGGTCATATACGGATGACTCCAGATATACCTCAATGCATAGCATAGGCCTCCAACAAACACATGCCAAGTTCTCCTGTAACGTGCCATCAGCTGAAGTAATTTCCACGTTTTAATCATCATGCTCACTTCTGTCTACAGTTCTCTACTCCGTGTGTTTTTATCTACCTCCACCTCTCTTTTCTGAGGATTCCAGAACAACTAATGCCTTGTAAAGCTATCAACATGTTTCCTCAATGGGTCTTATCCATCGCCAGCGTCCTCTTCATATCTCTTGTTCTTTACTTACTTAGTCGTTCCTCTTCTACCGTGAGGTGTAGAGGTTTGTAAGAGAGAACGCCATACTATTCTATCGGCTGTCTTCCTCCTGGCTTAGTTCCATTCTAGTCCTCGGTCCTTCAAAGATTGTCTAATGTTGTCCTCCCAGCGGACTTTGGGTCTTCCTGGAGGTCTGGATCCCTTGCTTTTAGTTTCCCATGCTTGTCGTGGTAGCCGATCTTCTCCCATTCTGCAGACATGGCCAAACCATCTTAGTTGGGACTTCATCTCTTGTTCCACTGACACTAAAAGTCTAGTCATCAGTTCCATATTGGTGACCTTGTCACACCATTTCAATCCTTCTATTGCCTGTAGCTTTTTTATCTTAAAAAATAAAAATTGTTCTCCATGTTTCAGGGCCATACAATAGGACTGTCTTGACACGTGAGTTGAAGATTCTTATCTTTGTGTCGGACTTGATTCTCTTGATCCATATGTTTTACAATGCAATGAAAACTCATAATGCCTTTCGTATTCTTATTTTCATTCCTAACTTGGCGTGTTTATAATTCTTTACTGCGTTGTAAGCAAAGATCGTTTTCTATAAAGTGAAAACAGTTGCATGAATTGTTGGTACTTCAATTTTTTTATATATAATATATATATATATATATATATATATATATATATATATATATATATATATATATATATATATATAATATATATATATATATATATATATATATATATAATATATATATATATATATATATATATATATATATATATATATATATATAAAACACACATTTTGATAATGTATGACAAAGTCACAAATTTGGAATTGATGACAAGAACCAGACAAGTGCCAGTGGAACAAGAGTTGAGAAGAACACGCAGGCGATGGATAGGACACACATTTAAGAAACCTGTTGATAGCATTACAAGGCAGTCTTTGTTCTGGAATCCACAAGGAAAGAGAGGCAGAGGTAGACAAAAAAACTCATGGAGAAGAGAACTGGATACAGAGGTGAAAATAATGAGGAAAGCATGGAAAGAACGTGAGCGGATGGCACAGGGTTAGGAAGACGTGGCATGTGTTTGTTGAAGGCCTATGCTCCTCGGGGAGCTAAAGTGTATTGTTTGATGGACACATGTTGGCCTCCTTGTAGTTCGTGGTCTGTTGCCGAGACAAAGAAAGAGAAGGACTACTTTACCCTCAGGCTTGTCGTACACGGTGACTAATATTAGGTACGGGGGGGGGGGGAAGCGCATTCTCATCATGTGAAACAAATGGTCACATAAACCACAGCTGCAAGAACGTGTGAATATTAGGTGCAGGCTTTCTGTGGGACCAGCAACAGTGGTGGCTGCATGCTCCGTAAGGAGCTTACTTACTTAGTCGTTCCTCTTCTACCGTGAGGTGTAGAGGTTTGGAAGAGAGAGCGCCATACTATCCTATCGGCTGTCTTCCTCCTGGCCTGGTTCCATTCTAGTCCTCGGTCCTTCAAAGATTGTCTAACTTTGTCCTCCCAGCGAATTCTGGGTCGTCCTGGAGGTCTGGATCCCTGGCTGTTAGTTTACCATGCTTGTCGTGGTAGCCGATCTTTTCCTATTCTGTAGACATGGCCAAACAATCTTAGTTGGGGACTGTTCTACTTGGGACTGCAGGGGGTGAGATTTTAGTCCTTGGCGTAAGGAGCACAAGGGAAAAAATGGATGGTATACATTTTGCTGTTATTTGGTTATTACCTGACTAGCGGTTCTAAATTTTTTTTGATTTGCTTCTTTTTTTTCCCTTTTATAGCTCCTTGCCCCCGTGTAGTTCAGGGCTGGGAGTGGGGGAGGGGGCGTTGTCTCACAAGAGAATGTGACTACTGCTACCTCCGGCATTCCTCGACTCTCAGAAGTCAACTTGAATATTTTCAAAAAAAAAGCAGTGACCAGTTTTGAGGCTGTTTGTATCTCCACAAAGTTTTTTCCAGAAATAGTACTGGTCACGGCCATATGTGCTATCTGTGTTCCTCACATGTTGGGCAACTTTAAAGAAGATATTCATTTTATCGGTGCCACAGTTACACTCATCGGTAGTTCCTATCTTTAGCTTGTTGAATAGATGGTATCCCAATAAGTTGTGGCCTGTGTGGAGTTTGTTTACGCACGCGCGGGGAACCTTATAATTAAAAAAAATGTTGCTACAGACATCCACCACTATAAGTGCATATAAGTGTTTTGATGCAAGCTTTTTGCCAGGGTCCAACTTCAGTGGTAGCTCCATGTTCTACTTACATTATTTGACAGATATATAGGAAGTTTTAATGTAATAAATTAATCCATGCTGTCGACATTGGTTCTTTATCAATTAGCTGCACCTTGGATTTTCTGGTTGTTGTCATTTTCTATGACGCTCCATGGTTCTTCTGACCGCCTACCCCGGTTCTTGCTTTACATGTTCTATTCAGGTAATGAACAGTTCTTGAAATAATGCATAATGAAAGTCCACTCATGTTTCCTACTCTTTGATTTTTGTGTTCTCACTGTATTTGATGTTTTTTTATTCTCACTGTATTTGATTTTCATATTCTCACTATGTATGATTTTCTTTACTGTCGCTGTATTTGATTTTATTACTGTCACTGTATTTGATTTTCTTATTCTCGCTTTATTTGATATTCTTACTCTCACTGTATTTAATTTTTTTTTACTCTCACTCTATTTGAATCTATCTCCTTATCCAATTATCTCAGATCCAAGAAAATCATGCATTATTCTTTCTTGGAAATCGACAATGTTAGATAGGATATAGGGGCCGTTCACAAATTACGTATTGTAAAAAGGGCGTTGGGTGGGTTGCCGAGATGTTACGTTTTCTTGGTGGTGGTGGGGTGGGGGGGGAGTTTCTGAAATGTGTGGGTTTTGGCTACGCACATGTTATGGGGGGAAGGGCTGAATAGTCTCAAAAATTGCGTTACGTAATTTGTGAAAGGCCCCATATAAGATTTTTTTTTTACCTCATAAGAAACAATGGCATTGGCCACAATGTAGAAGTGATTATTTTAAAAAATCTGATTAGTACTGGCATTCTCAACCACATAAAACAAAAGAAAAAAAACCAAAAAAATATCTAAAAGCAATTTATCATCATGACGTAATAATAGCCATATAATTAGCTTGACCTTGAAAGCAAGTGCAAATTGGAGAGTTATTGAAAAAAATAAAAAGAAAGAGACAATTTTTAAAGCCAGTTTGCTTTTTAATAGGTCTAGTTTTAATCCGATGATATATAAGAATTTCACGTTAGAATTTTGTATATAAGAATTTTATGTTAGAAATGTTTATTTAAGAATTTTATGTTCGAATTTTAAAAAATAAGCAGATTTTATTTTTCTATAAAGCCTTGCAGATATCGTTGAGAGCGGCTGCTTTAGATTATAAGCGAGGTGTGGTGCACTAGTCAGAATCAAACCAAGTTTCTTCTGCACCGCTTTAACATTCTCTACTCAACCTCCTCTAGTGTGTCTACTTACCCCTGTACCCACAAATGAATCTTACTGGTTATCTGTGGTTATTGCTGATTTGTTTATATTTTGCAGTACGTTGGTATAATTTTATTTTATCTTTCTTTATGTAGTCCAGGGTTACTTAATTTTTTTTTTAACACGTGGGAAACCTTAAGAGATTTTATCATCGAACCTTATCGAGCTTATGTATTGTTACACACATACACACACACACACACACACACACACACACACACACACATATATATATATATATATATATATATATATATATATATATATATATATATATATATATATATATATATATATATATATATATATCCAGATGCTGTCGTAGGGGGAGTGAAATGGTAGATTGTCGCCATAGGAAGACTCAGCTTTATGAGGTATTGTGACCAGTTTCCTTCCTTGTTGCATTTGCTCTCCCTAACTGAAGAGCAAGGTCAGGTATCTTTTAACAGTTGGGTAGTCTTGGAAATTGACGCTCCCTGGTTTCATACCCGGTAAGTTTGCCTGGAAAAACAAGCGTTGTACAAATTCTGCCACTAGAAAAAGTTCAGTTGACAGAAAAAGAGGTTAATTTTTGACACAGCAGGATTTCGAATTTCAAGATATGTTGATATCAGCTAAATACACCCAGAACCCGTTGAGTTGTCTTTCTTTGAAATCAGGTTTCAGATTGTGAATCTGTTGTAAGCTTTGAAAAATTGTTCATATTCTCACACACGCCAAGCTACAGCAGATACTGGATCTATGCATGAATTTCACACTGAGTTGATATTTAAATAATGTTAGGTAGAGAAGATTTTTCCTTCCTTCTATAAAAACTAAAGGTAAATGTAGCCCCCATAGCAGATACTGCCTTAGGGAACTGAGATGTTAGAGACTTCACTTAACTAGGTCCATCATCGAGAGGTGAGGTGACCAGTTCCCTTCCTCGCTGCCTTTTCCTTTCATATTTCAAGTGTAAAGTCAGGTACCCATTTGCAACTGGGTAGACTGCAGCGTGTAGGTTCCGTAATTCTAACCTGGCACCTTAGCTGCGAGAGACCAGCGCTTTAACCACGCTGACAATCGGATGCTCGTCCCCCTTCTATACGTCTTTCAAATGCTCAACTATATCTGTAAATATGCGGAGTGAGAGAGAGAGAGAGAGAGAGAGAGAGAGAGATAGAGAGAGCGAACGAACTTTATTTTCGAAGGGTTGAGAATTGGGCAAATTTACAATGAAAAAGATTTTAGAACAAGTAAAATAATACCATACTCACATTCACAGTATCTAATTTTAATCATGAAATAAAATATGTTGAAAAGTACAAACTAATTATTACCATGAAAGAAATATGTTGAAAAGTAGAAACTAATTATTACAATGAAAAAGATATGTTGAAAAGTACAAACGTCAGTATTAAATCTACATTCGATATTATATATTTATTCCGAAACATAATCACAAAAGGGGGGGCATGTAATCAGATCTCATGAAGCATTCGAAAAATCTACTATTGTATGAACAGGGACTGAGGCAGTTTTTAGAACATATGGAAGATAGTTCAAAATATGATCAGCAGAGAATGCTAAGGCTTTCTCGAATAAGTCAAGCCTAGGCTTTGGCACTTGTAATTTGTTTAAGCGTTGACTACGGATTTCACTGTATTTGAAAATTGGCCACAGATATTGACACGGGATTTACTCCCATTTTCTTTGCTGTGATGGTCCAGCAATGGCCAAAACCTAGAGCATATAATGTGGGTCTTCAAAGGTATCTATATTCACACAAGATTACTCTTGGCAGAGATGCAAATAGAAGAATGATGATGCTTCTACCTTGAGGGAGTTTTCACAAGATATTCAGAAATCAAGAACAATGCTGAATGTGTCTTAGCACAGTTAACTTATTGTCTGCCAGACAACTTTTGTGAAGAGATATATTGTTTGATTTAGCTCGTTCAAGCCCCCAACTTATTTAATTCAGTGAAATCTTAATTTAGTAGCTTTGTTTTAAGTTTATTTAAGGTGGCTGAGACATACAGTTGCAGTATACTCAAACTCAAAATGATTAAATCAACTATATATATATATATATATATATATATATATATATATATATATATATATATATATATATATATATATATATATATATATATATATATATATATATATATATATAAAAGGATCCCGTTACACGCCCATTGAGGCATATTGGGAATATGGTGTTAGGCCCATATTTTCTTGGAGATCGGCACACTATATTTATATATATTCAAATAACAAATTTAATAATGAATTATATTTAACAGTGTAAAATTAATAATTCTTTTTAAAAAAGGTAGTCGTCACAGGGTGATGTAATGGATATTGAGAGAATTGTCTGAATGTTCACTTGGCAGCTTTTAAGTTTGAACTTAGCTGCCAGTATGTTTATTGGTTTCTGCTTCCCGCCAATGTCTTGTTCTTTGCAGGTTATGGACTGATTCACTCTCGTCACTGGTCAAGTCTGGAGGTTGTGACACGTTCCAATAAATATCACGGAGTAATCACGAAGCTGGACAAGCGTCTTCAAGACCTGTCTGATGATGGTGTCTAGCGTTGACAGCAGGCCACTTATACCACATACTTGGTTCCAGAGATATCACCCTCAACTGGTACCACCGACTAGTATCATGAAAGAAGAGAAACAAATACCCTCCCAAGCATTATGTTTCCTGACACACAATTATGTGCCTTCCCCCCCCCCCCTTTTTCATTCCACCATCCCATCTACCTCAGATATTTACCCTGTCTGAGCAATAATATTAATCCCAAACATTCATTACACTTACATTGAATATCTTTACATTTGCACTGGTTGGAAAGGTAAAAAATATAATAAGTATGTACATCAGTTCTATCATCATCCACTTCCTGCTTCATATGGATCTTGAGACTGCCTCTGCTTTTGGTTCTCTATGAGAAACTCGCATAAAGCAGTCACCAGCTCTAGCAGTGGTGGTTCATGAAATTATCATTCTATATGCTGAGGTTGCCAGCTTCATATGACTTGGACACCTCCTAGCAGTTTTCACATGTTAATAAATGCAAAATATAGAATTTTACAATGTACAACTCACCCCAAAATCTATTTGGGAATACTGACTCATGGCTTAGAGAAATAGTTAAGGCAACATGTTTAAGATGCCTCTTACACGCGGTCTGGGGTATTATTTTTCCCTAGGCTCCCGCTCTGACTTTGTGTTCAGATTCCTAGGATTCCGGCTTTCCGTATTAATAAAGGTACAGTTTTCCTGGGATATAAGTCCACAAGATGCTCCATCAAGGTCCGGTAAAATAAATGGAATTATGATTCTATTGCTTACTCTGGCTAGCTAGCTGTCTTCTTGACGAGGTGAATTTTACAGTGCTGTAAACCGGCGAAAGTGTCAGATTATATTGCTACTTTCCTCTCACGCACATTGTTGTTACTATCAGACCAGGCTCCAATCTGAAGTGTTGTTTATAACATCTAGAATTGCTTAGCTAATTGTATTCAATCATGCGTGTTATGATGGGGTTTATCCCAACAATTTCTTCATTGGAAAATTCTGCGTGATTTTTTAAGAGTCATTTTCCATATACGGAATTGATATTTCCGTCGATTATCGGTACTGTTTACACTCACGACTTCCTACATTATCACAAATAATGTCTTCCCGGAAACTTATTACAACATTCCGTCTTTCAGGTGCGTGTCTGTAATAGGTCACCACCTGCATAATTTACTGCCCTGTACCTGTGCAAACAAACATTCATCGTATGACCATCTGTGTTGTGTTCTCTCCACGAGAGAAGTTAGGAAGTTACAATAGCCTGTCAGCGATAACCAAGCTCGCTGGGCGATCTTCGTGTTAATCCGGCGCGTCAATGTCTGATACACGAGAATTTTACCAACATGATGTCGGTCAGCATTACATCACCTGTCTACTCTTTCAGCAGGGATGATCAGGTCAACAGACATGACGAATTATTACAGGAAGAAGTGTTAACAAGGTACTCGGCACGTATTTCTGTAAATAAATATTAGACAAACATAAAGGTATGTTTTCAGGCACTCGTAATAAATAAAGAAGTAGAAAACTAGACAACAGAAAAACAACAGACGTGAGTGGCTTACCCAGGACTCGAACCCAGGACCTTCCGTGCGACGACTCCGCCTAGCTATGCAAGCGAATCACACTATCCTCCCTGCCATCTAGGCATCACCAAAAAATGATGCTTTGATGACGGGTCATTAGTGCGACCCGTGTTTTGAAAATGAGAAATAAGTAGATAATGGGGGAGAGAGGGAGAAAATACGAAAAGGGGAGCGACCAATAACGTCACAGATAGGTACAGAATTTTGTGAATGAATTTAGGTTTGTTGAACAGAAGGCGCTTTCTTGTAGGCAGTATTTTGAGATCTTTATATAAATCTACACACTGTGTTTTGGAGTTGTCAAAAACTAGACACACTGCACGCTTTTGTAGTGAATAGAGTCTCTTTGCGTCGTACATGGAGCAGTTTTCCCAGAAACTGGAGCAATAGTTTAGGTTTGTTTGTATTTGAGATACATATAACAATTTTCTTGTTTCTTTGTCTAGGAAATGTTTGATTTTAGCAAACTGGTAAACTTTCTGTGCCGTTTGCTTGGTTAGTGCATGTACATGGAAGTTCGAACAGATGCTGATCAACGACTAGACCTACAGTTTTACATTCATTTACGTTTTCAGGTAGTGAGGTACCAATGTAGATCTGAGGTGTTGTTTCCTATGAATTAATATCTATTTGATTTTAATATGCATTTTGTTTTGCTGGTATTTATTTGCATGCGATTTCCGTTGCTCCTCTTAGATTATCTGTATCTTTTTGTAACGATAGTTCTTCTTCTTCTTCTTCTTCTTCTTCCTCGTTCGTCCTGAAAAGGACGTTTGTTGCGCTGTGTCCGTTTACAGCTAGGCTGCGATAATTGCGTCTTTCGGCCGACACATCCGACTTCAGCACGGCATTTTTTGGGACCGGGTTAGCCTTCCCACTTCGATCCCTAACTCTCTCAGCCAGACCGCAGTGATGCAGCCTGTTTCCAGGACCACCACTTGGAGGTGGAGTAGGGTCTTGGCCAGCTCTGGTTCGCTGACCCTGACGCAAGCAGTCAAGCTATGGGTCGCTGACTGCATTTATCACTGTTGGTGCGTCTTCGGTCCCTAACGATAGTTTGAGTATGTTGTAACTGAACGAGAGAGAGAGAGAGGGAGAGATAGAGAGACAGAGAGACAGAGAGACAGACAGAGACAGAGATATAGACAGAGGGAGAGAGAGACGGAGAGAGAGACACAGAGAGAGAGAGAGAGAGAGAGAGAGAGAGAGAGAGAGAGAGAGAGAGAGAGAGAGAGAGAGAGAGAGGTTTATAATGTTCGCCATAACCGTGAAGAATAGTGAGACATTAAATCAATACTCTTTAACTCCCCCTCCAACATACACATATCAAGCCCACCTGTCACGTGCCATCCGCTCAAGTTCTTTCCACGTCTTCCACATCATTTTCACTTCTGCCTCCTGTTCTCTGTTCCATACGTTTTTCATTCCACCCTAAAAACTTTAATCTAAAGTGAAACATTTGATTACTGTTCTAAAGTTATACATTATTCCAAGAAATTAATTTTTTTATTTTTTTTTCAATAGAGTTTTATTAAGAGGTTGAGCTTACTGCAAAAATAAGCCTGGACAGATAATTTTAGTTCATTTTAGACATGTATAAATATCAACTAGATAAGCCAAACAATTTAACACTTCATTATCACAATGCGCTGATGATAGTATGATCATTCTAAAAGTATCATTATGATTTCATTTCGCATAAGAAAAGTGTCTTTGAAACAATCGCCTCATTCTTAATGCAAACGTGGAGTTGTAAATTGGCTATCAATGTTTTCGCAAAAACAGCATCAAACATTTTCATGGGAGTTTATTGGATAAAAACACAGTTGCTATAGCATCAAACAGTCTAACATTCATGGCTTTTGAGTGAATAAAAACACAGCTTCAATAGCATTAAACAGTCTCAGATACTCGGCTTTTGATTGGATAAAAGCACCGTTTCAATAGCATCAAACAGTCTCAGATTCATGGCTTTTGATTGGATAAAAACACCGTTTCGATAGTTTCACAAATAGCCCTTTCTTTGGGCATGTTATGAGAAGAGGAAAGCTAGAATATATCGTCACAACAGGAAAGATTGAATGAAATAGAGAAAGAGGAAGACAAAGAGAACAGATGATGAACAGTTTGACATCGTGACATGGAAAGAAGTCAGCAACAGAATTGATAAATAGTACTGGAGATAGGAAGTTGTGGAGAGGCATGATCACCTACGCTACCGGGCATGGTACGTGAAGAAGACCAGTACAGTGGGGGCCTTCAATATGTGGCTCAATTTTTATAATGCTAGCCACGAGAGCATGCTCGTTCTCATTAGTGTACAGACTTATAGAAAGAAAGAAATTAGAAATTTGTTGGGAACATTACTTTGCAGTGACTGGATCAGTGTTTCTCAAAGTTAGTTCCAAGGACCACTGGTTTTCCTACGGTTCCTACATAAACGTATGCGCTAATTTAATAACAGTCCTTTTTTTAGACCGTCAGCCGTATCAGAACTATCGCCCCCCGATATTGTGCATTTTCACACACCATCATCATCATCATCAGCAGCAGCATCATTGTCGTCGTTGTCATCATCATCATTATCATATTCGCAATCCCCATCATCATCAGCTACCATTTCCACAACGAAGGTTGGCTGCAATGGATTTCCAACATCTTATGTCTCTTGTCTTGATGACAATGAAATCATCATCATCACCATCAACATCATTATCATCAGCTGCCATCTGCACAACGAAGTTCGGCTGCAATTGAACCCCAATATCATCTTTTATCTTGATGACAACCAAATATATAAAATGTGTCACATCTGATCAACCCCACTGCTGTCATTGTAAAACTAGCATACAGCTTATTTCTAACTTTTCTTGAAGTATTTAGTACTTCTCCGAAGATGAAATTAAGACTTACTTGCTACTACTACTTACTTAGTCGTTCCTCAGTTACCCTGGGATGTAGATGTTTGGCAGAGAGAGCTCCATTTCTTAAAGTCACCTATTAATATTCGTTACCAGTTCTATAACTGCTACAGATATTGTTGTTATCGTCGATTTCATAAGAACTTGTTGGTGAGGAAACTGCGATGTTAATTACTTGTTTGTCTAATCTGTCAGTTGTGCAAGTGTGTTACAGATGTCGTGTAATTTTTTTCTCTTAACATTTAGATGCGTTATTGCAGTTTACATTAATGAACACTTCGGTGTTTACTTTGCGTACGTTCGAGTAATGGTCAATTTTGCTGCATTATCTTTTAATTATTTATTTCTATTTTTTTTATGTCATAAACTTATTTTCATTATTTACTAGATTAGTTGTTAGTAGCTTTTCTTCTTCTCTGTTGTAATGTTACAGTTAAGTGATTTTATCTCTATGAATTCTATTCGGGATGTTACTTGTTTTTTTTTTTTTAGCTTTTTGTGACTTAAGTCTCGTCCTATTCTAACGTCCTGGCTTCTTGGAAGACATAAAAATAGTGTAATTACAGTTCCAGGACACAGAATCGTAAACGTTCGTTAGCGTAGAATCCACAGTACTAGCACTAAATAGTTGTTATTAAAAGAGCTAAATCAGCAAAACATAAATATACAACATAAACACAATTCAAACGAAGGCGTTGTTACATGTGGTTATCTTCTTGTAATTAGGTTTGGGTTAGAATATAGTCACAAACGTACATGCATCATACTGATAAACACGAATGGAGACGGGTATGGTCGTTACAGGACATCACTGACCGAAGAACACAAGTCGTTGGTTATAGGGTCCACAAATCATCTTCAACATTTAATTGTCTTCAGGAACAACATCATCATGGTCAAGGCATATATATAGGCATACATCGTGGTTAATCTTTCATCTGTCTCGTCTCAATCATTCAGTTCTGGCCGCTGTACTAGAGGTGTATACGAACGATGACCACCCAAGTAATGTGGACCAGACGACTTGAATGTAAAAATACTTGAATATACCTTCATTAATAGGTGGAACTTCTTGATAAGTTCTGAATCATCTTATATAACTTTGTGGTCGCCTTCGAAGTCAAATATGGCACTTAAATAGTTATTTTCCTCCGCAATACTTGGAGCTTGAATAAAACACGTCTTACTATGAAGACTGGAAGTAACGAAAGGCCAAGAATATTAGCCGTTAACATGAATTAGTGCAAAACGCGTTACGTCATTAACAACTGGTGACTTATTAAATATGCAGCGTTCAATATAAGTTAAAACCCGTGCAAAAACATGAGTTACCACAGAGAGACATATTACCGCAAAATAAATGGTAATAGCCTGTGTGTGGCAACGATACAAAATATATTAATATTCGTTCTTTAACAGGCGTAACAGGGAACCTTAAGCTCCATCTCTCTGAAAACTGTCTGAATTTGTCTATTGTACAGCTTGGCTCATAGTTCAGTCTGTTTTTAATATCTTTGTTAGGTGTCGGAGTGGCTAAAAGGTATGGTGTCCGCCTCGAATTCTAGATGTACCTGGTTCGATTCCTAGTAGAGGGAATATAATTTATGGAAATTTCTTTTTTTCAGAACCAATGGTCTTAATGATGTCATACTTCCCCCTGACCTCCTGGGTTGTGAGATCGGATACTTAGCTTTCTCGGATACGGGTAAAAAAATAGGAGGTCCCGTGTGCGAATTGCATACGTTAAAAATCGTAAAGAGTAAGCCATATGGCCGCTGCCCTGGCAAATTTTAAAAATTAGAAACTTACCTACCATAAAAATATTTATAAAATGTGTGATTCCTACATACAGACACTGGATTTCTCGTCAGTGCTATGGAGTTCATGCACTGTGCTGCGATCCTCCTTGTGTGTGATCTAAGTGAGGAGATCGAAGCACTGATGTAGTTGTCCATGATAAAGAAGATAGTCCTTAAAGATCAAAACCAAACTACTATCTTTGTTGTCTAACATATTTATATTTTCTTCTTCCCTTGTCTTCGGTATATATCTATATTTGTTTTCTGCTCGGGTATTGATTAAACATACAAAACAAAATACATACCCTTATTTATTTATGCGTTCTTTTTCAGTGCTGATTGGTAATTATTTAATCTCATGCTTAAATAAAACTCCGAAATAAACATATTGCGTTTTCGCAGCCTTCAATTTTAAAATATAAAATAAAACCAATTATTTAAGTTTAGAAAAAAAAAAATAAAAAAATACAGTGATACGATCACTATAATTGCCAGATTGAAATCCTGTGTCAATCTTTTTGTTTATTTTAATTGAGCAGATCTGAGAAAGACCCGCTCGTTAAATTTGAGTCGCACACTGGGCTGGTAAGACGACTGTCAAATTAAGGTGGATACAAACCATTACCCAGCTAAAATATTTGGTGTTAAATATGCCTTATCACGCAATTTCACGCCATGTACACGGAAAATCAGTTACTTCATGCAGTCTTGGAATGATATGCGTCAGAGATAAACCATTTGTTGGTCCTGATTTGGTATTTTCCGATAAAGGCTGAGACCTAGGTGCATTGTGGGTGTCCGGACCGGGAATAAATTTAGTTAATTTAAAACTTTTTTTTAAAATTTGTGATTGTGGGCCTTAACACTTAATTGCGATCGTTGATGTTGATGTTGTGGTAGTTCATTAGTATGTTGATTATTTTGATGACTTTAGATCAGGGACAGGGAGCCAAGGAGATGTAAGGATTTACTTTAGGCTCACTGAGCTCTCTAAATGTTATAGTTGGATAAATGTGTTCCGGTTTCGGAATACTGTATTTGGAATGTGAAATAAGTGCTGCCAATATGGAACTTTCATCTCTGCCAGACGATCTACATTCTGCAGTTCCATTGACAGAGCAGTGAAAAAATTAAAATTGAATGAAATTTTTTGTCAGATTGTTAACCTCACTTTAAAGACAAAATTGAGTTCCTATGTTAACACACTTCACAAATAAAGTCAATGTTTGTATGTGTAGTGCTTAGATAGGTTTTAAAGTTATGTAAGGTCCCGCCTGATTATACGGCTGGTGATAATACGTGAGAAGTAAAGGTGTAAGAAATAGATTTTCACGAGTGGATAGTTTAAGGAGAAGATCTGTCTCTGGACTGAGTAGTTTCTCTAGTCCAGCCTATCTATACGACTATAATTTAGTATAAGACAATCTTGCACATTCCCTACATCTGGAAATATAAGTTACACTAAACACTCACACACAGCTATGTGACAACAAGACACACAAACGTGAAAACTATGGTAAATTTGAGTATGGGTCTGACCAACACACAAAGTATAGTTATTTTGTTGTTTATTATCATTAAACTTTACAACATCGAATATCTAAAAGAGAAAGATCAAATACATCAGAATTACATATATAGAAAAATAACAGAATACTTGTGCCCTCCCCTCATTGAGAAGATAAGAACCCAACAAGTTAATAACCCCAAAGGTTAAAAGTTTAGCACTAGGTTACAGTATAGACAGTAGAGAAAAACAAAGTTCCTTATAAGTGCTACTCCGTAAAGTAAACAATTTTAAAAGCAAAATAACCAGTTTGGTACAAGCTACCGTAACAAGAAAATATTCAATCTCTCTCTCTCTGTCATACGTGGCCACACTCTCGGTCCTTACCTAATCTTGGTGATATTTCCTGGGATGTACAGTTATCCTGAATATATTTATCGATATTGATAATGTCAGTGTTCAGTACCAAATTTGGCACCTGTCCAGCCTTGACGATAACTTTATAAGGTGGATGCCAAGTTTGGTGGTGTACTGCTGCGGTGGGAAAATTAGCCCAACGGATTGTTGAAAGCTTGATAGTCAATCGTGGTAACTGGGTTTACAGTTCATCATTTTTGCATCGTGCCTTCGATGTTAGTTACGCGAATGTGGGTTTAAATACTTTGAAA
Organism: Oreohelix idahoensis; assembly: GCA_024509875.1. Lineage (NCBI taxonomy): Eukaryota > Metazoa > Mollusca > Gastropoda > Stylommatophora > Oreohelicidae > Oreohelix > Oreohelix idahoensis. The sequence goes on from JAMPIV010019700.1 coordinate 187,377, forward strand.
ACCATGATAGTAATAATTGAATCTCCCAAATGTTCATAGACGGGATAAGTCATGTCTAGAGTCCAAACAAACAATTTATTATACATTCTGTAGACATCGTACGTTGATCATGAATTACATCACAAATATAATTTAGAATCCTATGTTGAATTAGCTATCTTGCATATCAGTCCTTTGTCTCGTACATCTGAATTACTGTAGGCAGAACGACATAACTATATGCACGCGTGGTTGGTAAATTCAACGACCGACAGTGAGATTATGCGTCTGGCACTAGTATAACTAAAACGGACTGTTAACTCATCTCGACAAGGTTTAGTCAATTACTAACCTGTAACTTCATCTTTCTTCATCATAACAGTGGACTGACCCATGTCCATAACAAAATACAATATAACTGTGTGGCATTCCATGCCCGACACTATAAGAATATAAAGACACGTCTTCTCCGTTTGACGGTCATTCAAGAAAGGGTCCCGTCTCTTGGTCACCGTGCGTGACTACTAACGCTGAAACGTCACAGCGTTCACTAGGCTAATAATACTTTTACATTACATTAAACGTTGTAACCCCTAAAATCGCATGCTGCTAACCTCTAGCAGACAATGCCAATTAAACCTGTCCAGCCTTGACGATAACTTTATAAGGTGGATGCCAAGTTTGGTGGTGTACTCCTGGATCAATAATGTCACCTCGAATACTTAAATGTAGAAAAAAAATCGAGATCTTATGTTCACAGCAAAGAATGAAAAAAAAATACTTCTAGTATTTGGACACAGCTAGTTGCTAAAAAATGTTACTGATGATGGTAATTGATTGATTGGTAGATCCTATCGGCTGGCTCTGTGGTGAGTGCCGATTTTGAAACAGCGCAACTTTTCTGGATAAATCTGGTGCTACGACTGTCAAAAGTCAGATATTGATATTATTTCATATACCACTCCCGTGCGCTGATAAATTGAAAAAAAAATATCTGGGCATTGATAGTGCAGTTAAACATAATAGTTAAATGTTTATTTGTCTTTTAGCCAGTCCTGTTCACAACTGAACTTGGGGACTCGTAAGCCACGAAGAAGACAACATAAATCCAATAAGTAACTGGAGACAATAATAAAGAAAAACCGCTGGCCGCTCTGTCGGGTCTACGAGAAATAAAGAAGACATTATGAAAAAGAAATGCAACTATTCTATATGTACACGGACGGGGACAAGACGATCTCTTTCCCACTCCGGCAGTCCTGCTTAAAGTTAAAAGGCACATGGTGACTTTATTTACAACTATACGGTCAGCTCTTCGCCCGCGCTGCACTTTCAGGTTCGGACCAAGGTATGCACCTTCCCGCCCCTCTGCGCGCGCGTTAACGATCAACTCACACTGTCAACTATTGTTTAATTACCCCGACGCGCACTTACAAATATCGTCTGTCGTTAATAGTTATTTTATTGTCGGCGCCTGTTAGTTTAGTCATAAGGTATAAACAATAGTCACTTACTATAAAACACAAAATGAAATAAACTTGAGTTCTATTCCATCAATTATCCGTCGCGCCTAGTGTATTAATTCAGTCAGCTAAACCGTATCTTTCTGTGTGATAGCGGGTGGAAAAATTACATTATAACTGCACCTCTGGCAAAGAAAAATAGCTACGTGTTATTTATTTCACTAGTTTTAACGCTAGAAAATCACAGTGAATTATAATGGTAAACTTAACACATTAAATCACGTAAATGCTAATTTCTATTACCACAAATCAGAAATGAAGCAATCCTCACGAGATGCTATTAACACACTCCCACAATGGTTCTAGAATAACGTGCTTAGATTATCCAAAATTCTGAGCGACAACTGATTAGTGAGTTTAAGGAACCACTGTTTATATATATTCATTGGCTCTCTGATCCCTAATGGTGTTAATTTCGCATTAAAGTGCGAACTATAAGAATTCAGAAACTATGGCCTAGATGAAAGGTCCTCTGAGCCGGCCACTGTTTCTCTCGTCGAGCGCTGGTTGACCAACATCAAAAGGCCCTCGTTACGATAACGGGGTTTCTTTCAAAATCGCTCGCGTCTCGAGATGAAATGCTAATCGACGTCAGAGATGTCTCCCGTATCTGAAGATCAAAGGGTTAAGTGTTTTTCCCACGTGCGGTCTGTCCGATGTCCGATGATTGACAGATCAGCTCGCGTGAGAAACTTAGGTAAACAAACCAGATTAGCTCCCCGTTAGGACTGGCAAGTTGCGGAAGTTGGTAATTTGTCTGTTTGTTTACGTCTCAAGAAAAAGAGGCGTGGATTAAAAGTGAGTAATGCAGTCTGTCAAATGTTTGACTTTGCCAACGAATCTTAGAACGCTACGAGGTCACGAAAGGCTGTCGGATACTGTAGGCTATATTTCCATTATACGTCACAGTATGCTTAACTCGTGGTTCATCATCGTCAACAACATCATCATCATCATCGTCATCAGTATCATCATCATCATTATGATCATCATTATATTTCAACTCCCTAAGGAGCATTGGTGTTACGTGCATTTTTCATAATTGATAATGTAGTCGGTCTGTATGCTTGTTATGTTTGAAAATATTTCGTTAGAACCTTAATCTAAGGGCGAATACTCTTTTTTTGCTTTGAGGGAAAGTAAATATGTAGTTACTCCTCTTTAAAAGGTGACACCAGCTGACTGGATAGGTCAGAGGGGATGCGAACTGCGCATGTCCAAACTAAGGAGGTTTTTTGAAGAAGATTTCTGGCGGGAGGCCGTGTTTTTGTTCTGGGTCTGTCAGACGGAATGTCTGATTATTTCTCTGCATTGCCTTTTGGGGATGGAAACTCTTCCACTGTATTTAGAGTCCCCTGTGTTATTTTCTGTTCGTCAGGAAGACGACAGTTGCTTCTAAGTTGTGTTAGGGAATTCGTATCAAGGTAAAATTACGAAACTTTCACACTTCCTTTGTAAGGATCATATTTTTGAGTCAACCAGTGACAAGAGCTCACAAATGGTTGGAAGGCAGAGCATTCCTCTTGTTACGCTCGTTGGAGCCATCTAAGACCGCTAGGTCTAGATCTACACACAGAGACCCATGAGTATAGCTAGTATTCTACAACCCGCATGATTGGCGGTATATTTCGAACTTAGACACTTATGTCTACAGAAGAGGAATCCACAGTGTTTACTGTTTGATAGAGGCCTAATATATATATAACTATCTGGAGTGGAAGAACAGATGGGTTATTAGTTATTGCTATCATAACTTTGAAAATGAAAACTCGCCTGATGTATAAGGGAGTTGTATAAGCCTATCTTCGAAAGGACAGCCTATCTTCGATACGTCCGATTAGAGGGATGGACTATGCTAATTTCGTCGCCCGCCATGTTTGGGAGGTCGACTTAAGAAGAATGACTTTGATGAGTCAGAAAGAAACTGTTGGATGTTTATCCAGTATTTACCCGTTGTGTAATACGGGGTTTTTCTGCTAGTTGTAGACTGAGAGATATCTTGGAGGCTGCAACACTTTGATAATGATATAATTATTGGAACTTATGTACATGCCATTGTTGTGAACTGTTTTCATATCCGCCATGTTCCTGTGTCATACTTACATGGAGTTGTCTTCGTCTTGTTGCTGTGACCATAATAAATGATCAAAACGTACACAGCTGTTCACCAATATTTTGACTCCATATTTGTAACAAGTACAACATATGCCTCCATCAACTTCACATCTACATCCTTCAAGGTGATGAATGCCACACACACTCTTGTACGTTACGTGTGGTGATACCAGTCTGCACTGATACATAGACGTCCACCTTGACGAACTACCATGTCACACATTCGCGATTAGTCATATTACAGCACGATACATCACCAGCCACTACCACCATAGAAGTATATATATATCAGCCTTACTACATCAGTTGAACATATGTTTGCAACCATATTGGTAACAGTGGTGATCAAATACGTGGGTTTACGAGGTGAGACTCTACACAGACGTTACCTTCGTCAAATTGCAAAGTACCCGGCGTTGCCTGTGAAACTCTGATTTTCTATGCAGACGTTATTGTGCAGAATGTAAAGTACCCGGCGTTGATGGTCAAAACTGCTCTTTAGAAGGCCATGTGTAATGAACGTTGTCATTACTGTTTTGAAGAACAGAAATCCGATTTACCATCGCCACAGTTTCTGAAGCAGAATCAGTAGTACATTTTTCATCGGTGGAGCTTCCTGTACTGCGCTATATTGAACTTTGTAATAGTTTAATTCAGAAGTAATTATTTATTAAATTGGCAGTGCTATTGTATTAGAATAACATCTTTTGTGCAGCACATTGCATTACATTACATTATATGATATATATATATTTATGTTTAATTGTTACATGTAATATTTTGTGTATATGTTTTGCGGGATTCAGGTTGGGCGGTGACTCCTTTAGAAAATACCACGTGACAGAGGTTTTCTGCTGAGAGTGTTCTGTAGGATTTATGCAAATTTCCTGTAGTGAAATTTGCTAAGCGACAACTGTTGCTATTTTGTGTTAGTTGGGACGAGGTGTGTTTTTTCTTCGTTGTTTTTGTAACATTTTTATTCTTTAGTTTTGATTAAATTTGTTTGTATTTGTAGGTCTACACTTTTCTGACATTCAGTTCTATACACCTTTATGTTTTTACACTGTGACGTCATTTGTTTTGTTTACATTTTCGCAGTTATCATCACATCCTTTGTGAGATTTCTTTCAGTTTAGTTTTTTAGTTGACTTCTGCGAATGTTATCGTAGTGTTTTTGAATATTTGTCTTCGTATTATTGTTATTGTTTTGCTTGCTATTGGTACACATACTTAGACATACACTATTGACATTTTGATTGAATTTATGATATAAATGTCTGATGATATTGTTATCATAGAATAATCATACAAGTTCTTACAGAAGACTTGTCTTCAAAAGACATTGAAATTAAGGGAGCTGATTATACAAGTTCTTGTTAAAAACTTGATCCTGTTTGGTTGAAATAAATTAATTGTTATTTCAGAGATATTAGTCACATATTGTTAGACATTATGTCGACTTTAGGTTACTTTATTGAGCAAGGGAAATCCCTGGGTAAGACAGGTGATATGTTGGAGGAGTATGCTACCAGTCAATATGAAAAAGCACAAAAATTGGAAATTGATAAGCTGAAGGCTGAAGAGAAAAAACAAAAAGCTGAGGATAGAAGATTGGAATTAGAATTTGAACAAAAGAAATTGCAGATGCAGGTGGAAGAAAAGAGATTCCAAATGGAAATGGAAAAACAAAATGGAAAAACAAAATAGAGAAGCTGAACAAAAGAGATTAGACAGAGAAGCTGAACAAAAGAGATTAGACAGAGAAGCTGAACAAAAGAGATTAGATAGAGAAGCTGAGGCTGAACAAAAGAGATTAGACAAAGAAGCTGAAGCCGAGGAGAGAAAGGCAAAAAGGGAACATGAGGAAAAACTGTTAGCATTTGAGTTAGAAAAATTGAAATTGACAAACATGAGTAATGTTAATCAGTCATCTGGTGGTAATGTTAAACCTTTTATTTACAAGATCAAGCTACCAGCATTTAATCCATCCAGTGACGATATAACAGTTTGGCTAGATAGATTTGAACGTTCTTGTCGAAATCATAATGTGGATAGATCACAATATGCTAATCAGTTATCAGAGATACTGAAAGGTGACACTCTGACTAGTTTAAGCTTGGTAGAAGAGGCTAACCAGAATAATTATGATGTTATCAGAGCAGCCTTGTTAAAAAAATATCAATTAACAGAGGAAGGTTACCGTCTTTTGTTTAAGAAAATGGTACCTGAATCAGGGGTAGAATTCTCAGAATTCATTGCAAGGACACGTCTTACATTTAATCGTTGGATTGAGCTGTCCAAAATTAGAAAAGACATATGAAGCCCTTAAGGACTTGTTGCTCAGAGACAAGATTATGTCAAGTGTAAATAAACCATTCCTTGAATTCCTACATGAGCGGAAACCCAAGACACTAAAAGAAATGGAAGAATATTGTACCCAATACGTCACGGCACATCCGGACGTAGCTTTTAGCAATGCTAAGGTTAAGGAAAGTATGCCAGTTGCTTCAGCAACACCATGCAACCCTAATTACTCACACAAATTTCAGGGACCACAAAACAGGTTTGATAAAAAGGGTAACCATAATAGTTATCAAAAACCAAGGTAACCAATCATTTCAGGGTTCTTCTGCGAAGAACTGGAGACGAGCCGACAGCCCTCGATTCAGGGGTGGTCATAATTATAGGAATTTCCGCAGAGGAAGTCATTATAGAAACTATCCAAGTTATCCGTCATGGAGACAACAAGATCATAATAATAGAGATACGCATTATAATGAACATGATAATGGTAACCATGAGAACTATGACTCAAACCCAAATAGGGGTTACAATAGAGGAAACAATAATGATTACAGAGGCAATAATAATCGTGGTAGATCACAATACAAAAAACGTAAATCACATTATCAGGCAAACTCTGCACAGCAAGAGTCACATGAAGCCTATAAACAGACTAAAGATAATAATGACGCTAATAATATGGCATGTTCCGCTTTTGATTTTGGGAGAGCATCTCAGTGCCCCCAATGCAAAACATTATTTGAACCAACTACGGTGTCCACTTTAAGTTGTGGCCATCCTCTTCCCGCTCTTCCTGCGTCAGTCGCGCATGATGGAAGAGGTTCTCTTGTCTTACACAAAGGTTTAGTAAATGACAATCCAGTCTCAGTTCTTTTTTATTCTGGATGCACCACAATTGGTGTTAGGCAGTCACTCGTGGATCCTTCTCGTGCCACAGGAAAAGTAGTCAAATGTGTAACATTTGGCGGCACCTTAGAGAAATACTCTACTGCTATCATTAGGATTGCTACTCCTTTCTTTACAGAGATGTACACGCATGTCTTCTGCCGAATCCGATCGCTGATCTTATCATCGGTCGTATTCACGGAGTCAAAGAATGCACTCCGCAACAAATTTCCGTTTGGGAAAAACAAAATATGCAAACTGCTAATGCTGTAGTCACTAGAGCTCAAGCTCTTAATATGCCTCAAACTTCATCTACTGAAGATAATGAAGTGCATAACCAAGATGATCCCTTGGTAATTTCTCGTGACTCGTTTATAAAACAGCAAGAAGATGATCCGACTCTAAAGAAATTCTTCACTCTTGCAACAAAAGGTGATCCGAATAAAGATACAAATCGTAAATCTTGGATTACAATGAAGAATGGCGTACTTGTACGTATGGTGCAAGACTCCACTAAGTCAAGTCATTCTCAGATTCTTGTGCCCAAGAATTTGAGAGTTAAAATTTTGCAGCACGCTCACGACTCTCAGTGTGCTGGACATATGGGTTTTTTCCCGTACGAAGTCAAGAGTTCTTGCGGCTTTCTTTTGGCCATTAGTAAACAAGGACATACGGATTTATTGTCGATCTTGTAAAGTATGTCAAGAGGTCAAATCCAAAGGTCCACGCCATGCTGCACCTATTCAGGCTGCAGACATTCCTATTCGGCCGTTTCAGAAAATGGCAATAGACATTATTGGTCCGTTTAAGATCAAATCTGCCAGAGGACATCAGTTTATCTTAACGTGTGTGGACATGTGCACACGTTGGCCAGAGGCTATACCTCTGAAGAGCATTTCCACTGCCGATGTTGCAGACGCTCTTTGGCTAATATTTTCTCGTCTGGGATTTCCCCGGAGAAATATTATCAGATCATGGCACCCAACTAATATCGGATACCATGTCTCAAGTGATGTCTACTCTGCAGATAGAGAGATCTTTGAGTAGTATCTATCATCCAATGTCTAATGGGATGGTCGAACGCCTAAATAGAACACTCAAAAACTTATTAGGGAAAATAACTGAGGATCATCCTCAAGATTGGGACAGGGTTTTACCTGCAGCCCTCTTCGCTTACAGAGAGGTCCCCAATGAACATACAGGATTTTCTCCCTTTGAACTTGTCTTTGGCGCGCGACCGCGCGGCCCTATGTCTTTGCTTCATGATCTCATAACCGCTGATAATATTACCGATGACACAAAATCCTCTTACGAATATGTCATCGCGCTGAGACAAAAGATTATCGAAGCATGCAAATTGGCAACTTCTTCTTCTGAATTTGCTAAACAGAAGGCAAGGCAATTTGCCAATAAGAAAAGAACCTTACGACAACTTTGTCCTGGTGACAAAGCATTTGTTTTGCTACCTTGTAGGGAAAACAGACTTCTTATTTCTTGGAAAGGTCCGTACGATATAATATCGAAAATTTCAGATGTTGACTATATTGTCGATATTGACGGGAAGCATAAAACCTTCCACATCAACATGCTTACGGAATTCCATGAACGTCCGGATTATTTACAGCCTATTTTCCAGGCAACGGACGATTCTCCAGTCCAACATGGTCATTACTCATCACTGTCCGTAATACAGGATGAGGAAACAGGTTTTTCGGATGTTAATCTTCCGCTTCCGATGATTCCACTTCATTCTAGTGAATCATGGAAAAATGTTACTGTTTCTCCTGATTTATCTCTAGGAGAACAGCGACAAGTTTTGACTATGTTACAAACATTTCAGGATGTCCTCACTGACATCCCTGGACAAACTCTTGTCATTGAACATGACATTGTTCTAACTGACTATACTCCTTTTAGAGTCAGACCTTATCCTATCCCTATACATTTTCAAGCACAGGTTGAGAAGGAGTTGGATGAGATGATAGATTTAAAAATAATTGAACCATCCACTTCTGCATATTCTTCGCCGATGGTTATTGTTAGAAAAAAAGACAATAACATACGTCTTTGCGTTGACTATCGCAAATTGAATCAAGTTACGAAGTTTGATGCTGAACCCATGCCTTTACTAGAATAGCTACTTACTAGGCTTTCTAAATCTCATTTTTTCACTAAACTTGATTTGTCTAAAGGATATTGGCAAGTTCCTTTACCTGAACGCGCCAAACCTTTAACTGCTTTTTCTACACATAGAGGCCTTTTTCAATGGAATGTTATGCCTTTCGGCCTTATGAACGCACCAGCTACATTCGTACGCATGATGCGTCGAATCCTATTGATAAGGGTGGATTTGAGCTGAAGTGGTAACTTGCCACCCTTATCGACACCTGGTATTAAAGTGTAAGATGTAGGTGTCTTCTCTGATTTAGGATGTTGCTGTGTATGTGGTAGTGGAACAGTTCACAGGGTTATCACACAGGCAACATGACGTGTAGAGTCATAGAAAGGGTAACTTCGTTGTATAAGTTTCTTCCATTTATTGCACGCCACAAAACAGTCATGATACTTATGACATCAACATAGTTAACGAGTTCAGCAAGATGATATGGCACATTGAAAACAATTTCTGTAGTCAGCAATGACAGCTGTTGTATATATGCGTCATAAGACATCACAGTTCAATAGATTCAGAAATTCATAAATCATAGAGTTCTAGTTCGTGAAGCTGTATAAATAATAATAATTTCTATAACTTCTGCAACAGTGTCAGCTACAGATCTTCAATGTTCATAAACAATAATAAATGCTCCCATTCTGATGCTAGCAGATCAGTTGTATACAATAAGTCCGTTCACTGTCTGCACGTGAATAGCATACATGGGCTACAGGTCAGCTCGACCTTTATAATGTTCCTAAGTCTAACCATCTGACTTGGACGTGATCTCTGATATAACGAATCCTGGAACACAGACAATAGTCTTGTTGGTCTAGAGCGACCCATATATATTTAACTAGTTCAGGTATACAGATACCGGTGACTTAATCCTAGTCAAAGTACCTCTCCATTTTGCATCACACAGGCGAGCAAATAGGCGACAAAATGACGAACCTCTAGATGATAGCATAAAGTTCGATACAAGAGGAATTACCTTATTTCGGAAAATCAACCATGAACATATGCCTCCAGGCAGGCGTGAATAATACTGGGAAATAGTCTAGTTAGCTAACTAACTCACAAAGACACTGTATTTCCCTCAGAGAATCACAAGACGCAGTTGCGTCTGCTCGCTTCTTAAACCATTTCTAAACTGCCCGAACTGGGCGGAACACACAGAACGAACTCCCAGCTTTTGACATGCGCAGAACGACAATCTCTGAGTTGCCGTTCACAATAAGACGATTCTAAGAACATTCGAGATAAAAGTCTTACACAGTCGCGCCTTTTATGGTCATGAAAAGAAGCGTTAAGAAAGGTTTCAGACATCTACCATAGTTGACTGGTACTACCAAATAAGGAGATGTGGTCACGCTTCGTTCAAGAAATTATAGACCGAACGTGTCTCTATACAAGAGAAGGCAAACTCCTAAAAAATTGTAGTTTCGATAACTCGGATTATGTCCCTTTGACCATAGAAAACATAATACACACTTCAGTCAAAAAAATGATCATACATATGAAAAAAATGTTTATACAAACGAAAAATAATAATGATCCGTGCGTAACATTACCGCACCCTCCCTGGAAAAAAAAAAATGAAACATTTTTTTTTTAAATCCTGGAGCCGGAAAAAATCTAGGCTCCTAACGCACGTATGATGCGTGGATATATACCTAACAAATTAGCTCAACGCATGGAGCGACACTGAGATCATATCTCAGATCCTTAGAGAAAAAATTTATCTAAGTATACGCTGATATATTCCAGGAAGGTGCCACCAACACACGCCACAATGATGGCAACAACATAATGACAATCAAATTATTCTCATACCAATATATGAAATTAAATATATTATGTGTTATCATACAATGTGTTGCAAATAGCGGTGTAATTTACTAATATACCGCACTATATTATTACATTATATAAAGTAACAGTAATTAATAAGTAATACATGTGTTGATCTTCGGTGACATAAAACATTCAATAGAAGAAGATGTGGACATCATCCGCTCCCAATGTAGGACAGGACTTGATATCCTCAAAGTTCCACAATGGACATAAACTCGCAGACTTCAATGATGTGCTGCGAAAATATCAATAACACAAATCTTAAAGACAACTGGTAAATTTCTTATACAATCCTGAAAATAATTTATTTAAATGTGGCCGAGTGATCTTTTGGCCCGTATATCACTAACTAAGCCTTCTTAGATAATTACATGGTACAATGTTATAAATTTCCCTCAAAAAAAAAAAAAAAAGTGAGAAAAAATCTACTAACATGTCATTATAACATTGGACTGTATATCAGGAAATATATATATATGACAGAAGAATCATGTGGAATCGTGTGGACATCTGGACAGAATGTCTGCCATTACATTATCCGAACCACGGATAGCTCGAACCGAGAAATGAAATGGTTGAAGAGCTATGGCATAACGAGTGGACCTCGAGCTCTTCAAGTTTTTGCTCTGAATAGCAGTAAGCGCTTTCTGGTCGGTTTCCACAATGAAATGTGCGCCTAGAAGAAATCTTTGTAACTTCAGAATAGACCATACCATAGCCAATAACTCACGGTCTAAAACCGAGTAATTCTTTTCTGCAGCGTTTAATTTCCTAGAGATATACATCACCGGATGCAAAGTATCAGAATACTCCTGCATTAGTGCTGCCCCAATCCCTGTTGACGAGGCGTCACTTCGAAGAACAAAAGTCTTCTCAATAGTAGGTAACTTAAGAATAGGTGGAGATGAAAATAGGGCTTTAACCTGGTCCAATGAGGATTGACATTCTTTAGACCAGCGGATCAGATTAGGCGACCCTTTCTTCAATAAAGTAGAAAGCGGTGCCATAATGGAGGACAGATTCGGAATGAATCGTCCGTAGAATTGAATCAAACCTAATAGACTCCTTACTTGTTTCTTCGTCTTAGGGACCGAAATGTTAAGTATTTTTGAAACATTGTGGTCCTCTGTCTTTAAAAGACCATGACCAACCCGATGACCTAGGAAAGAAATCTCGCTAAATCCTATAAAGGCTTTAGAGGGTTTTGCAGTCAAGTTATACTCGCGAAGAGTAGACAGTAATTCGTATAAACCCAAATAATGATCTTCCCAAGAATCACTGAATAGACAGATATCATCTAGGTATGCTATGACATCTGTACGATATGCGAGAATTCGCCGCATCATGCGTACGAATGTAGCAGGGGCGTTCATAAGACCAAAAGGCATGAAATTCCATTGGAATAAACCCCTAGGTGTAGAAAAAGCTGTAAAAGGTTTGGCACGTTCAGTTAGCGGGACTTGCCAATAACCTTTAGACAAATCTAGTTTGGTAAAGAATCTAGAATTAGAAAGTTTATTGAGTAGCTCTTCTAATGAAGGCATAGGTTCAGCATCGAACTTCGTAACTTGGTTCAATTTGCGATAATCTACGCAAATGCGAATGTTATTATCCTTCTTTCGAACAATAACCATAGACGAAGAGTATGCTGAAGTGGATGGTTCAATGATTTCCAAACGTATCATTTCATCCAATTCTTTTTCGACTTGAGACTGGAAATGGATAGGTATTGGATATGGTCTGACTCTGATAGGATTGTGATCAGTTAGCACAATGTCATGTTCTATGACATGTGTGTGTCCCGGGATGTCTGTAAGAACATCCTGAAATGTTTGCAACATCGAAGAAACTTGTCGATGTTCCTCAGCGGAAAGATTTGGAGAAACGGTCACGTTTTTCCAAGATTCCGTAGAATAAAGTGGGACCATAGAAAGAGGAAGATTGACATCAGAAAAAGTAGTTTTCCTCATCCTGTATAACTGACAGAGATGAGTACTGACCATGAGTTGCTTGTGAATTGTCCGTAGCCTGGAAAATAGGCTGCAAATAGTCAGGTCTTTCATAAAATTCTGTGAGCATATTTATGTGGAAAGTTTTATGCTTTCCATCAATATCGACAACATAGTCGACATCAGAAATTTTGGAGACTATTGCATATGGACCTTTCCATGCAATTAGAAGTCTGTTCTCCCTTGAAGGAAGTAGAACGAGAGCTTTGTCACCTGGACAAAGTTGTCGTAGACATCTATTCTTATTTGCAAACTGCCTTGCCTTTTCTTTAGCAAATTCTGAAGACGAAGTTGCTAGTTTGCATGCCTCGATGATCTTTTGCCTAAGAGCAATGACGTACTCATAAGAAGATTGAGTCTCATCGCTAATATTATCGGCAGTGATTAGATCGTGAAGTAAAGACATAGGGCCGCGCGGTTGCGCGCCAAAGACAAGTTCAAAAGGGGAAAACCCCGTATGTTCATTGGGGACCTCTCTATACGCAAAGAGAGCCGCGGGTAAGACCCTGTCCCAATCCTGAGGATGATCCTCAGTTATTTTACCAAGTAAAGTTTTCAGAGTCCTATTTAAACGTTCGACCAACCCATTAGACATTGGGTGATAGATACTGCTGAGAGACCTTTTAATGTGTAGCATAGACATTACCTGTGACATAGTGTCTGATATAAGTTGAGTGCCATGGTCTGACAATATTTCTCCGGGAAAACCCAAGCGAGAAAATATCAGCCAAAGAGCGTCTGCGATATCAGCAGTTGAGATGCTCTTGAGAGGTATTGCCTCTGGCCAACGTGTGCACATATCGACACATGTAAGGATAAATTGATGTCCTCTAGCCGACTTAATTCTAAAAGGACCGATAATATCTATTGCCATTTTTTGAAAAGGGCGAATAGGAATGTCAGCAGCCTGGATAGGCGCAGCATGTCGTGGTCCTTTAGATTTGACCTCCTGACATACTTTGCAAGAGCGACAGTACATTCGTATGTCCTTGCTCACAAATGGCCAAAAGAAAGCCGCAAGAACCCTCGACTTTGTACGGGAAAAACCCATATGTCCAGCACATTGCGAGTCATGAGCATGTTGCAATATTTGCAATCTCATGCTCTTAGGCACAAGAATTTGTGAATGAGTGGACGTAGTCGAGTCTTGTACCATACGTACAAGTACGCCGTTCTTCATAGAAATCCAAGATTTCCTATTAGTGTTCTGATTAGGATCACCTTTTTTTGCTAGAATGAAGAATTTTTGTAAAGAAGGATCTTCTTCTTGCAATTTGATAAATGAGTCACGTGTAATAGTCAAGTGACTATCTTGGTCATTTACTTCATCATTATTAGTTAATGAAGTTTGAGGTGGATCCAGAGCATGTGCTCTTGTGACCACCGCATTGGTAGCTTCAATGTTTTGCTCTTCCCAAACAGCAATCTGCTGTGGGGTACATTCCCTAACTCCGTGAATACGACCAATAATAAGGTCCGCAATAGGGTTTGGAAGTAGACACGCGTGGACCTCTCCCGTGAAGAAAGGAGTAGCAATGTGTATTATAGCAGTAGGATACTTTTCTAACGTGCCACCAAATGTGACACATTTGATGACTTTTCCTGTAGCACAGGATGGATCTACAAGAGATTGCCTAACGCCGACAGTAGTACATCCAGAATCAAACAACACTGAGACTGGATTACTATTTACTAGCCCCTTATGTAATATAAGAGAACCTCTCCCATCATGAGCAACATTAGCAGGAAGAGCGGGCAAAGGATGACCACAGCTTAGAGTACTAACGGTTTTCGGATCAAATAAAGTACTGCATTGGATACATTTATTTGCCCTACCAAAATCAAAAGATGAGCATCCGATAGCATTATGGTCTTTATCATTATTAACCTGTTTATCTGCTCCCTGAGATTCTTGTTGAACAGAGTTTGTCTGTTGATATCTTTTTCTCTTATGTTGCGATCTACCGCGACCATTATTGCCTCTGCAATTATCATTAAAGTCCCTACTGTAATTTTTATCCTGGTTTGAGTTCCAGTTTCCATAACTGTCATTACTATCTCTATGCTGTTGAGAACCTCTATTATCTTGGTATTGAGGTCTCTGCATAAAATATTTCCCTCTATACCGATTACCTTTGTGAAAATTTCTAAAGTTAACCGGAGTAGAATAACGTGTAGTATTAGGTTGTCTCCAGTTCTGGGAAGAAGAATCACCCTGGAATTGATCACTATGGTTCTGGGCATAATTACGATTACTCTTTTTATTGAAATTTTTCTGGCTACCCTGAAATTTACGCATAAAATTTGGGCCATAAGGTGCTGCCGAAGCAACTGGCAGACCTTCTTTCACCTTAGAGTTACTAATGGTTATGTGCGGATGCGCAGTAACATACTGGCTACAGTATTCTTCCATTTCTTTTATGTTTTTAGGCTTACGCTCATGAAGAAAAGATAGAAAAGCTTCATTAACAGAAGACATAACCTTATCTCTAAGTAGTAAATCCATAAGAGCTTCAAATGTATTTTCTGTCTTAGACAACTCAACCCATCGTAAAAAAGTAAGACGGATGCCTGAGATGAATTCAGAGAATTCAACTCCAGTTTCTGGTAACATGGTTTTAAATTTAAGACGATATCCGTCCTCGTTAAGTTGGTACTTCTTTAACAATGCCGCCCTGACAACCTCATAGTTGTTTTTGTCAGGCACATCTACCATACTCAACAAAGTCAAAGCATCACCTCTAAGTATCTTGGACAGATGATACACATATAATGTTTTATCTATATTATGCACATTACATGCACTTTCAAATCTATCTAGATAAAATGTTATATCATCGATTGAGGGATTAAATGCTGGTAGATTAAGCTTGAAATCCTTAGCATTAGTCTTATTTGACACCTTATTTGCATCATTAGCATTACCAGTGTTCAATAACTTTAACTTCTCTAACTCTAAAGCTAAGACTTTTTCATCATGTTCCATTTTTGCTTTTCTCTCATCAGCCTCTCTTTGTAACCTTCTTTCTTCAGCCTCAGCCTGTAACTTTCTTTCTTCAGCCTGGGCCTGTAACTTTCTTTCTTCAGCCTGGGCCTGTAACTTTCTTTCTTCAGCCTGGGCCTGTAACTTTTTTTCTTCAGCCTCTTTTTCAAGTCTCTTATTTTCAGCTTCTTTTTCAAGTCTCTTATTTTCAGCTTCTTTTTCAAGTCTCTTATTTTCAGCTTCTTTTTCAAGTCTCTTATTTTCAGCTTCTTTTTCTAGTCTCTTATTTTCAGCTTCTCTTTTTTTTTTTTCCATTTCCATTTGAAATCTTTTTTCCTCCACCTGCATCTGCAGTTTCTTTTGTTCTATTTCAGCCTCTATTCTCTTTTGTTCAGTTTGTTCTTTCATTTTCTTTTCTTCCGACTTCAATGCCTTGGCATATTGAACAGTCGCAAATTCTTCCAACTTATCACCTGTCTTCCCAAGGGCTTTACCCTGCTCAATAAAGTACTCAAATGTAGACATGATGTCTAAAATGTGAGTACAGAACCTGAAATAATTAATTATCTTATTTCAATGTTAAATAGCAACAAGACTTAATAAAGTCTTGTATAATCTCTATGTTGAACCCAATCTCTGTGGGAAACAGGAGTTGACACCAACTTGTATTATCAAATGTATAATAATATCACAAGTCACCTCTTAATTAACAGTGCACTACTCAAATCAGTGCATAACCATCAGTTATTTATCATAACTGCACTACAATAGTGCATAAGCAAAAAACACCAGTTAGTTATGATAAGTGCACTATAGACCAATAGTGCATGAGCATATATTAACAATAGTGAAAGCTAACTATGCAAGAACTATGTAAACAATAACAAGACAATGTAAACAATAACAAAGGTCACCAACAATGTAAACAATAACAAAGATCAAAGTCAATGTAAACAACAACAAAGATCAGAGTCAATGTAAACAACAACAAAGATCAGAGTCAATGTAAACAATAACAAAGATCAGAGTCAATGTAAACAATCAACAAAGATCAAAGTCAATGTAAACAACAACAAAGATCAAACAATACGAAAACATTCGCATAAGTCAAATACACAAACAGCAAAACTAACAAGAAATATGCGAAGATATGACTAACAAATGACGCTACAGTGTATACACAAAAATATACGTAAAGAACTGAATAATAGCAAAGGGGAGACCTACAAATACAAACAATCGAAATCGAAACTAAAAAACACAAAGAAAGAGAGAAAAGAAAAAAGAAAAAAAAAAATATATATATACAAGAAACAAAAATAAAGCACAACTCGTCACAACTAAACAGATATAGCAACGATTGTCGCTAGCAAATTTCACTGTAGGAAATTCGCACAGTCCCTAACGAAAACGCTAACAGTAGAACCTCTGTGACGTGGTATCTTCTACTGAAAGACACCGCCCAACCGAGAAAACCCGCTGAAATATAAACATATAAATATACAAATAACAAATAACATATAACATATAAACATGTATCATGAAAACAATAGGAGAAAGTGTGAAAGTACAGAAGGCTCAGTTAGAACATAAGGGCACAGTTCACAAACAAAACAGGCCACTTAACTTCTATAAATCCAGCGTCAGCACGGTGCAGAACAGGATGTAATCAGCATTCTGAGGATAATGATCCAACGTTGATTAACTTCTGCTCCCATAAACAGCCATGACGAAGGAAATGAGCTTCTAATACTGCAACAGTTGTTACGGCACTTGACCTTCTGAATCTTCTAAATTGATTTAACCGGCACTTGACCTTCTGAACCCGCAACAGTACCCCTGAGACCGGAACAGTTGTTACGGCACTTGTCCTTCTTTTCACCAGATCAGGAAATCCATTCGCTCGGTACTTGTCCTTCTAATTTTACATAAACTTCAATATTGCCGAGCAGCGCCGGGTAGTTTCAAAATCAGCAACTGTCAGAAAATCCGGATACTTTCAATAAAATTTCTTGTAAGGTGGTAGTTGATGCTGTAGTTGTATCTAGTATGATGATGATGTCTGGGTTTGCTGACCCCCTTGATAGCTGGAATCAGAGTGAACCATCCTATGGCCACCAAAAAATGATATGGTGCGCCAAAATATCAGATGATAGAACCAGCTCTGGCCACCAAAAATGATAAGGGTGGATTTGAGCTGAAGTGGTAACTTGCCACCCTTATCGACACCTGGTATTAAAGTGTAAGATGTAGGTGTCTTCTCTGATTTAGGATGTTGCTGTGTATGTGGTAGTGGAACAGTTCACAGGGTTATCACACAGGCAACATGACGTGTAGAGTCATAGAAAGGGTAACTTCGTTGTATAAGTTTCTTCCATTTATTGCACGCCACAAAACAGTCATGATACTTATGACATCAACATAGTTAACGAGTTCAGCAAGATGATATGGCACATTGAAAACAATTTCTGTAGTCAGCAATGACAGCTGTTGTATATATGCGTCATAAGACATCACAGTTCAATAGATTCAGAAATTCATAAATCATAGAGTTCTAGTTCGTGAAGCTGTATAAATAATAATAATTTCTATAACTTCTGCAACAGTGTCAGCTACAGATCTTCAATGTTCATAAACAATAATAAATGCTCCCATTCTGATGCTAGCAGATCAGTTGTATACAATAAGTCCGTTCACTGTCTGCACGTGAATAGCATACATGGGCTACAGGTCAGCTCGACCTTTATAATGTTCCTAAGTCTAACCATCTGACTTGGACGTGATCTCTGATATAACGAATCCTGGAACACAGACAATAGTCTTGTTGGTCTAGAGCGACCCATATATATTTAACTAGTTCAGGTATACAGATACCGGTGACTTAATCCTAGTCAAAGTACCTCTCCATTTTGCATCACACAGGCGAGCAAATAGGCGACAAAATGACGAACCTCTAGATGATAGCATAAAGTTCGATACAAGAGGAATTACCTTATTTCGGAAAATCAACCATGAACATATGCCTCCAGGCAGGCGTGAATAATACTGGGAAATAGTCTAGTTAGCTAACTAACTCACAAAGACACTGTATTTCCCTCAGAGAATCACAAGACGCAGTTGCGTCTGCTCGCTTCTTAAACCATTTCTAAACTGCCCGAACTGGGCGGAACACACAGAACGAACTCCCAGCTTTTGACATGCGCAGAACGACAATCTCTGAGTTGCCGTTCACAATAAGACGATTCTAAGAACATTCGAGATAAAAGTCTTACACAGTCGCGCCTTTTATGGTCATGAAAAGAAGCGTTAAGAAAGGTTTCAGACATCTACCATAGTTGACTGGTACTACCAAATAAGGAGATGTGGTCACGCTTCGTTCAAGAAATTATAGACCGAACGTGTCTCTATACAAGAGAAGGCAAACTCCTAAAAAATTGTAGTTTCGATAACTCGGATTATGTCCCTTTGACCATAGAAAACATAATACACACTTCAGTCAAAAAAATGATCATACATATGAAAAAATGTTTATACAAACGAAAAATAATAATGATCCGTGCGTAACAAGTCTCTTAGGTCTTATACAATTTTATGGACGATTCATTCCGAATCTGTCCTCTATCATGGCACCTCTTTCTACATTACTAAAGAAAGGGTCTCCTAATATGGTTCACTGGTCTCAGGAATGCCAATCCTCGTTGGATAAGATGAAAACTATGTTTTCAACACCACCTATTCTAGTGTTACCTACTAAAGATAAGACATTTTTTCTTCGTAGTGACGCTTCATCCACTGGGATTGGAGCGGCACTAATGCAAGAGTACTCTGGAACTCTGCATCCTGTAATGTATATCTCCAGAAAACTTAATGCTGCAGAAAGGAATTACTCGGTTTTAGACCGTGAACTGTTGGCTATGGTCTGGTCAATTCTCAAACTACAAAGATTCCTTCTAGGCGCACATTTCATAGTAGAAACCGACCAGAAAGCTCTTACGGCTATACAGAGTAAGAATTTGAAGAGCTCGAGGTCTACTCAATATGCAATTGCTCTTCAACCATTTCAGTTCTCAGTTCGAGCTATACGTGGATCAGATAATGTGATGGCAGACATTTTGTCTAGATGCCCACATGATTCCACCTAACGTTTATGTCTTGGACTTCCTAATACGTCTAAGTCTATAATAGTTTCTGTCTATATCAAAATAGATACACATTTGTAATTTGTAATATAGTGATTGTATCACTACTTAGCGCTTCATTGATGTATATTCACCGCTGTTCTTTGATGATTTTTCTTTTTTGTTAATCATGAACTTAAGATACCTAATATGAATTTATTGGATGAAATTTTTGTATGCATTGTGTCATTGCCAACATTATAGAATACGTTGGTGACACCTCCCTGGAAACATTTATACTTAGAGAAACGTTTTCTCTGAGATTATAAGATTATGAGATATATTCTCACCGGTCGCTCCATGAGTCGACTTAGCCTCACATTTGGCGTTATAATTGTTTTTGATACTTTCATCTGCGCATCATTCATGCGTTGTGAGCCTATTGTATGTTGCTCCAAGATGTATTTCAAAAAAAAAAAGTTTCATTTTTTTTCTTCCGGTAGGTGTGGTAAGAATGTTACGTGCATTTTTCATAATTGATAATGTAGTCGGTCTGTATGCTTGTTATGTTTGAAAATATTTCGTTAGAACCTAATCTAAGGGCGAATACTCTTTTTTTGCTTTGAGGGAAAGTAAATATGTAGTTACTCCTCTTTAAAAGGTGACACCAGCTGACTGGATAGGTCAGAGGGGATGCGAACTGCGCATGTCCAAACTAAGGAGGTTTTTTGAAGAAGATTTCTGGCGGGAGGCCGTGTTTTTGTTCTGGGTCTGTCAGACGGAATGTCTGATTATTTCTCTGCATTGCCTTTTGGGGATGGAAACTCTTCCACTGTATTTAGAGTCCCCTGTGTTATTTTCTGTTCGTCAGGAAGACGACAGTTGCTTCTAAGTTGTGTTAGGGAATTCGTATCAAGGTAAAATTACGAAACTTTCACACTTCCTTTGTAAGGATCATATTTTTGAGTCAACCAGTGACAAGAGCTCACAAATGGTTGGAAGGCAGAGCATTCCTCTTGTTACGCTCGTTGGAGCCATCTAAGACCGCTAGGTCTAGATCTACACACAGAGACCCATGAGTATAGCTAGTATTCTACAACCCGCATGATTGGCGGTATATTTTGAACTTAGACACTTATGTCTACAGAAGAGGAATCCACAGTGTTTACTGTTTGATAGAGGCCTAATATATATAACTATCTGGAGTGGAAGAACAGATGGGTTATTAGTTATTGCTATCATAACTTTGAAAATGAAAACTCGCCTGATGTATAAGGGAGTTGTATAAGCCTATCTTCGAAAGGACAGCCTATCTTCGATACGTCCGATTAGAGGGATGGACTATGCTAATTTCGTTGCCCGTCATGTTTGGGAGGTCGACTTAAGAAGAATGACTTTGATGAGTCAGAAAGAAACTGTTGGATGTTTATCCAGTATTTACCCGTTGTGTAATACGGGGTTTTTCTGCTAGTTGTAGACTGAGAGATATCTTGGAGGCTGCAACACTTTGATAATGATATAATTATTGGAACTTATGTACATGCCATTGTTGTGAACTGTTTTCATATCCGCCATGTTCCTGTGTCATACTTACATGGAGTTGTCTTCGTCTTGTTGCTGTGACCATAATAAATGATCAAAACGTACACAGCTGTTCACCTATATTTTGACTCCATATTTGTAACAAGTACAACATATGCCTCCATCAACTTCACATCTACATCCTTCAAGGTGATGAATGCCACACACACTCTTGTACGTTACGTGTGGTGATACCAGTCTGCACTGATACATAGACGTCCACCTTGACGAACTACCATGTCACACATTCGCGATTAGTCATATTACAGCACGATACATCACCAGCCACTACCACCATAGAAGTATATATATATCAGCCTTACTACATCAGTTGAACATATGTTTGCAACCATATTGGTAACAATTGGCCTTCAGGAAGTCTTGTCAAGTCTTTCTGTTTAGAGTCATTCGTTCTATGACTTTTCATGTTTTCACTATCTCTTTGATGTGTTTATCCATATCCAGCTTCATTCTCCATGTGTTTTTCGGTCCTCTTCTGCTAGGATTTTATTTTATTCTATTTTATTTTGTTTGTTTTATTATTATTTAAAACATTGTATTTAAGATGCATGTGAGAATAAATGGATTCAGTTTGGAAGACGAGAGAAAGGAAGGACAGAATGTTGGACGGGCCTGCGTGCCCAATTCTAAACCCTTGGAAAATAAAGTTCGTTCGTTCGTTCTCTTACTCTAAGGATTCCGGAACATTAGACTGCCGTGTAATATTATCAACAGGTTTCCTCATTGTATGCCTTAATCAACTCTTTCCATTAGTTCCGCACTAGTGAACCACTTCACCCTTCTATTCTACGCAAGCATCCCGGTATGAAAGTCCCTGCAACTTCTTGGCTGTCGTTTTCAAATGACCCAGTATGTTACCAGAAGAAGAACAATGAATAGTAACACTGTAAGCTAACAGGCAGTGTCAAAGCAGACGACAAGGAGGATTAGACATGGGGCCAGCCACCAGATCCTGAAGAAACCTTAAGCCAAATAAATATCAACAAATGTGAATGTTCACCGGGCTTCTGTATTTTGCTAGAGACCTTCTGAAACTTAACGGCTATCATCTAAGGACATTGGAAAGTAACACATTCTAAGATAAGGAAGTACTGGAAGTCATTAACTGTTACCAGTATATCTTCAATCACGGGCATGGTTACGAAAAATTCTTAGTGATCTTATTGAGGGCCTATAGTCGCAATAAAGCCTTAAGAGTACCGTACTTCTGGATAACAGCTACTGCTGTTGACGCCCAATTCGAACAGAAACTTTCAGTGACGCGTCATCTTTCAACATACTTTTATTAGAAATCTCAATAATCTTCATATTATTAAGCCGATCTTTGTGAGGTCTAATGTTCAAGGACCAATTTACTTTAACTGCTTTAGCGTGCATTTGCACTGAAGAAGTTCTGCCTAATTAGGCATCTGACAATACAAACATACCATGCTTGTGTATTGAAAATTTTTGAAGTATCGATTTGTCCTGTGGTTCTACCTTCAATTGCTCCATTAGCTGTTTCTTCCGCTCATTATCTTTGTATGCTTGCTTCTATAAGGCGGTTTCACAAAAGTTTGCTCAACCTAATCACGTAAAGTATTTCTATGACTCAGTTCTTTGCGAATAACGACATTCTTATACCGTGTTTGCTCTATCCACTCTCATACTGAGTTGTTCCACATCTGCGATCTCCTAACAGCACTACCATTATTATAATATAAAAAAAACGAATTCATACAACTACTGCTATTTAAATCCTTAAAAGTTGTGGGTTATGCGGCTTATACTTGCTAATAGGAAAGTTATATTCTATTAGTATTTGAGTTTATAAATTAACTGTGTCAGTAACAGGTCTTATATTTACTGGTTGCGTATAGTGTGGAAAAATAACCACGGTCAATGAAGCACCTGTTGTGGAAAATCTCTGCTACTCACATTCATTGAATTGTTTTCCCCACTCAGTTGTCTTGAGACTTGATAAGTTTTTTTGTTTGTTTGCTGTAGTGTGCTGTATCTAAAACCACTTTTCACACAGCATCATATGCATCATTCATATTCCACTTACATTATGTAGCTACTATAAAAATATCCAATTCTCAGTTAGTGTAATCACTTCTATTTTGTGTTGCATGTTCACTGATAAAATAACGCACCACAATTTTCTGAAACCACAGCTACTTCTTCGTGCGTTTTAATTATCATGTCTGACAAAACCAAGTGCAAAAATTAATGCCCACTTTGAAATCAGTTAACACTCTGGATCTCACGCTGCGCAGTATTGTTAATGTGGCAAAGCACTTTATGTAATAGACTAACATTTACTGTTCTTTATTTTAACTTGTTATTTCATGTATATTACAGTAATTGGAAAAAAAGAGTGAAGAAGTAACAATTTAAAAATAGGACAAGACTTTTCAATCCCCCTGTACAGTAATTTATCGATGTCTGACTTTCACCTTCATGTTTGTTTCACCTTCATGTTTGTTTCACCTTCATGTTTGTTTCACCTTCATGTTTGTTTCCATGGTATGGCAGCTTATGTCTCCATTTCATTTACTTTTCTCTTATCTTTCTTGTATTTTCCATCCTGTCCATTATGTCATCCTATTTATGATCTTAATTAGTTGGTGTTGAACAGAAAGTGTTATAAAATGTAATCAGAGTTGCTCGTACTCCCTATTCTTCATGGTTTGAAGCATATATGGTGTTCCTTATATGACTGTCACGGGATTTCATCCCCTTTCTCTGCAGTGATGGTCCTACAGTGGCCAAAATTCAGAGTATCTACTGAGGGTCTTCAAAGGTATCTTCGTTTCACTCAAGATTACTCTCAACAGAGATTTGGATTGAAGAATGATGCTTGAATTCTAGGGAGCTGTCGTGAAACATTCTAAATCCACATATCTAAATTAAAAAGTAAATGTAAAGCCTAACGAATTAATTCAATAAAAGGAAAGAAGAATGGTAAAACACCAGTGCTGTCACAATGGCGTACAAAAAATCCCCTTTTTCTACTTCGTCTGCATAATTGTAACGCTTTCACGTTTGATAGTAAAGCCTACAGCAGCATACACGCGTTTCTAAAACTAAAACTGGTACTGTGTTTCTTAGAAAACCTTGAGATACGCACACTGCTTAATGACCTAGATAAAATACTAGCATTAATTTCATTTTATACACTGCGTAATGAAAAGACAGACGAACTTAGAAGAGAGAGATAGAGAGAGAGACGGAGGAACGCATGCAATACTACCACAGTTTCGCGATTAATATTAATGCCACCCCACGCGTAAGGCATGAAACACTAACTTTTTTTCAAATAAACAGTGACAAAAAACACTACCAATACACGGTTAGGTTTTAAAAAACATGTTTAATGCTTATTAGGAAACATGACATTCTACTGTTTTACGTCTGAAATCCTGACAGTACAGAAGACACCCCATAGTTTGGAAGTGAGGAGGTGGTAACAGCACGACTATCCTAGAAGAAAATACAAATTTTGAACGCAGCCACTTAGCTCCATTAAAACTTATATATTTGGGTGCCTTAGGACATAGAATATGTTAGGTGTTAAGCAAATAGTCTAGGAATTAACAAATTGTAGCCAAAATAAAATAGTGAGGTTGTATGACAGCACCAGACCATATTTGCTCAGTGGCATGTTTTAAAACCACTATTTTACGGGAAATAGGCCAACAAATTAAATCCGATTTGATTGGCTAGAAGAATATGTAAGCCTAAACATGATTAGTCGATTGCAAATACTATTTTTGGTTGATACGGGAAACGGTAGGAAGGGTACTTTTTTTCAAATACTTTTGTAAACATGGTCTTATTGGCTAGACCATTTCATATAGTCAATTAGGAGCGTCTGTTCAGTGCCACATTTTGAAAATAAACTTACTGAGAAGCAAGTGCGTTGAGATCCAGCTCATATTTTTCTAATGAAAGCCTGGGACAGAGGCAGATCGGAATTGTGCCATAATTCATCGCCAGTCAACGTATTTGTTTAATATTTCATGAATTGTGGTAAGCTTGACATATTTGATATCTTTTAGATGAAAAATTGAATGTGAATTGATAAATTATGTCTGTCTGTGTGTAGTTCAGTAGCAACCATGAGGAAAAGCCTAGATATTGCTCCACCAGGAACAAAACTTGTCGGAGAGGAGTATAACTGCATAGGCCTATATGGGATTGCCAAATAGTACTATGACACCTATCTTATTGAATATAAGGAAATAATGCTGAAATTGCAGAGGCGTTGTAACCATTAGGGAGAGGAATACTGGTGAATGTGTTACATGAGAAGCTAACAGTTGGCCTACCGCGCTGAACTCGGTGTTTGTTATGTATTGTGCTTCAGTGTGGAAATAGATTATAAATTAGTTCTGAAGTAGGAGGTACAACCTTCTTGTTTCAGGGACCGAGGTCCTAACGTATTGAAGCAGCACCTGGTCTCAGTTTTGCTCCTTGGTCCAGATATCAACCAGGGTTGTTTCTCAAAGAAACGGTGAAGCAAGCGAGCAGTGGAGACTGTTTCCTGCCGCCCACACAGAAGTTAAGATTCCGTGGCCAGAGCAGCTCAATCTTGTGTATAAACCCCCTCTAAAAGTGACTTTACCTTAATTCAAGAGGGACATTTATTTGTTTCAAATCAAAAGACACTGTGAACCTTACCAATATTATTTCCACCAGAAACAAACACTTGAAGTCATGATGACAAACAACAACTTAGCTTGACAAGCCAGTATTACCTCATAGTACTACAGCACAACTTACAAACATAGTGCAATAATAATATATGTCAATACAAAGATCCTATCTATAAATTGTGTACATACAACTTATGATTACATTTGATTGTGATTCCTGAGTCACTTTGTAGTTGAATCAGGATATCTATTATTGACAGGAATTAATACATATTTTTAAAAGTTACACGTGAGTTATTAAGATAGTCTTATAGAGTGTTCTATGTGTGTGATTGTCACAGTGTTGTAAAGTATTGTGAATTAAATTAAATTGTTTATCTGTTGGTTGGTTGTTGTGAACATACACTTCATCATTATCATAACCCTAGACATTCAACGTAGTCATCACAATATTCCAGAATAAGCCTGACTGAGGTATAAATGTGGTAGCAAGTAAGGTTATCTGTAACACACCACACTTATTAGATACAGATACCTTCACAGCTGATCTCAGTCAGCACACTAAGTCCCCTATAAATATTTATAACATCCCACTTTACCACATATATTGGGGTCCTGTCCGGGATTTTGAATCTTTCCCTATTATATATATTGGGGGTAATTCACTTCGGGAAATTATAAAAATTAAAAAGGTATTCTTGGGTGGAAAAATAAGGTTGAGCTCTCAGTGCCTGTGGTTGTCCTTAGATAATTATTTATAGATTGACTTGTTTAAGTTAAATATTGTATACATTTGCCTGTTAGAAAATGGCGGACCTAGCAAAATTTCGATCTGCTGCTGTGCAGGCTGCTAAAGAGTTAGGAATGGACGGGCAAGTTATGATTGCTTATGTCACTACTGAATGTGACAAATTTATTGAACGTGAAGAAAAAAGATTAGAAAAAGAGGCTGAAAGAAAGTTAGAGGCGGAAAAGGAAATTAAGAGGTTGCAGATTGAGGCTGAGGCTAAGGCATTGGAGGCAGATAGGGAGATTAAAAGGCTCCAGTATGAAGAAAAGAGATTAGCTGCAGAAAGGGAAGCCGAAGAAAGAAGGCAAGCTACAGAAAGAGAAGAAAAGAGATTAGCTGCAGAAAGGGAAGCCGAAGAAAGGAGACAAGCTACAGAAAGAGAAGAAAGGAGACAAGCTACAGAAAGAGAAGAAAGGAGACAGGCTGCAGAAAGGGAAGCAGAAAAGGAGGAGAAGAGATTACAAAGGGAGCACGAGTTACGACTAAGGGAGTTGGAATTTCAAGGCCATGCTCCTGAAAATGGTGCCAGTCCCTTTACCTCTGATGCCCCTGCTAGTCAGGGAGCCTCAACCTCAGCTATGAACTTTCATTTAGATCATTTTGTTGAGAAAGAAGATGATATCGAGAGCTATCTAAATAGATATGAACTATTAGCTACCACGTATGGGTTAGAGAGAGAAAGGTGGAGCTTAAAGTTATCTCAAGGGCTTCGTGGTGCAGCTTATGAAGTTTTCGCCAAAATGAGCAGAGATGATCAAGAAAATTATGACATGCTAAAGCAGGCTCTTTTGTTAAGATATGAAAAGAATGGTAAATTTTATAGAAAAAAATTTAGGAATGCTAAACTACTGTCAGGTGAAACCTATCACCAGTTCTCTGCACGGTTAGAGACATACTTGGAGAAATGGACTTCTCTGGGGAAAACCCAAGATCTTAAGGAAATGATCCTTATAGAACAACTAAGAGAGTCCATGGCTCCAGACCTGAGAAAGTTTCTCATGGAACAAGGTGCAGAGAGACTGGGTGAGTTACTGAATGTCGCTGAAAGGTATCAAGCAGCTCAGGCAGAGGTATCAGGTAATAAAAAGAAACAGGTAGATAATTTTAAGGCACCACAGAACTTTAATAAATTTGATCCTAGAGATCAGAACAAAGGTAAGCACCAGTTTGATAGGCCACGGTATGACAATAAAAATAAAACCCCACAATTCGATGAAAGGAAATATGATGAAAGAAAATCTTTCAACCAAAAAAGGAGGTGGTGTAAGAATTGTCGGATGGACAATCATGATACTGACCGTTGCAGAAGGAATCCTATAGTAATGGCCACCCTTCAGGTCAGGTCGACCTCAAGAAAGGAGGAGGATATTATGATAAATACCACTCCAGAAGAGTTGAGGAAGGCACAGGCTGGGGATAAGACCCTCAAGCCTTGTTTTAAGAAGTTGTCCAATTGTCACACACCTCCAGGAAAAGGAGACTTCTATATGAAGAACAAACTAATATACCGGAAGACTGCAAGTAGATCCAAAGGTCAGGGACAGCTGGTACTTCCTAAAAGGTATAGGACAGACTTAATAAGGAGCTTACATGTGAAACAAGATGGGGACCATGAGAAAATAGGTACCATCATTCAAAAGGTGGCTCAAAATTATTATTGGCCCAAGGCAAGGTGGGACATTGAAAATTTTGTAGAGAGGTGTAGCATAGCACATGAGGGAACACCCACAAGTGGGAACAGTGTTCAGGACCTCCACACGCCACGGGGCAAACGTAGGCCTGACACTGGAAAGAATAATAAAGTGGACCAAGTGGATTGGGAAGCCCCTTTTCACGGACAATCTTCAATTGACTGTTTTACAATGGCCACAATGCAGATAGTGCAAAAAGATGTCTTACTCCAGAATAAGCCGAAAATCCCTCAATCGGACTTATGCAAACTGGAGGAAGAAGATGTAGAGAGGAAATCTCTCATCAAGAATACTAAGTGGGGAGAGAGCCCCAAGAAAAAAATTGGTAGCGGTCGTTTTGTGAATGATGATTCTGGAAAGAAAAATCATCACTACAGAGCTTCGAGTACAAAGGACCTGACATGTGCCAGGAGAAATAAGTTTGTGAATTTAAAAGTCCATATGTAACTCTGTTAAGAACGTGGACTGATGAAAAGGCAGAGGAAAATATTACATCCTCATACCAATATGTGAATGAGCTGACCACTCGTTTAAAAACTGGCTGGAAACTTGCCAATGAAAATTTGAGACAAGCCAGGAAAAAACATGCTGCCTACTACAACAGGAAAGCTAAAGACAGAGATTTGGCTGTGGGAGAGAAGGTACTGCTTCTTCTACCCGGTAGTCAGAATAAGTTACAAATTGGATGGCAAGGTCCATATACAGTTCTAGAGAAGGTGTCTAGAACCAATTATAAGATAGATAAGAAGGGGAAAGAAAAAATCTATCATGTGAATCTCCTGAAGAAATATTTGGAAAGAGAAAATCAGGAAGAGACACACTTGTTGACCTTGTCCATTGCAATGGAGATGAAAAAGGAACCACTTTCATCATTTGAATATCCATTACACCCCTGTGAGACAGCGGCACAGGTGAAAATCAGTACACACTTAACGAAAGATCAGAAGAAGAGAGTGCAACAGGTTTTAGATGATCATACAGAGGTGTTAACGGACCGACCGGGGCATACAAACTTATTGGAATATGATATGAAACTGATAAACCCCACACCTGTCTGTATGAAACCCTATTCGATTCCTTTTGCTAAGGAGAAAGCTTTGAAGGAAGAGATAGACTATTTGTTGAAGGAAGGAATAATTTCACACAGTGAATCTTCGTATAGTTCCAGTGTGGTACTCTTAAGGAAACCCTCTGGAGAACATAGACTCTGTATAGATTACAGGAGACTGAATGCTATCACAGAAGGACAGGTGGATCCATTGCCGGATACAAATCAGTTGTTTGCCAGGCTAAATAAAGCTAAATATTTCTCAAAAGTGGATCTGAGTAAGGGATACTATCAGATTCCAGTAAAGCCTGAGGTTAGACCATACCTAGCTTTTAGTACCTCAGAGGGACACTATGAGTTTAACAGATTGCCATTTGGATTGAAGAATGCGCCTAGTGTCTTCTCTAGAATGATGAGAAAATTGTTGGATCCTCTGAATAATCCATGCATCACAAATTTCATGGATGATATCCTTATAGCAACCGAAACATTTGAGGAACACATTGATTCTCTGAACATGCTGTTTAATCGACTTAGAGAAGCGAATTTAACAGCCCGACCAACCAAATGTTGCGTTGGATGTAAAGAATTAGAATTCTTGGGACACACAGTCCATCAGGGAAACCTGACCCCTGACCCCAGGAATTTAGAGAAACTAAAGAAAGCCCCGAGGCCACAAACCAAGAAAGACGTGAGATCCTTTGTCTCATTATGTGGTTTCTACCAAAAGTATATCAAAAACTTTAATTCCATATGTGCACCGTTAACTGATTTGACACGCAAAGGAAATCCAGATCGAATTACATGGACAGCACAGTGTGAATTGGCATACCAGGAATTGAAGGAAAAGCTCACAAGCAAACCTATTTTGAAACTACCTGACTTAAGTCAAGAATTCATTGTGAGAACGGATGCAAGTAATATCGGGTTAGGTGCGACCCTGTTACAGAAATCAGATGCACTGAATGGGGAATTAACCCCAGTGGCATATGCTAGTAGGAAGTTGAATAAAGCTGAAACCAATTACTCAACTAGCGAAAAAGAATGTCTTGCAGTAATATGGGCGATAAAGAAATTCAATATTTATCTGTATGGGAAGGCATTCAAGTTGCAAACGGATCACAAACCCTTGTCGTTTCTAGCGCAGGCTAGGCATGAAAATTCGAGGTTACTCAGATGGTCCTTACTTTTGCAGCCATTCGAGTTCAGCATAGAGTATATTTCTGGAAAAACCAACCTGGGAGCGGATTTTCTAAGCCGCCATCCGTGTGATGAAAATCACCGTAAGCCCCAGGAATAATAATAAATTTCTCTATGTGTATATAGAATTATAGACTGACATATAACGTCTGTTTTAAATGGGGAGAATTTGTCGTGAAATATTCTAAATCCACATATCTAAATTAAAAAGTAAATGTAAAGCCTAACGAATTAATTCAATAAAAGGAAAGAAGAATGGTAAAAGACCAGTGCTGTCACAATGGCGTACAAAAATCCCCTTTTTCTACTTCGTCTGCATAATTGTAACGCTTTCACGTTTGATAGTAAAGCCTACAGCAGCATACACGCGTTTCTAAAACTAAAACTGGTACTGTGTTTCTTAGAAAACCTTGAGATACGCACACTGCTTAATGACCTAGATAAAATACTAGCATTAATTTCATTTTATACACTGCGTAATGAAAAGACAGACGAACTTAGAAGAGAGAGATAGAGAGAGAGAGACGGAGGAACGCATGCAATACTACCACAGTCTCGCGATTAATATTAATGCCACCCCACGCGTAAGGCATGAAGCACTAACTTTTTTTCAAATAAACAGTGACAAAAAACACTACCAATACACGGTTAGGTTTTAAAAAACATGTTTAATGCTTATTAGGAAACATGACATTCTACTGTTTTACGTCTGAAATCCTGACAGTACAGAAGACACCCCATAGTTTGGAAGTGAGGAGGTGGTAACAGCACGACTATCCTAGAAGAAAATACATATTTTGAACGCAGCCACTTAGCTCCATTAAAAATTATGTATTTGGATGCCTTAGGACTTGCTGACATAGAATATGTTAGGTGTTAAGCAAATAGTCTAGGAATTAACAAATTATAGCCAAAATAAAATAGTGAGGTTGTCTGACAGCACCAGAACATATTTGCTCAGTGGCATGTTTTAAAACCACTATTTTACGGGAAATAGGCCAACAAATTAAATCCGATTTGATTGGCTAGAAGAATATGTAAGCCTAAACATGATTAGTCGATTGCAAATACTATTTTTGGTTGTTACGGGAAACGGTAGGAAGGGTACTTTTTTTTCAAATACTTTTGTAAACATGGTCTTATTGGCTAGACCATTTCATATTGTCAATTAGGAGCGTCTGTTCAGTGCCACATTTTGAAAATAAACTTACTGAGAAGCAAGTGCGTTGAGATCCAGCTCATATTTTTCTAATGAAAGCATGGGACAGAGGCAGATCGGAATTGTGCCATAATTCATCGCCAGTCAACGTATTTGTTTAATATTTCATGAATTGTGGTAAGCTTGACATATTTGATATCTTTTAGATGAAAAATTGAATGTGAATTGATAAATTATGTCTGTCTGTGTGTAGTTCAGTAGCAAACATGAGGAAAAGCCTAGATATTGCTCCACCAGGAACAAAACTTGTCGGAGAGGAGTATAACTGCATAGGCCTATATGGGATTGCCAAATAGTACTATGACACCTATCTTATTGAATATAAGGAAATAATGCTGAAATTGCAGAGGCGTTGTAACCATTAGGGAGAGGAATACTGGTGAATGTGTTACATGAGAAGCTAACAGTTGGACTACCGCGCTGAACTCGGTGTTTGTTATGTATTGTGCTTCAGTGTGGAAATAGATTATAAATTAGTTCTGAAGTAGGAGGTACAACATTCTTGTTTCAGGGACCGAGGTCCTAACGTATTGAAGCAGCACCTGGTCTGAGTTCGTGATACATGGGTTATTCAGGGGATCCAACAATTTGCGCATCATCCTTGAAAATACACTCGGAGCATTTTTCAATCCGAATGGTAGCATGTTAAATTCATAATGTCCTTCCGAAGTGCTAAAAGCTAAATAAGGTCTCACTTCAGGCTTCACTGGAATCAGGTAATAGCCTTTACTAAGATCCACCTTTGAAAAGTATTTTGCCTTGTTTAATCTAGCAAATAACTGTTTTGTGTCTGGTAATGGATCCACTTGTCCTTCTGTGACAGCATTCAGTTTTCTGTAATCTATGCACAGTCTGTGTTCCCCAGACGGTTTCCTCAACAGAACTACACTGGAGCTAAAAGATGATTCACTGTGTGAAATAATCCCCTCCTTCAACAAATAAT
The DNA here is from genome assembly GCA_024509875.1 of Oreohelix idahoensis. Taxonomy (NCBI): domain Eukaryota; kingdom Metazoa; phylum Mollusca; class Gastropoda; order Stylommatophora; family Oreohelicidae; genus Oreohelix; species Oreohelix idahoensis. Next base: position 220,438 of record JAMPIV010019700.1, read on the forward strand.
CTATTTCTTCCTTCAATGCCTTCTCCTTCGCGAACGGAATAGAATAGTCTCTCATACAGATTGGGTTTGAGTCTACCAGTTTCATGTCATACTGTAGCAGATTTGTATGTCCTGGTTTATCTGTTAATACATCTGTATGTTCCTCCAGAACCTGTTGAACTCTCTCCTTCTGATTTTTAGTCAGGTGCTTACTGACTTTTACCTGTGCGGCTGTTTCACAAGGATGTAATGGGTATTCATGTGAGGTGAGTGGTTCCTTTTGCATTTGAGTTGCGATAGCCAAGGTCAGTAAGGGGGTGCTTTCCTGGAGTGGTCTGTCCAGATATTTCTTTAAAAGGTTTACATGATAAACTTTCTCCTTCCCCTTTTTGTCAATTTTATAGTTTGTTCTAGACACCTTCTCTAGAACCGTATATGGACCTTGCCATCCAATTTGTAATTTATTCTGGCTGCCGGGTAGTAGAAGAAGCACCTTCTCTCCCACAGCTAGTTCTCTGTCCTTTGCCTTCCTATTAAAATATGCTGCATGTTTCTTCCTGGCTTGTCTCAAATTATCATTTGCCAGTTTCCATCCAGCTTTCAGACGAGTGGTCAGTTCGTTCAGATATTGATACGATGAGGTAACAGTCTCTTCTGCCTTCTCATCTGTCCAGGTCCTTAATAAGGCTTCCAATGGACCTTTTATTGGCCTTCCAAATAGCAGAGTTGCGGGAGCCATCCCGGTTGAACTATGTGGTACCTCCAGATACGCAAACAACGCGGCGGGCAGGAATTGATCCCACAGATCCGGTTTTTCGTGTGCCAGCTTCCTCAGGATAGAAATGAGAGTCCCATTGAACCTCTCTACCTGACCGTTCCCTGGTGGATGGTACGGACTACAATGAAAGTGTCTGGCTTGAAATAGCTTAAACACTTCTTCCGTTAGTTTCCCCTTGAACTGTGAGCCATTATCAGTCAAGATTTGATACGGGAATCCTAATCTTGTGAATATTGTAAGTAGTGCCTCTGCTAAAAGTTTTGAATCAATTGATGGCAGGGCTACCGCCTCTCCCCACATAGAACAAGTGTCCACCAGAGTAAGGATGTAACAGTTCCTCCTCTTGGTCCGAGTGAGAGGTCCCACAATATCCACTGCAACCCTCTCAAAAGGTGTTCCCACTATGGGCATTTCCCCTAGAGTTGCAGGAGCAGTCCAATGCTTTGGAGCTACCCTTTGACATTCTGGACAGGATTTGACATATTTGTCTTTCTTACACCATTTGCACCATCTTTTTCCTTGGTTAAACGGTTTTCTTTCATTATATTTTTGGTCATTGAACTGTGAGTTTCTGTCACGATAGTCATTTCTTGGCCATTCAATGTTTGTCCTGCCTTTATTACCCTGTTCTCTGTTATCAAACTAACTAAATGGCTGTGGAGCTTTAACATTTTCTATGTGCTTCTTTTTAGTGCCACTTACCTCTGCCTGGGCTGCCTGATACCTCTCAGCGACATTTAAAACCTCTCCCAACCTCTCTGCACCTTGTTCCATGAGAAATTTTCTCAAGTCTGGAGCCATGGACTCTCTTAATTGCTCTATCATGATCATCTCTTTCAGATCTTGGGTCTTCCCCAGAGCAGTCCATTTCTCCAAATAGGTTTCCAGTCTGGCAGAGAATTGGTGGTATGTCTCCCCAGACAACAGTTTGGCATTTCTAAATTTCTTACGGTAAAATTCACCATTTTTTTCGTATCTTAATAACAAAGCCTGCTTTAGCATGTCATAATTGTCTTGGTCTTCTCTATTCATTTTAGCGAAGACTTCATAAAAAGTACCTCTCAGTCCCTGTGATAACTTTAAACTCCACCTCTCTCTCTCTAACCCATATGTAGTAGCTAATAATTCAAATCGACTGAGGTACCCCTCGATGTCATCGTCTTTCTCAACAAAATGGTCTAAATGAAACCCCATAGCTGAGTTTGAGGCTCCCTGACTGGCTGCAGCATCTGAGGCAAAAGGGCTGGCACCCATTTCAGGAGCATGGCCTTGTAATTCCAGCTCCCTTAGTCGTAATTCGTGCTCCCTTTGTAACCTTCTATCTTCTGCTTCCCTTTCGGCAGTCAATCTTTTATCTTCTGCCTCCCTTTGCTGTCGTTTTTCTTCTGCCTCCAATGCTTTTGCCTCCTTGTCAGCCTCAATCTGCAGCCTCTTAAGTTTTCTATCAGCCTTAATTTGTAACCTCTTCTCTTCAGCTAACCTCCTATCTTCCCTTTCAATATACTTGTCACATTCAGCAGTTACATACTGAATTAAAACCTGACCATCCATTCCCATTTCCTTCGCCGTTAGCACAGCAGCCGATCTAAATTTTGCCAGGTCAGCCATCATACAAGATAACAATGACCAAGATAAATCTAACTACTTAATGCTTAAGGTAATTCTATTTAATTAATTAATTAACTAACTACCACTGGCTGTGAAGATTCACCAACTTTTATTTTCCCCTTTTATTTTAAGGGACACTTTAAAAATTTTTACAATTTGTCTCCACTGGTTTAATTCCCCCACCAGGAGATTCCAATATTTATGATAAACTAATTATCCCTGGACAAGACCCCAATATTTGTAGTGGTTTTTGATGGTACTGTATGGTTGTTGTATTACCTAGTGTAATGTATGAGGTCAGCTGTGAAGGCTCCTGAGATAAATGTAGATGAGAATTACAGAAGGCCCTTCTTACTACCACTTACGACCTCAAACATATCTTTTTTTACTATTATGAATGTAGCTACGTTAAAAAGTCTAGGGTACTGAAATGTAATGTGTTGTAGTAGAATATACAAACACACACAGATAATTAATAAATGTAATAATATTAATAAAATTCTATAACACACTGAACTAACTCAGGCTATTTTAGTTTAAATATTAAAATTTTCTTTAAATTTATTTGTCTGAACCAATGTTTTAGTTGGTCAGAACATATGAAATGTTATGGAGTTATAAATGGAATGCATAAATATATGGCATAATAAAATGGAAGGTGTATACATAAGTATTTTATCAGACTGGTTAATATTAATTATATTTCTAATGTCTCTGGGAAACTATTACTGGATATGCTGTTGGGGTGGTGTCATCACACCCACTCTGTGACTAGAACAAGCTTTGTCCATTGTCTTATGAACTTTAATAAATGTATCTTTCCCAAAATTCAATATATTTATGAGGGGAAATATTTATAAATTCTTTAGGAGTATGGTGAATCCTCAGCAGGCCACTAAATCACTCATCTTGTCTGCGAAGATCTAATGCTGGATTCCGGTGGCCCACTCCTCTCGGTAGCTAGAATACAATGGTAGACTGCACCGACACACTGTTTGGCTGCACACACATCTGCTTGTGCAATCTTGATTACTTATGTGGCACTACCCTAGTGCCACAACAGAAACTCACAATTCTGAAACAAAATTTGTGCGCTGTGTCAGTAATCTATTTACTGCACCACTCTTACACACAGCACAACACATCAACACTACACAGAATGGGTCAGATCTCTCTGACCACACAGCACATCTTACCCAGTTGTTTTCATATAGTATCAGTTCCCCAAGACTGCATTGCATCTGAGATGTGTTCAATAGTTTCCTTTTATTCAATAAGATAGGTGATATGTTCCCACTGATCTCAACAATAGATCCGCCTTCCATAGTCTTAGTTAGGCATCCATATATTTTGTTTGTCTCTAGACCCTGAACTTGGGCTGGGGACCTAGAGCGAACACTTACTTGTCGTAATCATTTTATATGATATGGCAGTATCAATCACTCGAGATATTAAAATGTACAAAATAAATACTTTCATTCTTACCAGAATTCAGAATTGAGAAAACAGTTAATTGCTAGCAAAACTCAGCTGAGCTGCTGGCTATATGATGGCGTCCCTCTAAATGTATGTACTATCTTCTAGGAACAACACCACAGGCAATAACCGACTGTGTCCCTGGACAGTATTGTATCAAATGGCAAAAATGCGCATCTCTGTCCCGCTAATATGATTACATTTACCCAATCACCGACTTCCCCCCTAACTTTTCAAATCTACAACCACAAGTCAAATTTCAGTCAGATCTCAGTCAAGTGTGCATTATTGTCTGTTGGTCCGTCTGTCTCTACTTGTTTTTTCATAAAAACACACTTGGTTCTACAAGCAATACCCTACACAAATCTGCCTCCTAAGTTATTTTTAGCCACAATTCTCCACCTTTCCCCTCTTTTACATTACAGCTTGATTTTTCCATTTGCGTGTCTCAAGGACGAAAATTTGAAACTTTAGTGGAAGTATGGACAGTACCAGTCGCTAGTCTGATATGAACAACACACTCTTTTGTCAATATCTTCCTTGTTATCTATTCGTCTGTATAATTTAAAGTATATTAGTTCTCTGCTCAAGATGGGCTATCAAACTAGCTAGGTTTTATATTCGTAACTCTATTATTAAGAAAAAACAAATTTTTCTCATGTTTAGTTTTTTGAAATTTGTTCGAGAACCTTCTCTACGGCGTTTGCCGCTGAATTCAAATGAAGGGACCAAGTATCGAAAAACGTCCAAGAAATGACTGTTGCGAATAAGAGCTAAGGTCTTTTCTGTCAATTTCCTTACATTGTTGCAACTAGTGACGTGAATGTTTTTTCTTTTACTACCAATTGCGTCTTTTTAGCCTTGCTAGAATCAAACACGTGTTCAGTCATATTTTTCCTTTTTAGATCTCCGTTTCCCTCCCGTCTACAAAGGGTAAACCGTTTCGACTGCACGTCTAACAAGTTAGTTTGACTGGCTGTAGGAAGTGCGGGCATGGGCGAGCATGTCTCCTAGTATCTTACGCATTATTTTTATCCCTACATTTTATCCTTATATTTAGAGATATTTTAACGTTGTATCACGGTAAATTCGTCACAGTAGCAAGTAAGGTTATCTGTAATACACCACACTTATTAGATACAGATACCTTCACAGCTGATCTCAGTCAGTACACTAAGTCCCCTATAAATATTTATAACATCCCACTTTACCACAGGAGCCTCATAAGAATTTAAGAAATCAAGTACTACAACTGATATTGCCCACGCCATAATAAACTTTTTATCTTCCCAGACCTTCTATGAGGAGAAATAATTTTGCTCATTTTGATGAGGCCCCAACTTATTTAATTCAGTAAAATATTATTTCAATAGCTCTGTATATAAATATTTAAAATGACTGAGACATACGGGTGCAGTTCACCCAAAAATGATTAAATGAACTATAAATTTGTATACATATTGTGGTGAAATTACAGTGATGCAACGTTAAAATTCCTCCAATTATAAAGATAATAAGTAAAATAACATATAGGGATAAAATTATACGTAAGGTACGAGGATACATTCTCGCCCACGCCAGCGTTTTCTAGCGCCATTGATAACCAACTAGTAAGAACATGCAGACTAAACGGTTTACCCTTTTAGACGGGAGGGAAACGGAGATAAAAGAAAAAAAATATGACGGTCGGAACACGTGTCTGAATCTAATGCTAAAAAGACGCAATTTGTAGTTTTAAAGAAAAAAATTACGCCACTAGCTGACACAATGTAAGGAATTGGTAGAAAAACGACCTTAGCTCTTGTTAGAAACAGTCGTATCTTGGACGTTTTACGGTAATTGGTTGTTTTGTTTGAATATAGCGGCAAACGCCGTGGACGAAGGTTCAAAAACAAATTTCAAAAAAACTAACCTTGAGAAAAGTAGGTTTTTCTTTAATAATAAAGTTAGGAAAATAAAAACTAGCTAGTTTGATAGCCCATCTTAATCTGACAAATAATATACTTTTAATTACACAGACGGACAGATAACACGGAAGATATTGACGAAAGACTGTATTGTTCAATACAGACTAGCAAACAGTTTTTTGTGCATATTTTCACTAAAGTTACATTTTGGCGTCCTTGAGCCTAAAAATGCAAAAATCAAACTGCAGTGGACTAGGGGCAAAGTAGGAGGATAGTAGCTAAAAATAACTTAACATAGAAATCGTATAAATAAGTGGGGCAGGTTTGTGTAGTTTTTTCTTGTAATTAGTCCAAAAAACAAGTGTAATTTTGGGAAAAACCAAGTTGAGACACCGACAGAAAAATACTACACACTAGACTGAGATTGGACTGAAACATTTTGAATTGTGAGTTTCTGGTCTGGCACTACGCTAGTGCCAGATGCTTTTGTAGAAGTACAAGAGTGGATGCAGAAGCAGCCTAACATTTACTCCAGCTGATGTGAGGAGTGGGCTACTAGAATTCTGTACTGCATCGTCACAGGCCAGTTAAGTGAATACCTGGCCTGCTGTAGATTCATCACACTGGTTCCACAAATAAATAAATAAACCAAAATCGTGTTGATAAAAACTGTACTGCAGGTCTATATTTCCAAGACATGAACATTGTAAAAACGAGATTGGGCATGATGACACCACCCCAACTAAACATCCAGTGCTAGTTCTTCCAAAGACATTGTAGTCAATATTAATACCAACCAATGTAACAAAATATTTATGTATAAAATTTTCATTTGATTGTTCAATATATATATATGCACCTTTATTGATAAATACATATTATTTCATACGTCCTGACCAGAAGAAACATTTGGTTCAGGACTAATACATTTAACAGATTGTCAAATTTGAATTCTAAAGACAGTGTTATTTGATTTTATCATAGAGATTATTATTCTTAGCGTTAGACTTAGAATTTACATGTGTGTGTCTGCATATTTAATTACCTACACATCACAATTCAGTACCCTAGACATTTAACGTAGCTAACATACATAATAGCAGAATAGGTCTGTTTGAGGTCATAAGTGGTAGCAGAAAGGCCTTCTGTAACTCACATAAACTGTTATCACCAGGAACCTCCACAGCTGACCTCATCCAGGACACTAGGTAACATAACAACCACACAATAACATCTAAAAACCACTACAGATATTGGGGGCTCGTCCGGGATTTGAACCCTCTCCCACCACAAATATTGGGTAGCTCTTGTCCCGGGATTAGGTTTATCAAAGATATTAGGGTCTCCTGGTCTGGGAAGTAAACTAGTGGTGACAGAGTAGTATAAATTTAAAAGTGTCCCTTAATTTAAAAGTGGAAAATAAAAGTTGATGAATCTTCACAGCCAGTGGTAATTAATTAATTAATTAATATATTATCTTAGTAATTACATACTTGGAATTTACCTTAGTCATTGTTGAATTGTATGATCTAGTATGGAAGATCTAGCAAAATTTAGATCGGCTGCTGTGCTGACGGCGAAGGAGATGAACATGGAGGGTCAGGTTTTAATTAAGTATGTAACTTTAGAATGTGACAAGTATATTGAAAGGGAAGAAAGGAGGTTAGCTCAAGAGAAGAGGTTACAAATTGAGGCTGATAAAGAACTTAAGAGGCTGCAGATTGAGGCTGACAAGGAGGCTAGGGCATTGGAGGCAGAAGATAAGAGATTGACTGCCGAAAGAGAGGAAAAGAGATTGACTGCCGCAAGGGAGGCAGAAGATAATAGATTGACTGCCGAAAGGGAATCAGAAGATAGAAGATTGCAAAGGGAGCACGAATTACGACTAAGGGAGCTGGAATTACAAGGCCATGCTCCTGAAAATGGTGCCAGCCCCTTTCCCTCAGATGCCACGCCTAGTCAGGGAGCCTCAATCTCAGCTATGGGGTTTCATTTAGACCATTTTGTTGAGAAAGACGATGACATCGAGGGGTACCTCAGTAAATTTGAACTACTGGCTACTACGTATGGGTTAGAGAGAGAGAGGTGTAGTCTTAAGTTATCCCAGGGGCTTAGAGGTACTTCTTATGAAGTCTTTGCCAAGATGAATAGAGACGACCAAGACAATTATGACATGCTAAAGCAGGCTTTGTTATTGAGATATGAAAAGAATGGTGAATTTTATCGTAAGAAGTTTAGAAATGCCAAACTGTTGTCTGGGGAGACATACCACCAATTCTCTGCCAGACTGGAAACCTATTTGGAGAAATGGACTGCTCTGGGGAAGACCCAAGATCTCAAAGAGATGATCATGATAGAGCAATTAAGAGAGTCCATGGCTCCAGATCTGAGAAAATTTCTCATGGAACAAGGTGCAGAGAGGTTGGGGGAGGTTTTGAATGTCGCTGAGAGGTATCAGGCAGCCCAGGCAGAGGTAAGTGGCACTAAGAAGAAGCATATAGAAAATTTTAAAGCTCCACAGCACTTTAGTAAATTTGATACCAGAGAACAAGGTAATAAAGGTAGGACAAACTTTGATAGGCCACGAAATGATTATCGTGATAGAAACTCACAGTTCAATGACCAAAAATATGATGAAAGAAAACCGTTTAACCAAGGAAAGAGATGGGGAAAATAGTGTAAGAAAGACAACCATAACACCGAATTTTGTAAAAGGAAACTTTCAAACATTGCTGCAATGAAATCGGGGAACCGGAGATTAAAGGTTAATCCTAATGGACAGCAGGAACCTTATCACCTCTCAGTTTGTGAGGATGCTATTTGTAAGGGGGTCACCATAATGTGCCTATATGATACAGGTTTGGATTATGATTCAGTTGTGAAGTCTAGCCTAGTGGACCCAAGTCATTATACCACAGAAACAGTGGAAATACAAGGGTGACTAAGGACATACCACTCATGACACTTCCCATCGCAAGGATAACGGTGAAAACTCGCTATGTGGAAGGAGAAATCAGAGCAGCAGTGATAGATGAACCAATCTACCCTCTGATATTGGGGTGTAGATACGTCTTCTTGGGGAATCCCGAGAGACCTGTGATCATGGCGACAGTGCAGACCAGGTCACAGAAAAAGGAGGAAGAAGGTGAACCTATAAATGCTCATCCAGAAGAGATGAGGAAGGCGCAGGCTGAGGATAGGACACTCAAGCCATGTTTTAAAAAATTGCCCAAATGCCACACACCTCCAAGCAAGGGAGAGTACTTTATGAAGAACAAATTGATATACAGGAAGGCCGGAACTGGAACGAATGGTCACAACCAGCTGGTTCTTCCCGCTTCATGTAGGGAAAAAAAGATGGAACTAGGGCATGCGATTCCCTTCAGTGGTCACATGGGGATCAGCGCCAGAGGACAGCGTATAGCTTGTCATTACTTCTGGCCAGCGATAACGGAAGATATAAAAAGATATGTCAAATCCTGTCCAGAATGTCAAAGGGTAGCTCCAAAGCATTGGACTGCTCCTGCAACTCTAGGGGAAATGCCCATAGTGGGAACACTTTTTGAGAGGGTTGCAGTGGATATTGTGGGTCCTTTCACTCGGACAAAGAGGAGGAACAGTTACATCCTTACTCTGGTGGACACTTGTTCTATGTGGGGAGAGGCGGTAGCCCTGCCGTCAATTGATTCGAAACATGTAGCAGAGGCACTACTTACAATATTCACAAGATTAGGATTCCCGCATCAAATCTTGACTGATAATGGCTCACAGTTCAAGGGGAAACTAACGGAAGAAGTTTTTAAGCTATTTCAAGCCAGACACTTTCATTGTAGTCCGTACCATCCACAAAGGAACGGTCAGGTAGAGAGGTTCAATGGGACTCTCATTTCTATCCTGAGGAAGCTGGCACATGAAAAACCTGATATGTGGGATCAATTTCTCCCCGCTGCGTTGTTTGCGTATCGGGAGGTACCACATAGGTCAACCGGGATGGCTCCCGCAACCCTGCTATTTGGGAGGCCAATAAAAGGTCCATTGGAAGCAGTATTAAGGACCTGGACAGATGAGAGGGCAGAAGAGACTGTTACCTCATCATATCAATATGTGAACGAGCTGACCACTCGTCTGAAAGCTGGATGGAAACTGGCAAATGATAATTTGAGACAAGCCAGGAAGAAACATGCAGCGTATTTTAATAGGAAAGCAAAGGACAGAGAATTAGGTGTGGGAGAGAAAGTGCTTCTTCTACTACCCGGCAGCCAGAATAAGTTGCAAATTGGATGGCAAAGTCCATATACGGTTCTAGAGAAGGTGTCTAGAACAAACTATAAAATTGACAAAAAGGGGAAGGAAAAGATATATCATGTGAACCTTTTAAAGAAGTATCTGGACAGACCAATCCAGGAAAGCACCCCCTTACTGACCTTGGCTATCGCAACTAAAATGAAAAAAAGAACCACTCACCTCACATGAATACCCATTACATCCCTGTGAGACAGCAGCACAGGTAAAAGTCATTAAGCACTGACTAAAAATCAGAGGGAGAGAGTTCAACAGGTTCTGGAGGAACATACAGATGTATTAACAGATAAACCAGGACATACAAATTTGCTACAGTATGACATGAAGCTGGTAGACTCAAACCCAATCTGTATGAGAGCCTATTCTGTTTCGTTCGCTAAGGAGAAGGCATTGAAAGAGGAAATAGATTATTTGTTGAAAGATGGGATTATTTCACACAGTGAATCTTCTTTTAGCTCCAGTGTAGTTTTGTTCAGGAAACCGTCTGGGGAACATAGACTGTGCATAGATTACAGGAAACTGAATGCTGTCACAGAAGGACAAGTGGATCCATTACCGGACACAAAACAGTTATTTGCCAGATTGAACAAGGCAAAATACTTTTCGAAGGTGGATCTCAGCAAAGGCTATTACCAGATTCCAGTGAAGCCTGAAGTTAGACCTTATTTAGCTTTTAGCACCTCGGAACGACATTATGAATTAAACATGCTACCATTCGGACTGAAAAATGCTCCGAGTGTATTTTCTAGGATGATGCGCAAATTGTTGGATCCCCTGAATAATCCATGTATCACAAATTTCATGGATGATATTCTCGTCGCCACAGAAACATTTGAAGAACACATTAACTCTCTGAATATGTTATTTGATAGGCTTAGAGAGGCGAACTTAACTGCTAGACCAACAAAATGTTGTATTGGATGCAAAGAGTTGGAATTCTTGGGACATACTGTATATCAGGGTAACATGACCCCTGACCCCAAGAACTTGGAAAAACTGCAGAGAGCACCTAGACCACAAACAAAAAAAGACGTGCGATCTTTCGTGTCGTTATGTGGGTTTTACCAAAAATATATCAAAAATTTTAACTCTATATGTGCTCCTCTGACTGATCTGACTCGCAAGGGAAATCCAGATAAAATTGTTTGGTCAGCACAATGTGAATTGGCATTTCAAGAGTTAAAGGAAAAACTCACTAGCAAGCCTATTCTCAAATTGCCTGATTTGACTCAGGACTTTGTGGTGAGAACAGATGCAAGCAATGTAGGCCTGGGGGCGGCTCTGTTGCAAAGGTCCTCTTCACCCAATGGGGAACTGAACCCAGTCGCTTATGCAAGCCGCAAGTTGAACAAAGCGGAACAAGGATATTCCACAAGCGAAAAAGAATGTTTAGCGTTAATCTGGGCAATAAAATAGTTCCAAATCTATCTGCATGGTAGGACTTTTGTGGTCCAGACGGATCACCAGCCCCTAGTGTTCTTATCTCAGGCCAAGCATGAAAATGCAAGAT